>CM053791.1:622384513-622789513 GCA_028749045.1 Cupressus sempervirens
AAAATCTTGAAAAAATAGGAACATGCAATTTGGCCATCATTTTGGTGACCTGGAAGGTGTGAATTGGCCAGATGAATGTAATTGTGATTTAGAGCATTTCAGAAAAAGAATCAGGTCAAAAGGCCCCACGGTTAGAAAGTTATTGCAATTTTTTGAGTTTTGGAGACCTCCTAAGAATGCTTCAAAGTCAGGTTAGGGGCATTAAATGACCTTGAAAAGGACCAAAAAATGGGGGAGGAGTGAAGCTATCCAAAGGGCTATAGAGAACTTTGAGAGCTTTTTGAAAATGTAAACGGTTTGTCAATCGGAGCTACGGTTCAAAAGTTATGCCTCCCGAAAGTTCGGTTACCTTTTCTGGATTCTTCTAGATTTGCACTGACTTCTAACGCAGCTTTTGGAACCTTCTATTTGGTTGGTGGATGCCTACTAGCACTTTCTAGAATGTACTCCTAGTCCTTAACCCTCCGGGGTCTATTTAAGGAGATTTATGGCATTGTAAAAGGCAGTTTGGAGTGGAATTTGAGAGGAGGTACTGAAAGGAGAAATTATCTCCAAATTTATGCTATTGTAAGCCCTTAGGGCATGCTTTGAAGTTTATTTTCTTGTACTATTGTACTAGCTTATTTTATTAGTTAATATAATTTTCCCTTTTCTGTTGTGTCCATTTTGTCTTGGGTTGTGTCCCCATCAAGTGGTATCAGAGCAGGTTTTCCTGAGTGTGTAGACAGAGCGCCGACTATGAGGCAGTTTACACCAGGACTGTGTGGTTGTGGGATTGAGTTGGAAGATGCCTCCACAAAGAGAGCATGGTGGAAGGGCCAGAGCTATTAATCCTGAGGAGGTTAGAGCCCTCCAAAGGTAGGTGTAAGCATTGCAAGAGGAGCTCCGTAGAGGAGCAAATGTTGTCGCTGGTGACGACAGTGAGGATGACAATGAAGAAGAAGTTATGGGACCAGAAGGGGAATTTGACAGGGAAGTTCTGAATCATGTAGAGGAAATGCTTTTTAGGGCCATTACTAAGTTTGGGAAAAGACCCACAATTGAAGTGGGTGTATTTTCAGGAAATCTCTAACCAGATGAGTTGATCGATTGGATCAATGAACTAGAAGAATGCTTTGAATATGAGGATATGAAGGACCCAGATAGGGTTAAGTTTGCAAAGGCCATGCCAAAATCTAGTGGCAAGAGGTCCAATTGGAAAGAAATAGAAGAGGAAAGGAGAAGATCACAAGATGGGATCGCATGGTGGACAAATTGAAGAAGCAGTTCATTCCTGTGGACTATGAGCTTGATTTGTTTAAGAAGATGCATGGGTTAAAGCAAGCAGGAAGACCAATCCAAGAATATACAGAGGAATTTTACTGACTCTTGATTAGAGTGGGACATGCAAAAGCAAATAAGGAGAAGGTTTCTCGTTATATCAGTGGGTTGCGACCTAGCATCCAGGAGGAATTAAGTCTGGTAAGAATGACTAGTGTTGAAGAGGCATACCAGTTTTCCCTATGAGTTGAAGAGAAGTTGAATACAAGATTTGAAGGAAAAAAAAGAGGGTGCGGTAGGTCATCTGGAGGCTGCAATGAAACCCAAAATAAAAATGAAGATGAGGGTACTAGCAAGAACCAGAGGAATGAGGGTTTCAATCGCTCCCATGACCAAGACTTTAGAAATCAAAGAGGAAGAGGTAGACGATGTAGACAAGGAAGAGGAGGCTTCCGTGGTACCTATTTCCATTGCAATGAAGAACATCATCGTTCCTTTGAATGCCCTCAACGACAAGGAAGGATAGATAGGAGAGTTGAGGGCCAAGCTAGGGTTGCTCATGTGGATGAGGATGCACAATCATCACATTTAGAGGATGCAAAAAGAGGAGAGACCTTCGTAAATAAAAGAGTCCTACTAACTGGTGAGATTGAACCAGGACAATGAAGGAGTTTGTTCTGTACCGGATGTAAGTGTGAGGATAAATGTTGTGACATGATCATTGATGGTGGTAGCACTGATAACTTGGTATCAGAAGAGATGGTCTCTAAGCTAAAGCTCAAGAGGGAGAAACATCCCCAGCCCTATCAAATTACTTGGGTAAAAGATGATCATAAGGTCCTGGTAAGTGAACAATGTTTAGTGAAATTCAAAATTGGGAGTTACCATGATGAAGTTCTCTGTGATGTTATTTCAATGGATGTTTGCCATCTATTGTTGGGTAGACCATGGCAGTTTGATAGACATGCAGTACATGATGGACATGCAAACACATACTCTCTGACAAAGGATGGAGTTCGCCACAAATTGAAGCCCATGAAAAAGGAAGGTGAAAAGGTATGTAGCAGTGCTAGGATTTGTCTTGTTGATGAAAGGAAGTTTTTAGATGGCATGAAACATCAGCATATGTGCTATGGTTTGATTCCTAGGAAAGATAAAGAAGGTAGTAGTGAAATGCCACTTGAAGTTTCAGATTTACTAAGGGAGTTTGGAGATATTGTCTTTGATAATATTCCAGATGGATTGCCACCAGTAAGGCAAATCAGTCATCAGATAGATCTGATTCTAGGAGCTAGTTTTTCGAACAAGGCTACTCACAGGATGACTTCTACTGAAACAAATCAGCTAAATAGTCAGGTTCAGGAGTTGTTGAGGAAGGGCTTGATTCAAGAGAGCCTGATTCCATGTGCAGTACCTACAGTACTCGCACCAAAGAAGGATGGAGAGTGGAGGATGTATACAGATTCTCGAGCTATAAATAGGATCACCATCAAGTACCGATTTCCTTTGCCAAGGATGGATGATATTATGGACTGCTTGAGTGGAGCTGAGTACTTCACAAAGATAGATCTGAAGAGTGGTTATCACCAGATATGGATTCAAGAAGGAGATGAGTGTAAAACAACCTTCAAGACCAAGGAGGGTCTTTATGAGTGGTTAGTCATGCCCTTTGGACTGACGAACGCCCCAAGCACCTTCATGCGGCTCATGAATGAGGTACTTAAGAAGTTCTTGGGAAAATTTGTTATTGTCTATTTGGATGATATTTTAATTTTCAGCAAGACTTTGGAAGAACATTTATTGCATATTCGTAGTGTCCTTGAAAGGCTAAGGGAAGAGAAACTATTAATTAATTTGAAGAAGTGTAACTTTGCAAAAAGGGAGTTAGTCTATTTGGGGTTTGTTATATCACCTAAAGGTCTCAAAATGGATCCGAAGAAGGTAAAAGCCATCATGGAATGGCCTACTCCAAGGTTTGCTACTAAGATAAGATCATTTCATGGTTTGGTTATTTTTTACAGGAAGTTTATTAAGAATTTCAATGGCATATGTGCACCCCTAACTGATACAATAAGAGGGGATAGAAAAGAGTTCAAATGGACTACAGCAGCTGTGAGAAGTTTTGAATTGCTGAATAAGAAGGTGACAAAACAGCCAAGAAGGTAAGCCTATTGCATATTTTAGTGAAAAATTGAATGATGCAAAGAAGAAGTATTCTGTTTATGATCAAGAGTTCTATGCAATAGTTCAGGCCTTAAAGAAATGGAGGCATTATTTATTGCCAAAGGAATTTGTTTTGTATACTGATCATCAAGCATTACAGTACCTAAATAGCCAAGGTAAATTGAATCAGAGGCATATGAAGTGGGTAGAGTTCTTGCAGAGTTATACATTTGTGTTGAAGCACAAAAGTGGAAAATCTAATAGGGTTGGAGATGCACTAAGTAGGAGACAGTTGTTGCTTACAGTAATGCAGGTTGAAGTAGTTGGGTTTGATGAACTCAAGAATTTGTACCCTGAGGATCCTAATTTTGCTGAAGCATGGAAAGCTTGTAAAGAACCTATTGTTGTAGATAGAACCAAGTGGTTAGACTATTTGATTCAGGATGGTATGTTGTTCAAAGGTAGTCAATTGTGCATTCCAAGGAGTTCCATGAGGGAAAATTTGATTAAGGAGAAACACAGTGGAGGGATGGAAGGAAATTTTGGTCGAGATAAGACCATTGCCATTCTTAGAGAACATTATTTTTGGCCTCAAATTTCATAGGATGTGAAGAAGTTTGTACAGAGTTGCCAGGTTTGCCAAGTTGCCAAGGGGTTTAGTCACAATACTAGCCTATATCAGCCACTGCCTGTTCCATCAAGGCCATGGGAGGACATAAGTATGGATTTTTTTCTTGGATTTTTGAGGACACAAAGGGGTAATGACTCAGTATTCATGGTGGTTGATAGGTTCTCCAAAATGGCACATTTCATTCCATGCCACAAAACTCATGATGTCCATATTGCAGACTTGTTTTTCAAAGAGGTGGTAAGACTACATGGTCTTCCAAGGAGCATAGTTTCTGAAAGAGATACTAAATTTGTGGGGTATTTCTGGAGGACATTGTGGAAAAAGTTGAGAACAGACTTGAAATTCAGTTCCACACATCACCCGCAAACTGATGGCCAAACAGAAGTGGTAAACAGAAGTCTGGGCAATTTGTTGAGATGTTTAGTTGGGGATAAGCCCAAGGGATGGGATTTGATTCTACCACAAGAAAAGTTTGCTTACAATAACTCTATAAATAGGAGTACTGGAAAGTCACCATTCCAAATTGTATATGGGAGTAGCCCAAGGACTGCACAAGAGCTGAGGAAGATAGAACAAGGGGAGAGGACAAGTGCTGAAGCTGAGGAATTTTTTGAATGTATCAAGCATCTACATGAGGAGGTTCAAGCACACATTACCAAGATGAATCAAGAGTATAAAGCTAGGGCTGATGAAAGGATAAGACATAAGGAATTCCATGTAGGAGATTTAGTTATGGTGCACTTACGAAAAGAAAGATTTCTAGCCGGTACTTACAACAAGCTGAAAATGAATAAATTTGGCCCCTGCAAAATTTTGAAGAAACATGACTCAAGAAATGCATATGAAGTGGAGCTGCCTGATGGTATTCACATTTCTCCCATTTTCAACATTACAAATTTAACAGAGTATCATGATGATGGTGCAGATGATGAGCTAGTGTTAGAGCCATGTCCAATTCTTGCTTCTAAGAAGGAGGAGATCGAAGACATTCTAGATCATCATGTGGGTAGGAGTACTAGAAATAGGTAGTATGAAGAGTATTTGGTGAAGTGGAAAGGATAGCCGATCGAGGACTCAACTTGGATTTCAGTAGCTGAAGTGTCTGATGCAGGAGCATCCAAAGGTATAAGGGTAATCCTATGTCACCCAAAAAAATGTACTTATACTTAGTTTCTATTTCATGTCTTTTCATTTTTGGATACCCATTTGGGTCAAATAAAGGTTCCAACTCTCACAGTTCAACTATCAGTGTGCTAGAAAATCTTGAAAAAATAGGAGCATGCAATTTGACCATCATTTTGGTGACCTAGAAGGTGTGATTTGGCTAGATGAATGTAATTGTGATTTAGAGCATTCCAGAAAAAGAATCAGGTCAAAAGGCCCCACGGTTTGAAAGTTATTGCAGTTTTTCAAGTTTTGGAGACCTCCTAAGAATGCTTCAAAGTCAGGTTAGGGGCATTAAATGACCTCAAAAAGGGCCAAAAAATGGGAGACAAGCAAAGATTTTCCATAGGGCTATAGAGAACTTCGAGAGCTTTTTGAAAATGTAAACGGTTTGTCAATCGAAGCTACGGTTCAAAAGTTATGCCTCTCGAAAGTTTGGTTACCATTTCTAGATTCTTCTAGATTTGCACCGACTTCTAATGCAGCTTTTGGAACCTTCTATTTGGTCGGTGGATGCCTACTAGCACTTTCTAGAATGTACTCCTAGTCCTTAACTCTCTGGGGTCTATTTAAGGAGATTTCTGGCATTGTAAAAGGCAGTTCGGAGTGGAATTTGAGAGGAGGTACTGAAAGTAGAAATTATCTCCAAATTTATGCTATTGTAAGCCCTTAGGGCATGTTTTGATGTTTATTTTCCTGTACTATTGTACTAGCTTATTTTCTCAGTTAATATAATTTTCCCTTTTCTATTGTGTCCATTTTGTCTTGGGTTGTGTCCCCATCACACTAGTGCATCAAAAGTTATATCATTCTTAGGATCACATCTAATTTCCTGGATAGCTAAAACTCTAATTGCGTGGGTAGGAAGAAGAGTTCTAGTACCTTGCTGACCACTATGACATCATCAATTTTCCCTCCAAAGGCTCTGATAGCACTAACACTTTATTTGATTATTTCACTATATTTTGTAATGTTTTCATCGTCTCTCATCTTCATCTAATCAAATTGACCTCTTAAGCTTTTTGTCTTGGCTCTCCTCACATTGTCATCACCTCCATAGATATCGTTCAGCTTGACCCACATTTCATGAGTAGTATCACAATCTTTGACTTCATAAAATTTAACATAATTAAGAGTAGATGCAATGTCAATCATCATAATGTTATGATTCTTCTTTTCAATAATTTCTTCCATAGTCAAAGTTCTAGTAGGTTCCTTATACTTGGTGTAAAAATATTCTATATGTAAGTCATAGATGGTTGCCAAATGTAGCTTCATAAGTTCTTTCCATGCATCAAAGTTATCTTTATTCAACTTGGAATCTGTCTTCTATAAGACATCTTGATCTTTAGCTTAGGTCCTTGAAACCTTCTCTACAAGTACCAAAAGCTTTGATACCAATTGTTGGAAATATAAGAGGAGTAACTGAGAGGGGAGGGGTGAATCAATCACCACAAAAATAAATCCAAAATCCCTTAGATGTCAATACAAATCAAAGCATGAACTCTGATGAAACTAAATTACTAATGTCACTTGGTTATCATAGAGGGACTTGGTTAACACTACCAATTTTCCATCACTCGGTAAGTATTGAAATAATAACTATAACTGAGTAAATACTAAACATGCTAATATTAAGATATTAAGTGTGATTAACCTTAATTAACTTATTTAAAAATACATAAAATAAATAGCATTAACATAAGAGACACCAAAATTTAACATGGAAACCCAATTTGAGAAAAACTACCAATTGCAACTAGTTAGTGTTTTTTAATCTTCTAAAGTGATCCTTGTTAGAAGCCAACCCTATTAAAGGTTACAAAATACACTATTAGGTGTGACCCTATTAAAGGATTTAATCACCCTATTAGGAGTGGCCTTGTTAGAATTCTTTAGACACTTCAATCTAGAAATGCCACCTTGTTAGAAGATTTACAAAATAGCTATTAGGCTAACTTTGTTAAGAGATTTGATTCACCGCTACAATGATTAGAGCGTAACAATGACTTGACTTGATTACTGATGCAACTATCTTTGCTAATCTAGATCTCAATTTTGTCTTGAATACTCGATCCTTCCTAATCAAATTAATCTTTGCATCTCATCAAGCATATTTTGCTTATCCTTCCAATTTTCTTCCCTTAAGAATCTTCTTATCTTCCACACATTCTCACTTATTCAATCCTCAATCTTGACCTTATACTTATATTATATACATTGTCAAATTGGCTTGAATACAATTTAAAACAATTAATATTCATCTCATCAGTTTGGTAGAACCAATAAACTAATTCATTAAACTCAATATTCCAAAACAAGAAAATCCTTTGTTAGTCAACCCATCTTCGTAGGCACTAACTTTGAAATGATTTTCATGTGTTAACCAAGTGAGCTCAGTTAACACTAAAACTTCATAAATTTTCTTTGGTAATTGAGTGAGCTTGGTTAACATTGGTTCCATGTCAACTTTCCTTTGTTAACTAAGTGAGCCCAATTAACATTAAACTTCTACAAACATTTCTATGTTACCCGAGTGGACTCGGTAGACACTATCTTCTGAACTTGGTAAGCACTAGAATGCTTGGAAGATACTAGAAACTATCTTTATCACCTGAGTGATCTTTGATGATACTAGCTGGTAAAGATATGACATTTTGTGTAACATCAAAGACAATATACAATTGATCAATTAGTTTCAGTAGTAATAACAAAGTAAAAATATTCTTCTCTTCCCCTGTCCATTAGAGCTAAGCAACAAAGAAGAACAACATTGGCACAAATAGCCAAAGGCCTACCACTCCATAAAATTAACAAAAGATAGCCATAAGTTTAGAGTAATTCACATCCCAAACTACAAGGCTAAAACTACTTAAGCACATTAAATTTTCCTAACCCAACTAGAGTTAGGACCCCAAGTTTGGGTAAAAGGAACCTATGTTGTTTCTCGAAATAAATACAAGAGAGAAAAAAAATCAAAGAAAAACCAAAAAAAACTTAACATAGTTTTCAAAGTATCTAAAACTAGCACATGAACTAAATTAATAAATCCATATCCATTAGGACTTTTTGATGTCCTTCATTTAGTTCATGACATCCTCAGGTCTCTGTTCTTCATCTTTCTTATCATCCATTGTTTGAATAGCCTTCTTCAACTTGCTCCATCTCATGATGGTGTAGAAGATAACCCTTCTCATCATCTACTTTTAAACCCTATAGATAGTGGAAACCACAACCCCAAGCTCAATACCAGTAATGGCTTTCACAAAACTTTTATTGAGGACGTTGACCTTATCATGGAGATTCTAAATCTAGAAAGAGGGATTCCTCTTCATCAGGTCCATCCTTGTCTACTCTTTAATAAAAGGATCCTCTAGGGTTTAATTTTCTTCCTCAACCTTTATTTAGTGCTCAAAATGTTCTCATTTTCTATTCAAAGGTTCATTTTAGAGTTATAAGGCTACCATAAAAATATCATTGTTTCAACTTAAGTATTAGAGAAGTTATTGTGGATTTTCAATGGAAAAATTTGTTGAAAAATCTTCAAGCTCACTATTGGAGGCCTTAGAGTGCCTAGATGAGCTCCGAAAACTTGATAGAAGGGTGCTTGCGTAGTTCCAAGTCTGTAGATCAGGAGTTGGCATTTTTGAAAAGTGATTATAATAGCCAATTGGAGAAATGGTCTGAGAGTTATGGCCTTTTGAAGTTGGGCTACCTGAAATATCTAAAATAATTGTCAAAGATGTATTTGGTCAACTCTATATGTTTTGTTAGGGTCTATTAGCCCTAGGTATTAAGTTTCAATGTCTAGAACCTTCCCGAGTGGCATAAAATTGTGTATTCAAGAACAGCTCGAACATTGTCTAGGACAACTCTAGGTGATAGTCTGCAGCTTGTCTTACAAATTTCTATAATGAAGGCACCCATGTGGGTTAGCATATTGTACTTTTGAATTCTATAATTCTACATTTATGGAACAAATAAGAAGTCCATATTTTGTTCTCGCATCTGCTATTGTTTCTTTGTTTTTTTTATGAGTTTATGGTTTTAAGGGGAGCACCCTTCATCAAGATATCATCATGCAACCCAAATTTGACTTCAATTTGAGCTTCTTGAGTGTCCTTATCCTCATCTTATGTCTCCTCCACTTCTTCATCTTTGTAATCTTCATATTTTCAAGGGTTTCCTCAACTTCATTCTCATAGTTCATTTCCTTATTTTGGTTTTATTGGGTATCATCCTTTCTCTCTTCTTTTTCATTCTAACCTTTTTTGTCCTTGAGTCTAGCTGACCTTCTCTCCTTTGAGCTAGAATCAATTCTATATTTTAGAACCATAGTTTTTTCTTTGCCCTCTTCATCCTCAAAATTGCCTTTCGAATCCTACCTGTCAACTTCAATTATCACTTTAATGATCCCACTTTTATTAGGAGTATCCACCAAACTAGTCTTAATAGAGGCATTTTGCATTTAGTTGGGGTTTTATTTAGCAACAATCCTTTGAGGGATCAGGTTTTAAGTTGACTATTCACAATTTTTTTGTTTTTTTGTTTTTATCTCCAAAGGAGGAGGGAGTGTATTCAGCCAAAGGGCCTAACCTTATTATTTCAATTTGGGCATAATACCTAGGATTACATGGGGGATTTTCATTACCAGTAAGATAGTGACCTAAACCAGGGTGTTGGGAGTAAATATGTTGGCACAAGAAAAGATAAGACCCTCATGGAGCGACATATTATCCCCATTAGCAATACTATTAACTAGCTAGGGATAATATATTTAGCAAAGGAAAGTGATAACCATGATAGGTAGTAAAAATCTCCATTCCAAAGTAAATTACTTCATAACCCACATGCATACCATGACAAATGGATGATAGAGAGAGAGGGTCTTATACTCATTATTATATTTTACCCTTACCATTTCTTTTGTATCTTCAAAAAAATTATGACTAAATTTTCTATAGTCACCACAACCTTTCCTTTCCATCTTGATGCCTTTACAAAACAAGCTAGTAGCATCCCTTATTAGCTCTGGAGTCACCAAAAATTTGACACTTCTTATAGCCATCTGGCCTTTGTGCCAAGAGTTGACAAATTTTGAAAATGATAGATTGTTATAGCCTCACCTTGCTTAGATATAGTTATCTAGCACAACTCTCTTGAAATAATCCCAGATTTCCTTATTATGTACCCATCCTCTATAACTTCTAGGTTCAACATACTTTAGAGGGCCACCCATATGTAAACCTTGTCAAAGATCTAGATTGTCTCCACCAAGTCCATTTTAATTCTCTCAATACTCCTCTCTACAACCACACTCTACATGTTAAATTCAATTGTTGCATCAACAGAAACTCTTAAATGGATTGAACTACAAATGAATTTGAAATGTTTTAGGTCATATTATGGTAGAGATTTTACATCTGGATAATTTAGTGCACATTGTGAAGAACATGGAATAAGGAGATATATGTCTTCCTCTAGATCCCCTTATAAAAATGGGATGAAGGAATAGAAAAATCCTTGGCATTGAAAGGACTATGACATTGGAAGGAAAATTAACTCAAATATATTGTAGTGAAGCCTTTTCTACTTCTCTCCAAACTTTGAATAGAGTTTAGATAAAGCATGGTATCGGTAAGATACCTTATGAACTATGACATGGATATGTGTCTATAATAAAGTATTTGAAAAAAATTAAAAGAAAATATTACATTAAGAGAGATGATGACACAGGAAAGTTGTAATCCTAGAAGTAATGAAAAAATATCTCTTAGTTATTCTACTAATAGAATAAACTATTAATGCACTATAATTAGAGAGGAAAGAAACTTTTTGAGAGTACAAATGTGAAATTTGATGAAATATTTCACATACAAAAAGATTGTGTAATAAAAAATTATATTATGTTGAGGATAATCTATTATAAATCACAAAAGAACAAAATTGAAACCAGAATAGAGAAAATGAAGGTTTGGTTAAAGAGATTGACAATGGATTTGAAGTTGATGAATTTCGTGCTCTAAAAACTTTGAAGTATGTAAAGCTTAATCATACTAAGGAAACAATTAAATTGGTGAAAAGAATCAAGGAGTTATAATTAGGAAAAATTATATTTTTATAGATTGAGAAGAACAAAACATGGATTTTATTTCCTAGATCTAAAAATAAAAATGTTATTGAAACTAAATGAGTTTTTAGAAACAAGATGAATGAAAATAGTGAAGTGGTTAGAAACAAAGCTAGATTAGTTTGCAAAGGATGGTTATAGATGGAAGCTAAAAATTTTAATGAGACATTTACACTCATTTCTAAAATTAAAGTTATTAGAATGTTTCTTACACATGCTACTAATCAGAATTTATAGATATATCAGATGTATGTTAAATCAATATTTCTAAATAGAGATCTTGAAGAAGAGGTCTATGTTAATCGATCAAATGGATTTTTATGGACATTAAGAAGGGTATGCTTTATTTATTAAAGAAACACTTTTATGCATTAAAGAAAGCCTCTAGAGCCTGATATGTAAAATTAGATGAGTATTTATTGAGGCTTGGATTTAATCAAGGTGTTGTAGACAATAATTTATGCAAGTTAAAGTTGATTATGAAAGCATTTTTATTATTGAAGTTTTTGTGGATGATATCATTTTTTTTATGATGATAAGATGAGTTTAGATTTTTCTAATCAGATGTATAAGGAATTTGAGATGTCTATGATAGGAGAGATGAGATTTTTCCTTGATTTGCAAACTACTCAAATTGAGATACAGATTTTTATATCACAAAGAAAGTATATATATATATAAGAATTATTGAATAAATTTAGTATGGAATATTCAAAGTTAGTTGCAACACTGATGGTTAAAAGATGTAAACTACAAAGTGATGTTGAATCTAAGAGTAATAATCAAACTAGTTTTAGATATATGACTAGTGGATTGCAATATGTAACTCATACAAGATCTTTCATATTTAATGCGGTCGAAATTGTTGCTTCATGTTGATCCTAAGGAAACACATTTTGCTTCTATTAAAAAAAAAAGAATCTAAAAGGAATAATGGATAATGGAGAATGCTATGATAGAAATCATGATTTTACTCTTAATGTATATACTGATATGGATTGGGAAGCTGATATTGATGACATAAAGAGAAATAGTGGAGGATTATTTTTCTTAGGAAGAAGGTTATTTTTCTCAGTTAAGTAAAAAGATAGATTGTATTTCACAATCTACTACTAAAGTTGAATATTTTTTTTGTTGTTAATTTTATGTAAGGAATTTGGATGAAGCAAATATTGAATGATACCAGAGTCACCTATAATGAATGGATTACCATTCATTGTGATAATTCAAGTGTCATAAATATTTCAAAGAATCTTGTGTTACATTCAAGGACAACACATATTTTGATCAAGTATCATTTATTGAGATAGAAGGAAAATGATAAATAAATGAAGTTGGAGTATGTGGCTACTATGGAATAGATCATTGACATCTCTACAAAGCCTTTACTAAAGATTTTCTTTGAATATCTTAGAGGTGTTTATGGGGTAATGGACTCTCCTTTTTAGAACTTATTCATGTACAAAGATGTCAGTTTAGTTGCCTTAATTAAGTAATCCTATATTTGGACATGATATTTTGGGTGTTTCTCCTAAGTGGGATTATTTGAGTTGTTGAGAAGAGGTATGTAAAGAGAGAGATTGATGTTTTCCATCGATGTCAAAGAGATATGTTGTTCTATATTTCTATTTGGAATTGTTGTTGGTTATATTTTTCATTAATATTTTTTCATGGATGTCAATATTTTTGTCTATCAAATAGTGTTCCAATTATTAATTAGTGGAGAGAGAGTTTCAGTAAAGATGTAGTTTTTTGAAACTAAGCTAGTGAACATTACATGAGATGATATTTGGTGAGTCTACATGCTATATTTTCCATTGTATTAGTTTATGAGTTAATTTAGAGAATTTATAGATTACTTTATGAAGATTAGTCACTAATGGTATTTGTTGAGAGCTATTTTAGACCATGGTTTAATTTTTTGTTTGATGAGTTTTGGTGGAGAAAAATGTTGGTTTGCAATTCAAGACACTCACTAATACATTAGGGGTCAATCTGCGACATCAATATGTTTTTGGCTTTTTTTTTTTCAATTTTAGCTTGATGACATCACAATTGCGATGATAATAGGATATAAGAGAAAATTAAAAAACCCAAAAACGTTGCTCATTTGAAATTGACACAGGGATCTGTGTGGCGAAAGGGCCAAGGCAACATTTAGAGGAGGATGATGGTTGCAAGGTGCAAAACAAACAAACCCATTACTCTCATTTTTTTTAAAGAAAGATCTTTGGATTATGCTGGCAAATTTTTGTTCTGCATAGGGCTTATTACAGTTAAGGTCAGAAGACATTCATGCTCATGCTTAAAGTAGACACATACATTGTTTTCCATTTGAGGCTATATCAAAATTATGGGAGGCAACATATTGAAATGCAAATGTATGGAAGTATTTTATAGTTCTCTTTGATTACTTGCCACTGATAGCCCTTATTGAAAGCCAGGTAAAGAAAAAAATATTATACACTATTTTGTTGGTACCCTGTGCAACACAACAAACTTGTTCTTACTATAAGAAAATTTTCTTTTCTTTTGTTTCATTGCAGATCTTCTGCTTGCACAGAGGTCTCTCCCCATCATTGGACACACTTGATAATATGTGAGCTTTGGATCGCATATAGGTAGTGCATCTATACACACAAGTATAACGTTCTATGCTGCATAGATTTGAAAAGAAGATCACAACCATAACATTTAGTTCTATGCATGATAGTGTCTTAGATCTAGTTCTATGTAGTGTTCTCTATTAGAAGATTTTTTTATCCTAGTTACTAAATAGTTTTTATTTCAAAGTATTTTGGTTGTCCTGGCTATGTAGTGCCCCACCAAGGAACTCTTGGAACTAAGCGTAAAACATGCAGGGGATTTTGTTAAAGCAATTGCATCATTACACACTCAAATTAGGACAACAATGCTAACAACATGAACAAAAATGAACAAAAAATCACTATCACTTTGTGCTTGTGCACAAGTAGAAGTCTTGACACACTTCCAAGTGTCACTTGACACTCTACTAAACAGTTGTAATGAAATTCCCACATTCCATTGTTTTGCCTGACACAAATGGCCTGTTATCAGACTAGTATGGATGAAGGTGCCAATTACTAGTTGGAGGCATTGATTAATGTATGTGTTGAAATATTGGTGGAGACATTAATCTAGCAAACTTTCCCACAAGATGAGTTAATATTCACCCAAGACTGTGCTAACTCCAACATATGGCCAAATACATAACATCCTCTTCAGTTAGGGTCTAATAACATGATTGTCAAGGCCGAATTACTTGAGTATAACAACATACATATACATCAATTTGCTACATTACAATATCCATGAATACATGCATGACTCTTACTAAAATTGGAAGAGAGAGAGAGAGAGAGAGAGAGAGAGAGAGAGAGAGAGAGAGAGAGAGAGAGAGGTGTAGAAGGAACTCATGTAGGTGCCACTAAATCTGATTTAATACTTGTGCACCAGTCCCCAACAGTGCCTTGTCACACCACTCAATCATGTGGTACTCTCAGGTCTGCCTTACTATGCTTGTGGAGATAGTCACATAGCCCAAACAAGAACACAAGTCATACAAGGAGGTATAAGCATACTCACACCAATAAATGTATATAGAGTGTAGATAAATCATAGGCTTATTTAAGAGAAAACATGGAGCAACACAACATGAAGCAATGGCCACAATGAAATATCTAAACACACTCAATCAACCAATACCCAGGAGGTGTTATTCATACTACTAGGACTTCGATGGTTGAGTACAATGCATAGGAAATGTCATCACATGCCCATACATGTGTCAACTATCCTCACAAGTCACCCATTGTCTTGAGGAAGTGCTCATGGTATTATGCTTGTGGATTTAATTGTGAAACTACCCTCACAATTAAACCATTGCCTTGAGGTAGCACTCTTGGTATTCTTGGGGATTTAATTGTGAAACTACCCTCACAATTCAGCCATAGCCTTGAGAAACCACTTATGGTGTGCTTAGGGATTTTATTATGCATACTACCCTCAAAAGTCACCCATAGCCTTGTAAAAGAACGTATGGCATGCTTGGGGATTCTATTATGCGTACTTTCCTCACAAGTCACCCACAGCCTAGAGAAACTGCCCACAGCATGCTCATAGATTCAATCATACAGCTACACTCACAAGTCATTATAGCCTAGTCAAAGTGCTAACGTGCTCATGGATTCTATTATTTTATTTTCCATACCTAGTCAAAGCACCTAATCCTATGGCTTAAACTTTTCAGAGAGGGTAACAATATAAACTCAAAAGACTTGATTGGTCTTCACCAAGAGTGTAGGTCCCAAGATGATCACACAATATAATAACATGACTCCATTGGCCAACATGCCAAGAGGGTGGATCTCAATAAGATCTCACATTACCAAGAAATATCCCAATATATTAATATACCAAATCACAATATCCACAACTTCACATAGATCCCCTTTTACAAGCAAAGGCAATGTGCTACAAGCATACTCAGTTGGCATCTCAACCAAGAGTATGAATCCCTAAGTGATCCAAAGTACATTTCACATCACATAGCCATATAATAGCACATGTAAAGTTTAAGTCTATTACCACAAAGAATATAACCTCAAAATGACAAATGTCCAATCATGCACATATGCACACTCAATTGACCTCTATACCAAGAGTTCAAATCCCAATGCACCTGAAATGAAAATTCCACAACAATTATACCCAATGCTCCACATGGGGATAACATATCACAATTCACAAAATCCAGTGTTAATAAAATGTTATTCATGGCCTAAAAATAGTTTTAGAAATTAATAAAATCGATCTAGACTTTACCTATATACAGTAATCAGAGGTGCAATTAGTTAAACAAAGATACATTGACCCAAATAGAAACGATAATAGCTATAAATTATGAACGACCAATGTGACTATCTCCTCTAATCACTGTCAGGGATATAGACATAGGTAGACCTGTGAAGCTAGTTGGAGTTGATGTCAGGTACCTGCCATCACTACAACACACATTAAGTGTAGCTACTCACCAATTAAACAATTTTTAACCAATGATTTAGCTACTGGCAACTAGAAATTAATTTCTTATCATAGATAATGAAGATTTTGTTTCAATATAAATGCTAATCAAATCCAACTTCTTCCTTAAGCACTAATACAAATAGGCATCTAGTAACAATTAAATTCTCAATTCATAAAAGCTTTGTTTATATCAGCACACCCTGATGAAGGTGATTGATGTTAAGGGCTGATGGTGTTGTGAATCATTGTTTTTAGAAAATAGACTAATTTTGGGCTGCATTGTGAACACTATGGCAGATTAAGGGTGCAACACTTTCCTTCAAGAAGACTCCAACAATAAGTAGACAGCCTTAAACCCTTCTATAAAATTTAGACTTTCACCTTGGGAAGGTTGTCTAGGTCTCTCCTAGCATAATTCACTACACTTTAAATTCTGTGACTACTGGGGCTACATCCAGGTAGCTCACACGGGTTTCGTTCTGTGACAAACTGAAAATCCCAGAGAACTCAATTATTGGTGAAGAGAAAATAACATTAATGACCAATGAATAAGTCTTTCAAGGTATCAAAATTTCTTATAATAACCCCATCCCTTCCAAAAAATTTAAATTCTTCTAGATTATTCAAAATGGCAACTAGGCATAATTCCCAAGGTTCAATTACATATTTATTAAATACTGTGGCCTCATCATTAGACATAATGAATAAATAGCAGTTGCATGCTTTTGTGCATGCAATGAGTTCGTCGATAGGAGAACTTTGGTCATCTTATGGTGGACTCTTGTCTACATAGAGAAAAATTATAATATTAATACTGTATGTACTAGACAAAAGACTTACTCAAGTTTAACCATGCATTAAATTTAATTGATTTAGCAACCAAAAAATTTTAAAATTGAGAAATTTCTAGCATATTGACAACTTTTCTGTCAACTATTTAAATTCTGGGAGGAAAGCTTTCACAAATAGCCTATTGGCTAAATTAAATATATTGCAAATAGACTTTAGCTTTTTGGGCTAATATTTTATTATTCACTCATTCCCTTACTATTTAATCACTTTTCTAGCCTTAGGGAATGGAAAAGGCTAGATATTTCTTCTCTGCTAAAGATCACTAGGAAGTGGACATTAAATAATAAATACATATAAAATAGCCAAAGTGCCTATAAAAATAATCCAAAAATTGAAACCAATAAAGGGGAATTTGGACGGCGTAATCATTCTTATATATTCAAATGTTAGGACATTGACCCTTTCATATTTAAACAGCAACAATGATTATATATCAAATCTTCGAACCAGATAATAACAAAGCATTATCAACAACAATATGTCAACAAATCATGGGCGGGGGCCCTAGCTCGGTTGGCTAAATCTTCCCTATTGCAGGGGGTTGGTCATGGGTTCTAGTCTCCTCCATCCCTATGGTACCGGTGGGCGTGTTGTGCCAGCGCTACCGGTTACGTTAAAAAGTTTACTCAGTGCACTGTAGTTTATGGGGGGGTCGTGCTACACTCGATTCCTACAGTCTAATCAAAAAAAAAATGTCAAAAAATCAATAACTAGATAATTTATGTACTTTTTCATGACTATGTTTGACTCATATAATTGTGATCTCTCTAGCACTATGATGTCGTTTAATATGTCTTGCTAAAGCTTGTAGATTTTGTTCCTTTTACCATGTCATGTAATATGTCTTGCCTTGTAGCTTATATGTTTTGAAATTATTGTTAGGCCTTGTAGCTTGTATAATTTGATTGCTGGAGAGCTTCTACAACTAAGAAAGAAGGCCATTGCACGAGTTATAGTCGTGCGCTCGAGTATGAAAATTGTATATTTTTTAATCTAATGTATATTTTAACTAGACTTTTAGGTTATATGTTTTGAAATTTCTTTTAGTGGCTTACTATTGTAAGGTCTCTTGAAATAAGACCTTCAGGCGGTTGGTCAAAGTTTTACAAAAGGTTATAAAAGGTGATTGGGTTAAATGTCTTAGGAATAAAGTCAAAGAAAGTATTTTTAAAATATTAAAGTATTTAGCTAGGTCTAAGAAGATTTGTGTACTTTCGATAGTTTTTCTTAGTTTGTGAAAGTTGTAGACTGAAGTTTTTATAGCCAATTTTTGCTTCCTATGAAGAACGATCATGTCAGATAATATAAGTAAAGAACAAAATAGGGAGACAATCGATAGATTGTGGTCTAACTTGAAAAGAAAAGGTGATGGAAAATGTTATTGTCCTTGCAAAATTTGTAAGGGCTTAAGCTGTAGAAGACTGCTAATCAAAATAGTTAAGAGACATTGTAGGGAGAATGGTCACATTGAAGGGGGGCATGACTATCACCCACTAGTAAGTTGTTCATTATATCATTTTAACAATTTATATACATATGAAATCACTTGATGATTAGTTGATGATCATGGTTTATTTACGTTAATCAATTTTATATAGGTTGATCTCCCCAAGGAAGTACATGATATGAACCACAACAATTCGAAGAATATGGTTTTCGAAGCGGAGGAACATGGAGGTATGAATATCCAAGGTGAAGATAATGATCCCATGGAAGATGACGATAATGTGCTAGAAAACACAATTGAAGATGATGTTATAAATACATTGATCCATTACACATTTAGTCCAAGCGTATCTGATCATGATGATGATGATAGCCTTGATGTACCTCTACTTGAGAAGGCATACGAGCCCCTATACAAAGACTCTCAAACAACTCTTCTCTCTGTTGTATTGTTGTTGTTGAACTTGAATGTTATGAATGGTTTATCCAACATAACAATGCCATGTATGTTAAGGTATGTCATATATGTCTTTATAGTTAACAAAGGGTGAATAATGTACCACTAATATTGTTTATATTAACAACTTATATCTTTTTTTGTCGATTGATAGGCGAGTTTCTGTTACCACCATCAAATATTCTACCTCACTCATATTGAGAATTATCCACTATTATGAAAGATATTGGAATGGAGTATGAAGCAATACATGCTTGTCCCAATGATCATATTATATATTATAAAGAACATGAATTTGCAACACAATGCCCTATATGTCATACGAGTAGATATTGAATAGATTGACTAACAAAAAAGGTACCTCAAAAGGTTCTTTGTTACATCTCCATTATTCCATGGATGCGACAATTATTTAGGTGTAGTAGCTTGGCACAATTTATGGATTATCATGCATGCAATAGAAGTTGAGATGAAATTATTCAAATCCTTGTGGATGGTTCAACATTTATGCACATAGAGGAAAAGTGGCAACACTTCAAAGAAGAACCTCATAATCTCGAGCTTTCATTGGCAGCGAACGGTGTCAATCCATTTGGAGAGATGAGATTTGTTTACTCAGTGTGGCCTATTTTTGTTATCAAAAATAACATTCCTCTATGGATGTCAATAAAGAGGGATCACATTATGTTGGCAATGATTGTTCCAGGTATCTTATCATTTGATAGTTATTAATTTACATAAAATTACAAATCTTGCAATAAAATGGTCACAATAATTATGTAATGTTAATGTTCATTCAAGTAGGTAAATATCAAGTTAAAGATATGAATGTATATATTGAGCCTCTTATCGACGAGTTGGTGGAGTTATGGAATGGTGTCACTATGTATGATGTGTCTAGACCAATAAAACAAAGACAATTTTAATTCCATGCAATACTTACATGGACAATACATGATGCCCCGAGGCTAACACATTTTTGTGGTATGTTATAGTGAATTCAAGTTGCGCACGATAATTCTAATTATAAAAATAAACATATTTAATAATCCAATTATATCATTATCTTGTAGGTCTTCAAACAAAGAAAAAATTTGCATGTCTAGTTTGTGGTCCAAAGATGAAATCTCGTCATTCAAAAAGTTTAGGAAAGCAGGTGTTTGATGAGTGTAGACACTTCTTGCTCAAGAATCATAAGTATCAAAGTACAGGAAAACATCTTTTCAATGGAAAAGAAGAGACTACATCAAAGCCATGAAGAATGATGCCTCACCTATGGAAGTTGGAATATAATAGAATTAATCATCGAGGTAATTTCGTTCCACCTAATGGTTTATGTTTGTAATTTATATATTTCTATTGTGATTTTTGTTTACTAATTGTGTAATTGATGATCGTGAAGGTCATCAAGGCAGTACTGACAACCTTCTAAAGGGACTAAAAAGCTATCCCAGACAATTTAGTAGGTTGCCCTACTATGAGCACTTATAAATTGTGCATTTGTTTGATACTATGCATATTGGAAAGAATATAATAGAGACATTGTGGAAAATATTGGATGGAAGGCATGACAAAGAAAAAATTGTCAAAATTTGTAATGACATTCATGAATCCAATCATGCATTGAAGAATTTCATTCACTCAAATAGAAACAGAGATTAGATTAATATAAGTGCTCTTCCTTGGTTATTAATGGAGCAGAAAAGTGATGTCATAAAAGAAGTCATATGAAAAATTTGATTTTCCACAGGATTTACTGCAAACATAAACAATCTCATATCAAAAAAAAGTGAATTTGGGCCAAGGCTCAAAATGCATGATTGGCATACTTTCATCAAGGTAAGTTATGTTCTTCTGTATTTACAATATATTCATAAACTATGTGTACTATTTGTTATGTTATGTTAGAAAATAATGAAATGATTGGTTTATAATTACTGCAGTACGTGCTTCCTCTATCTCTCCCAGAGCCCTTCAACAATAACATCAAACAAGTGATATATGATCTTGGAAAATACATGAGGTAAGCAGTAATATCTGTTCAATTTGTTGTATATATTTATTATATTCGTGATTTTTTTTTATTGCTATGTAATCTATTGTATATTATTTTTTAAAGTCTCGTATCTATATTTCTTTGTGACTTGAATGTCTTAATGTAGGTGGTTGTCATCTAAAGAAATCCATAAAGAAGATATAAACTATTGGAAGAGAAGAATTCCTCATTTATTGTGTCAAATACAAAAGTGTCTACCTCCAACTTTTTTCAATGCACAGGAACACTACCTCATACACCTAGTTGAGGAGATTGAATTGTGTGGACCTATACACACTAGGTCAATGTGGATGGTTGAGAGGCACTTGAAATCTTTGAAGGCTTTGGTTCAAAAAAGAGCACATCCTGAGGGTTCTATGGTAGAGGGATATATGGCATACCAGACTATGGTGTACATTACTGAATATCTTCCTAAGTTTGCATCAAATATCCATGTAGATCACATTTGGGATCTCAAGCTTTTTAAAAATTGGAAGGGGAGTACTTGATGGGGAAAGGTACATTGAGGAAAGTTAGAGGTAATAAATTATAAGATGTTATTGTAATAAATTATTTCTTAATCTTAAAAGTAAATTAGTTGTAAGTTGTCTATTTTTTCATTGTATAGGTGCTCGAGAGTGGGACGCACTACATTTTTATATTGCAAACAGTCTTGATTGGATGATGGTATGGATTGAACGATGTCAACATTTTGGTCAAACATTAACATGGGAAGGTGTATCTTCATTAGTTAAAGAAGCTCATCGTAATGGAGATTCCAATGTTACGCAAAGGGAAATAGATTTAGCATGTGGTTTAAGAGATTTCTAGGTATGTACAAATTTATTAATCACTCGTATGTTTATCAACTCATGATACAATAATTTTGACATGTTTCACATATTATTGCAAGTTAAACACCACAAGGCTATGTTTTGTAATGGTCAAAATTTTCGCGTCAAAGTGTTGGATGACACGAAGAAAACTTGTGATCCAAGAATAACTGCAATCTTTCAAGTGACTAATATTTCATCTAGAAATGACTTACATCCTCAAGAGTCTAAAAATCAATACTATGGTATTTTGGATGATATACTTGAGTGTGACTTTAGTTCCTTCAAATTAGTACTCTTCATTGTCAAATGGTACAGGCTACAACTTAATCCAAATGATCCTGATAGAACTATTATTGAACATGATAATGGATTTACAATGGTTGATACAAGGTCGTTTGAGCCAGTTGGGGATGAGCCCCATGTTCTTCCAAGCCAATGTGAGCAGGTATTTTACTCAGAGGTTCCACATAAACCAGGTTGGTCATTTTTTGTTAGACATGAACTGAAGGGAAGGCCAATAAAGTATAATGTGATGGAAGAAGAAGATACCAAAGAAGTAGAAGGTGATGTAGATGGTGATCATGATCGACAGTTATTGGATGATGTTCCTGACACAAATTTTCATGAAGAAGAAGAAGAAGATGATGATGATGATGATGCTACTGATGATGATGATGAAGATGATGTTGATGTTGATGATTATGATGATGACAACGATGACGACGATGATGGAAAGGATTATGATGATGATGACGATGATGATGATGATGAGGAGGAGGAGGAGGAGGATGATGATGATGATGATGATGACAACAAGGATGATGATGATGAAATTTAGAGGTATGCCATCAATCCTTAATATATTTAATAGTCATTTCTTGATAGAAATATATTTGTTTTATATATATGGTTACATAGTTTATTCATTATCTATTTAAAAGCTACAAGTTTCAACTACAAATAGAATACTACTAATCTAAATTAACTATTAATCTAAATTAATTAAATAAAACTATTTAAAACACATATTGATGCATGAATGTATTGAGCCTTATTTTCTTTCAGGTCAAAAGCATTTGTAAGTGTTTAGTTTAGAAAAGGGAATTCATTAAATATCTATAAAAGGGAGTTGTACCTAGAATAAAATTCATAGGGAAAACATAATATAAGTGCTTACCCAATTTTTTGGTTAATAATTCTACCTCTATAGGTGATGCAGAGACCCTAGGCAGACTTGCAATCATTCATAACAAGAGGGACTTCCATAGTGTTCTCACAACACCAACCAAGCATCTTCATAAGATCCCTCTCCTTGATCCAAGCAAAATCCATAACCTATCAGAGTGCACACCAAATCCTTATGCCACCTTAAGTTCTACATCTTTGGAATAATCCCATGAATGTCCCTCAATCCATCCAATGGATTCATCCAAGCAATCTAATCAACAAACTATCAAATGCTCACAATGCCTTAATAGGCACCAAACTTGACTTCACCTTAACTAGGTGTTTTCTCCACCTCCACACAAATCAAACAACTTCAACTATCATGTCCCCAAGGTGACTAAGCCCTCAACTCATCAGCTGATACAAAAACCCAGTTTTAGCCCTTTACTAGGCCTACTTCCCTAGTAGGCTTATAATGTGAGCCTGATTTAAGTGTTATATTGTGTACCTTTTAATATTTTTAATTTGTATGTGATGCTTATGATGGATGTGATTATGATTATGATGTAATTATTCTCACGATAATTTAATTACATTTGCAGGAAACTGAACCCCTTTTAGGAGCATCCCGCACAGTCTCATGAATCGACAAGTATAAGTCAATACTCCTTATAGATAGTTTATTTAATACACTTATTAATAGTAAGATTGATGTCTTATAAGATCTCTCCGATTTGTAGGTACCAGTGAATAGGTATTTTTCAGAAGTGTCTTCCTTGAGTGAGGGAAATATAGGAACAGAAGAGGAAAGTGAGACATGTAGTTTATCTAGAATAAGGAGATTAACTAGAGGTCAAAGGACTAGAAGGAAATTCAATAAATGCATGAAATTTTTCCTTGCTCAAGGGGTGTCATGTTCTTATGATGATGAGATGGAAGGCTACCTCAAGGTGCCCTTGAGGTACCAACATCCACAGAAACATTGGGTACCCAAGGAACTTCCTCCAATAAATACTGATTTTTGTGTTAACGAGAGGATATATTGCATAGCACCATCATCATTACATGGTTTGGGCCTAGTTTTTATGGATGGCATAAAGGTGTCTTACAAAAAAGTTTTTGAATTGATGGAGTTTGTTGGACCATGTTACGATTACAAAAGTTGGATGCATATTGTTCAATATAAAAAAAGTATGTGTAGGTATGCCCTCTGGACAAATTATATACAATAGCAAGACAATAATCAAAGTAAAAGTGTGGCTATATACATTGATGGAAGGACAAAAGCAACAGGGAATATTGCAGGTTTTATAAATAGTAGATGACCTAGGTCAACTATAAAGCAACCCAATTGCATATTTGAGGCACGCGAGGGAAATCGTGTATTCATCTGTGCGATAAAATCAATATGTGCAGGGGAAGATCTTCTTATTGATTAAAATTTGAACCGCATAGATACAAACGAGGCTACTATCATAGGGGTGGTACATACTATTAAACCAACTTCTAATCAATGACTCCAACATACCATTTAGTTAATAAATTTTTGGCTAACATTTTTATACTTGATCTTTGACATAGGGGCACAATATGGAGCAACCGCCCAGAGGGGATGCCAACAATGTTCTCGGCTCATCTACACATGAGCAAGTAAAACTCATTGTAATTGTGCAAACTAAATAGAAGCAAAATGTTATTTTTTTAATGTTGTTTTCTTCATTGTTTTGGAGTAACTTTGATAATACTAATACTATTGTTATCACAGAGGGCCAGTGGTTGGAGGGAGGGAAAGGAACCTATAGTCCTGATTAACAACCCTCCCCTGAGGAGGACCCTTTTTATATTGATTTAGTAGAGACCAATGACCCGATCAGTTCAATTAAAAAGTTGCTAAAGAAAATTGGCAGAGAAATTATATGTTTGGCAACCATAAAGTCTACTACTCAAGAAATAAAAGATAGGGGATCAGAATTGTTGCACACCTCTGAAACCTTAAAAGTAAGTATTAATGAAATTTTTAATTATAACAAGAGTTCAATAATGGTTTTTATGTTATGCTCTTTTATGGCATTAATTAAAATATGGATGCGTTGTCTTTACAAATTTTTTTGCGTAATTTTGAGCCCTATTCCCATGATGAGGGTGCTACAGGTGGTTCAGGTAGATTGCATGTTCCATTCACCAATTGTGTTTTCCATTGAATATATATAGGAATGATCATAATCATTGACAATACATGCTCAAACAATCCTTTTTTTTAATGCTCTAACAATCTTGTCCATGCTAGTCCATGAGTTCTATATTTATGCATGCTCTAACAATTTTATTCTTTAGCTTCAAATCAATTGAATCCTATGACGACACTGCCTCCATCCAAGACAAACACAAATCTCTTTTCAACTTCTAAGTCGACAACACACAGCTTATAGGCATCGACTATTGCACCATCTACTGGTACAAAAATCCCTCTTTTTCTCTCTTATGATAGCAACAAATAGTTTTTTTTTACAACTTTTTAACATCAATTATCATTTGTTCTTTTATACTTCATGAAAAAGACTTATGAAACTTATGAAACTTTTTGCAATAGGAGTTGTAGCATCATTTCCTGGATGTTCCTATGTTCCTAGTATGGGAACAATGAAGGATGTCATATTGATCGTCAATGATGATGAAGGCATTCCATTAAAAGTAGCCAAAGTTCCAGGTATTTTAAATTTATTATTATTCTATAGTGATATAATAGTAATTTAGTTTTTGATCACTCTTCATCAACTAATGATCCCATGATTGTTTTGTAGGGAATGATATTTTTTGGAGAAAACTTGGTGATGAGTGTTTGAGAATATTTGGGCCCACCCTATGTACCTGGTGGAACATCATATCCTAACTAAAACCCCAAACCACTATTTTGATTTCATATCATTGCTAGAATAGTTTTCCTTTTCATCCATTTCTTGAACTATATTAAAGGTAACTTCACTTCATTTATGAGTCTAACATGTTTTTTTTTACTTAAAAGGTGGAATAACCAAGACAAACTATTGAAGGATGATCTTATAGAGAGCATGACCCAACTCTTTGGACCTCGTGCATTTGAGAGAAACAAGCTCCTTGAAAAAGTTGGTTTATGTTTGAAGTATATTAGGGACCAGTACAGAAAAAATTTACGAGATAACCCCAGGTATGAGCATCCACCCTATGTTCTTGAGGCTAAGTGGCAAGCTCTAATTTTGGATGGAAAGTATAAAGCTGACAAGAAGAATAATATTACACCAGTGGAGAATACAACAAGATATGTGATACTGTTGAGAATCTAATTATGTACTAATTAACCTCTATATTTATACTATCTAACATATTTCAAACTTTTCATAGATTGCCTGACACATCAAAGGCAACAAAGGCAAGACTAGAAAAACACGGGACACACAAGCTCGACTCTGGTGGTTTTTCAAAACTTCAAGCAAGAGTTGTAAGTATTAGTAAATGAAAAATTGTATCAAATTTTTTATATAATGTGATGAGAAATGCTAGGATAGACTAGCTTGTCTATGCTCCTGATCCTCAACTTGGATCTTAGTGTTCCTCCACACCAATATATGATGTAGAGTAACACGCTTTGGAAGCACCAACAAAATCCTAGCACCTTGGAACAACAAAGCAATTCAAGTTATCACCCCAATCCTCTGTTCTCCACAAGAACATTCAAGGCTTGATTCACCTTCAAACAAGGAACTAATTTTCTGTTACAATTTCTCCTTTAATTCATGGACCCAACTCATCACATAAGGCTGCATACTAGTTACTTCTCCCTTGTACCATTCAAGGCCTCATACACCCAACCTTGACACCAAGTGTTTTGGACAACTCCAACCCTCTAACATAAATGGAAACCAAAAAAAACATCAACACAACCCAAAAGAAATCAGGTCTATGCCAAACTTGTTGTTAGCAGTCATAGGGCAGATTGCAGCACTTGACCTTTATTCTACACACCCAACCAAGAGTGCAATTGGATCCTCTAGGACTCCCAAACACCAAAGATAGTTTAGAACAACTCCAATATGACCAAAATAAGGTGTAACAATGGTTGGAAACCCTGCTAACTATTTACCATTTCCTTTTGATATTTTAACTACCCTCCATTGGTTGATGAAACAATGCAAGTAAAATTCACCATACCACACAAAAATGTAAGGCTCAGAGTTCAAGAGATGCCTCACAGAATAGGATAAGAGAATTGGCTTCCAACAAGTCTATAGAGTTGTGGCTAAATGGCTACAAGCTGAAATCAGTGTGAAAGGTTCTAATAATGACGCATCTAAGCCATAGGTAAATAAGCTAAATGAAATTTATTTCAAATTGAATACTTTACCAATTAGTCTATTTGATGTTAAGTTCCAATATAAAGTGAGTATATATGTTTTAAGCAAGCAATGATAACAATGCGTAGGATGTTGGAATGTAGCTTGACAATCCTTCTACACAATCTGTAGATGCTGAAGGTTCGCATGATGTGCATCCCAGTGGTGGAGGTATACATTTGCTATTAAATTTTTTTTAATGTAATTGCAATCGGTGTTTGGATTAAAGTAAAATTTTGTACAGTAGTTGTAGAGGATCGAGGGGTCGATGTTCATGAGCATGTTGACGTAGAGTCCGGACAAAATGATGTGGTTAGATTAGGTAAAGAGCACCACAGTTATCTTATTTAAAATAATTAAATACTTGTAACAATTATAATAAATTATTTTTAATTTAACTCTTTTATTTGTTATTGCAGATGACCCCCCTTTGCAATAGCATAGGAATTTGAGATCATCAAGAAAAGAGAACAGAACAACTAATGAGGGGGGAATTGATGATGACACTAATGCTCCTCTTAGAGCTTACATAGGAAAAAGAAAGAGAAAGAAAAAAAGAAATGATTGTCATCTACATACCTTAATTGATAATGACTGAATTTTATGTCTCAATGAATTTAATTATGTGCTAATGAATTTTCATGAATTATGTGTTAACGCAGAATATTGATGAATGTTTCATGTTAATGAATCTAATGTGTTAATGAATGTTATCATGTGATATTGATTGAATGTTACATTTTATTAATGGTTGAAAGAATGAATGAATGTTAGATGTTAATGGGGAATGTAGAGTGATGTTAGGGGGAGGGGGGTGGGGCAAAATGAGCTTCCACCTTCATGTGGTTGGCCTTGTTTAGTGGAGAATATTAAACTATTCTTGAAACAAAGTGAAGCTCAATAAGATACTAAATATTTCTCTATTTTTTCCTATGTTTAGACCTATAACACTGTGTCTTTCTAAGGCCCCTTTCAAGTGGAAGGACACGAGCATCTTTTACAGTGGAGAATGTAACTAGGAGCACCAAATTAAGACTCACACATGTCAGATATAATACATTCAAATAGGCTACTATGCTTGTAACCCTATTTTCTGGTGAGAGCTTCACTTTAGAAGAAAATAATGGATCTCCTAAGATTCACTTGCACAACCAACCCCTTAGCTTTTCTTCCTTGTGGCAAAGATTTTAGAGTTTCCTCCCTCAACTTGTTGATCGAGCATCAATTAAGTCCATGTGATAGTTTAGAGTCTACACAATGGCTTGTGTCTAGCTTAATAGATCGACTTAATCTATTTCATACCTACCTCTAACTTTCCTTCACAAGTGGGAGCAAGATAGTGTAGTCTGATGCAATCTAATCTAATACATCTCCCAAAGAAGACTTTTGTGTTCGGAGGGTTTCTTAAAAATCTGTGCCCTATATTACATCTACTATATCTTCTGCAATGAGCCAATTTTAATCTTAAAGATAATGGTGATCATTTGTTATGTTTTACATCAAGTAAGTAAATCCCCCTCTTCATTAGTGCTCAATTCTGACAGAATGACTTTGGCTGTCTTAGTTTCTATAATTGATGCTTTGTTGATTTGAGATTTTTGCAACTATGTCTGGGGTAATTTCTCTTTCATTTTTATTAAATGTTTCTTCTTGAGGCTATTAAGATACAGTTCTAATTGTTAAGTAATATTAAGAACTATTGAATTCATAATGTGTCAAATGTTGGCTAGAATAGTTATAATTTTGTGAAAGTTGCTTTGAAAATAAGTTCGGTGTAGAATTGAATACTTTTTTTCATAGGACACATAAGCTGTGAAAGGGAAATTTAATAGACAATGGGAAACAAAGACAAATTATCATGATAGAGGATTGGTTAAGGAATGATGGATTGTTGGATTCTTCAATATATAAGTGTCTCCTCCATTAGTGTGCAATTCACTTGTTTTCTTTTAGAAACTTAAGATAGCCATAATAATGGATTTTATAGTTAGTTTTACCTAGAGGAGGAATACTCATGTAAGATTAGGAACTCTTTTTTTAAGGTACACTGATTACAAAACTTGTTCAATGATAGCTAAAAAAGGGGTTCGTGAGATTCTGAAACCTTCTTTTAAAAAAAAATTTAGCAGAGAAGCTTAAACTGTTGAACTTCAACATATCAGTATTGAATTATTACAAATGAATAATTAGTTTAAATATGACACAAATTAGTTCATGACATTCTATGTCCCATCACCAATATTTATTTGGATTCATAACCCGTATGTCCATTATTTGCATCAGTTTGTGGGTGCATAAAAGTGACATCTCCAATCACAGATCTAATCCCTAAACATGTAAAACTAAATTTCATAGATCCAATCTCTAATCTCTAAACTTTTAAAATTTAATAAAATTCATATTTCGACTTGTTTATTATTTGATAGGTTGTTCCTAGAATCATGATTTTAACTTAGTTTCATCACAATGATCCTTATGAACTTACATCTACATTCACTAACAAGTAACTCTAGATGAAACTTTAAGTTTATTTATCACATTTCAACATTCTCACCAAAATCTGAACTACATTATCTCATGATTGTTACAGAGTACCACTACTCACATGTGAAATAGGCATCTAGATTACTGAACCCTTCTTAAAATTAGTTTCATTGAATTAATATATGTTATGCTATCACTGGATGTGTAATTTGAGCATGAGAATAATGTCATATCTATCTACGTGTTTTGCCTAACAAACTTCTGAAATATAATTTCTATAAGTTTTTTAAATTAGAGTAGATGAATTATTCTTCAGGAAAAGGTGTTGCATTTAGGCATTTATTGATAGGTTTGGACATGAACAATTTTCTATTTCTAGTAGATTATAATGATGATAGTATTGGATTTTTTTCCATGTTTAATTTTTCTCGTGATTCTTGAACTTTCAGGTTGTTGCTTCACAAGATTGGCCTAAACTTATAAAGGATACAGGTTTGTTCTATGTATGCTCAAGCATATCAGAAAGAATTGACTCAAGAGATAGAAAGATCATGTGAGAGGCACTGTATCTGGGGGCATGATGGAGTATGTGTTGTCTTCCTTATCCATCCCTTGAAGGTTTTGACACAGCCTAAACATGTATTCTATATATAAATTGATTATAACATCTCAATATGTAATAACAGATAATATAAATATTTCCAAACTTCTAAGGTGTATAAAATGTTAAATTAGTATGAAATAATTGTTTAGATTAGGTTACTATGTGTTAGTCTTTTGTGTTGTTTAAAATACTTCTATTGTATTGAATAAATGATGTGTGGGAGGAAGAGTAAAGGGAAGACAAATATGAGTCTTTTAACCATATGAATTACGATTATAGAAGACATTACAATCTCCTTTCTTCTTGAGCATAGTAATAAAAAGTAAAACAATGTGTAATATGGGGTGGTTGCTAGGGGATTTTAATTTCCTTCTTGAACCAACCAACCAACAAAAGTTTCTTATAGGAAGGTACAATTATTTAAAGCAGGTTGATACATTTTATTACTTCAAAACTTGTAAATGCTCTAGAGAGTTGTTAGATGCACTACATGAAAACAACATAGCCATAGAGTAAGCTTTTCATACCAATTGTATATAGAAGCTATAGAATTTTACAATTTTTATAGTTTAATTTCCCTTTCTAAGTATGATAAAAATATCGTTAGTATTCTAATTTTAAAAAATCCAAAATAATATAGTTATTTGTTTTCACTCCAGGATTTTCTAAGACAACTAATTATTTTATCTAACTGCCTTTCAACTTGCATAAACAATTGCAAGATTATTATTTTATCATTTTTCTTGATTCAAGAGAGATGGACTTGGGAGACTTGTTTCCTTCTACCCTTCGGAACACTATTAGCTCTGCTTCAGTTCAAATTTCCATATTCTCCAAAGGTTATGCAAATTCTCCTTGGTGTTTGGATGAGCTTTCTCTCATGTCACAAACTAAGTCTCTGATTATACCAGTGTTTTATGATGTTGCTCCTGCTGATCTCTGTCACATCCAAAATGGAGTCTATGCAAATGCATTTTTTGAATATGAAAAGAAGGCCAAGTACCTAGACTAGCTTCAAGAGTGGAAGGAAGCCCTTCACTTTGTCTCATTCATCACTGGATATGAATTCAACAAACACTATCAGTAAGACTCTGTTTGTGTGTTTTCCATGAAGAAGTGTTTCTTACTTGATTTTAAACTCAGAGCATAAAATTTTGGCTTGTGTAGCATACTTTAGGTTTCAAGTTGTTTAAATGGCTTGCCAAAATATTTATTTATAGAGGGGATTTATTGGGTAAGTTAGATTTTATTGGATAAGCTATTGTAATTTCAAATGAACCATCTAAATAAATCGTATCTTGAATGTTATGTGTAAGTTTGTTCCAATTAGTTTAAATGATTCATCTAAAATTGTACTTTTAAATAAGGACTATTATAATTCTAAATGACCAATCTAGACAAATCATAACTTTTAACAGTTGCATTACATAGCGTACTTTATTCTGTTGTTGTCTAGCTTTTTTCTTTCACCAGTATGACTATATTTATCTATATTGTTTAATTGAATCACATGTTGCTTATGAGAAGAGTCTAGTACATAAAATATTTGGTGGCTGACTCATAAGTCAGGTTGTGATTTTTAGTTGTTTATATTTTCAAAATTTTCCGTACTTTGTTAACAAGGATGAGTGAATGTAAGAAGATATCAGAAGAAGTTATTCATATCTAAACATCATCTTTTTAAATATTAGCAAGGGAATAGAGAGGGGCTTATAGACACCTCCAAGATTTATTGTTCATTTCATAAATGGGATTTTTTGAGTAACTTAAACCTGTCAAAATTATTTTTATGCTAGGAACTCTAGGTTATAGTCTTAGAAAAGTATTTTATTCATTAACAATTGCTTCAACCTGGCTTGTAGGAGAAGTGCACGCAATGTTCTTATTACTCAAATAAATTTGATCCTTTCTTAGATTTGAGCCTAGAGATCATTTGAGCAGATTCCTTGTTGAAAACATTATCCCATTACATGGTAGTGGAGCAGTTAGATGGGGGTGTGAAAAGATATCAATGTGAACGATGCAAAGTAAAAGTGAAGGCTCTAAAACAACTCAAAATTGATAAAGCATCACATGTTCTTGCAATTCATCTCAAGCACTTCAGTGTAGTTGGATCTGGAGGAAAAATTGACAAAAAAGTAGACTTTGGTTGTACGTTGGATCTCAAACCATTTGTTAGCAATTCACATGTAAGTAGCCCTTATAATATTATTTTCCAATGGATAACATTTTCAGTGGAATCTAATAATATAGTTTTTGTAGTATCTACTAGTTTTTTAATAAATTTTGCACATTTGAATGATATTCTAGTTTCTCTGTCTATTGATCAATCACAGGAGGGCAATTTTAAGTACACTCTTTATGGTGTTCTTGTTCATGATGGTTGGAGCATACATTTTGGTCATTATTTCTACTTTATTCGCTCATCCAAAGGCATCTGGCATGCTTTAGATGATAATCGGGTATACATTTGCTACAGTTGTGAAGACATGTTTAATTTTGTGGAGCAAGCTCATTATAATTTGTGTATAACAGAATAAACAAAATAAATACAATTTTATGTAGAACCTTTTCTTTATATGGTAACACTAATTATAATGAAGTTGCTTAGACTGATTGAGTTATTCTTATGACATTTTGTACTCTAGGTCTATTCAGACAATGAGAAAAGTGTGCTTTCCCAGAAAGCTTACATGTTGTTCTATATACAAGATAAGAAAACTAGCATTCAAACAATAGGTGGGTCTAAATCTCAGTATAATGGCTCTAAAATAAAGAAAAGGGTGTCATTGAACATTGGACATCCAAAGGAAAACCACTTACAAGATTCATATGCCCCCCAGGTGACAAGAAACATGCATTCTTTCCAAACAACAACAATCTCTTTTAGTGTTGTAGGTGTAAACAAGATACCCCAACAGGTAGAAAATTTGTCAAATGTCAATTTCATTTCAAAAAGTCTAGAAAAGAACACAAGTTCTGGCTAGTCATGCAGTAAACCCTGATCATCAGTAGATCATGATGCTACATTACAGATGGTGCTTCCAAGAACCAATGGTATTCAAACAAATAATGTCTTCTCAAGTCATACCATAAGTAATGGATGCACATTGAATGGGTCTAGTAATAATGTTAAGAAACAAGAATCTGAAATAAAGGGAACTAATTCTATGGGTAATTTTAATGATATGGTTGTTAGACATTCTCAGAACTGCAATGTGAGCAATGATAATGAGAACTATATTGGCAGAAATTCTAAAGCTTATTCAAAAATTAATGGTAATAGTCATGAGAATGTAAAACATTCTACAAATGTTTTGACAGGTATTATTACTCGGCATCATGCTACTAAACTTCCAAAAAATGATTCAAATGGTAAACTTGTAGCTGGTGAGCATCTAGAGAATGGTAGTGTGGTCCACAATTCTATAGATAATGAGAGTGAGGCTGCTAAGCTCCTATCCCTAGAAGATGGTTCCTTATTTCAGGTGCTTGTTTTTTGTATTAATGTTGCAGTGTATATGTTTTTTTTTGAGAAAATTGCTTTTAGTCCTAATCAATCTTTATATGTTCCTTTTGGCAAGGAGGCAAAAATGGTACTTTGCTCTATAAGGGAAGGGAAATGAATGGGTCATGTGTAAAAGCTATGCATCCACATAGGTTGCAAAAATATAGTCAAGAAACTAAATGTATTTCCAGCCAAAAGTACCAAAAACACCATGAGGACAACCACTACCTTGTTAGTAGAAATAGATTGAAGCTTATGAAGCATCTTCCATGTCCTCAGTTTTTACAAGCATTGTCTTTCAGGAGGCACTTTCTTCTAAGAGAAATGCATATTTTGAGGAAAAAATGATCCAATGAAAGGAAGAAATGCACGAAGTTATAGCTTAAGAAGGTTGACATTTTTCTTAAGCAGAAACACTCTACAAAAATGCCTTCTAGAAAAGAGTATCCAGCTTCGCAAAGTTTAGCATGTTTAGTCACTTCTAAGTATCCACAATAATCCCATGGAAAGGGTCTATCAAACAAAATAATTGGTTGTGTTTCTATGCAGCAAACCAAGACATCTGAAATTACAGCTAGTGTGGTTCAGAATGGGTGTAACATTGCTAAATTTTGTGATACTCTGATGCCCCTTGTAAACAGGCAGCTTTCTAGTGGAAATGGTTCTAAGCTAAAGAAACAAAGACAAGTTCCTGGCGGACTTGGTTTAAGTAAAGCTAGACAATATTCTGATGTTGAGAAAGACTCTAAAATTAGCACGGAGAAAAACTTGTCTACTCCCCGTCAGTCAAATAACAGCTTTATAGATAGAGGAGAAACATGCCAACAAGATGGAGCTCTATCTATAAAAGATTTTGAACCATCTTTTCTAAAGGCTAGATTACATGGGCCAGTAGGTATAGTCACAATTCTATTTTATTCTATTCAATGTAGCTCAATTAAGCTTAATGTTCATCCTCTTTTTATGTGTTGGGTATTTAATCTTTTTTGATGATGGTTTACTGTGGCTATTGTGTAGTTCCATGTTGGGATAGTATTGATGATGGCTTGGTAAAAAGTAGCAGAACTACAGACAAACATGCAAACCATGTTGGTTATGTATTAGATGAATGGTAGGTTATCTTTGTACAACTATAATTGCATCATGGGACTTGGCATAGCAGTCTATTCATGCATAAAGTGTTTCTATGGACAATAATCAATTATCTATGTCTATGATGTTGTGTTTCCATAATCTTGTGTGGTTTATGCAGGGATGAAGAATATGACCATGGTAGAAGGAAAAAGGTTAAACAAGTACAGGATGAAGATGGCATAGATGACTCTTATGGAAAATATTCCAATCGAAGAGCAATCCTTTTCAATCACTTTCAAATAGAAAAGCCAAGATTGTTGGTAAAGGGAATTCATTCACAAGAAAAATCAAGAGAAACTGTAGCACAATGCAAGATAAAGTTTTTTGTCAAGCTCAATGCCAAACCAATGTTGGGGAAAAACCTATAAAATAGAGGGAAAATCACATTGCTGGCAACCATTCAGGAAACATGGCAAACACTGCAGAATGTTGAGAATGAAGTCAAAATATCATGAAAAGATGCATTACTTCAAACTTTTTCAATGATTCAGCATTAGATCCCTACAACCAATATTTCCTTATACTTCTGAAATTCATCAAATAAATGTGAGAAATGGAGATATATTTCTACTTGTCAAACTTGCAAATATTTTTGTGGTTGAAGTAGCAGGCTGAATGCAGAATTGTCAAACGAAAAAATGTGGTCCACAGGTTACATATTGCGTGGAGTTTTGTTGGATTAATTTGTTCAGCTAACTATTCCAAGTTTGACTTTCAGTATTTTTCATTTAGCTATATGTAATCCGAGTGGTTAGTAATGAAGGTAATAATGGATATTTCCTTTAAACTCGTTGTTAGAGGTGGAACATTAAATAAAGGATGTTGCCTCGATATAATAGAAGCATATCTTATGTATTGAATAGAAATTAAAATTTGTCAAAATCTCAAATGTGCAAGAGTGATAGAAAACTAATAAATAATATTCAAGACCTTGTTCCCTTCCCATTTCTTTTAAAACTTTGAGTAGTTGAGAATTTGTTTGCACTTATGAATAGAAATGTAAGGTTTATATAAGTTAATGGGATAAAACATAGTAAATACGATTTTATGCTTGTACTTATGAATATGAATGTAGGTTGGTAGAAATTTAGTGAGGTAAAACAATATTTTTCTCTGGAACTAAAATGTTTACCAGGTGTTTGTTGGTTGTGTGCTCTTTGGTGGATGGTCCATGGTAAAATGTACTTGCTCTAGTGGGAAAGGTAAATAACTATTCTATATTGCTTACAACATTATGACAAAAGTGGGCTTAAAATATCCTACACATCTTTCAATCTTAAGTAATGTATTATTTTCAAGTTAACTTCATATAAACCATAATTCCCCTAGATGATTGAGTGGACTACCTATTAAGAGACACTTGCCTATTAGCATACACAACTTATTATTCATTTCTATGTTTGATCTAGATTAACAAAGAATTTACATGAATCCAATTTATTAATGAGGTTTCATGAGGTTGATTAGGCTCTGTACCTAGTTTTCATGATGAAGTGGCATTTCGACGGGTTTGCCGTGGCGGCGACGATAACTATCATCGCCACCACGGTGACCCTGTCGCAATGCTTGTGCCTGACATCAAAATTGTGATGTTCACACTAGGCATTGCAACGGTAGTTGGCATCGCTACCACAATGAGCCCATTGCAATGCTAGTGCCTGATATTGCAATTATGATGTCCACAACAAGCATGGCGATGATAGTTGGCATCATCGCCACAGCGAGGCCGCCGCAATGCTTATGGAGGACGTCGCAATTATGAAATCAAGCACAAGCATTGGGACAGGGTGGATGTCACAATAAAGTGGTTTCATAGCAACAGTTAGGCATCGTAATTTTGATGGCATAGGATAGATGTTGTAATTTGCGACTAAAAAATAACGACGTCTATTACTGTCATAGTGGTGACACATTGCCATCGTAATTGCGACACATAGCTATCGCAAATCAATGCCAAATGTATTAGTGACTTGATGAAGACATACATTTACATATATTTTTAGAATTTCTTTATATGGCTGGTGATTTGTATGTTAGTTGGCACTTTGGATAGTGAAAGGTGATTTAATACTTGATTGACTTAGCTAGGAAATCTATTGTTTTGACTTTTATTATTCTCTATTGGACAATAGTGTATTAATTTATATTGTAATACATTCTATATGTGTTCTAGCTAACCCTTATGGAATTAAATTGATTAATGTAATTTATTTTTTTATTAGGTCTCATACTAATCTAACCTAATAAGTGTTTGAGGCTTGTATAAGAGGGTGAATTCATTGCATTTGGATCAAAGACAATATAATTCATTGTGTAGAGTTGATTGAGAATAGCTATGAATGTAATCTAATTATGTACTTCAAAGGAAATATATTGACATAGTTGATTCTTTTAGCTAGTTCATTCTAATGGATTTATTGTTCATAATGAGTAATTGTTCGCTCTTTGTCCATTGATGCACTTATTGTATTAGGATTATTGCCCAATTAGGGTTGTCGTCTTTTTTTCAATAGAGAAGTGTGTATCTCAATGCATGTACATTCCTCATTATAACTTTAATAGGTTTTTATATGTGCTAATATATCTTCTACTAGATTTTTCATGTCCCCTTTTCAAATAATTAAAAATAATAATCTTTTCTAAGGCAGGCAGGCCCAAAAAGGTGAAGTTTTGGAAAAAGGAGAAAATCTTTGGAAGATAATGGACTGATAAATGAAAATTATTATTAAAATATGTTTTATTAACTCCTCTTGGACGTGAGTTAGGGTTATGCCCTCTTTTAAGGGGTTTGGAGGCATTTTGGGCTCATTCCAGAACTTGATTTTTGCTCATTTCTTTGTTGTTCTTCAGAGGCCGCCAAACCTATGGAGAAGGAGACCCAAGAACAGGAGTTTGTAGGTTTCTAGGAAGGCTAAGGATGGAATTTTTAAGCCATTCCATGTGCATGCTCATGCTGAGTTTTCCTTTGTGCTGAACAGTGCAGATTTGTGAGTTTTCGAGTGTATTTTTTGTAAGAGTTTCGTGTTTCCGATTGAGTATTTCATATCATTTTGGGTTTCTGCTGTATTTCAGAGTTTTAGATGTTAAAATAGAGATGAATATATGTATTTGGTCATGATTATACTTCTTTGATATATTATTAATGTTTTTGTGGTGTTTTCGGGCTATTCTGTGTTGTTTTCGGGAGCCCAATGAGCATTGTTTTTGTCCTCCGTTTGGGAGCTATTGTGTAAATGTTATACAGATATAGAAATGTCATTTTTTAGGCTTTTATGCTGCTGAAATTTATATAAAAAGGTCCACTTCAGATTTATTAATAATATGTGAAGCTGTGAAGTTTTTGGCACTATTTTCGGCATACCCGATTTGGGGTTTATTGAGAAATTGGTGGATCTTTGAAATATTGCTTGTTTGATTTTAAAGATCTGATTAGAGGCTTGAAATATCATATAAAATCAGTAAAGGGAAATTTCAGTGGTATCAGAGCTATGATCTTGCCAGCCTAAAGGTTTGTAGAAGTTTGCATGTCAGTTTTGACAACTACCCAAATCCTGCATGTCATAATTTATGGTTACATGTTGCTTCTAATCAGCTGCATGTCAAAATTTATGGTTACATGCTACTTCTAATCATTTGCATGTTAGTTCTTGTTGAATTTGGTGGTTGCATGTTGCTTCTAATTAGCTGCATGTCAAAATCTATGGTTGCATGCTACTTCTAATCATTTGCATGTTAGTTCTTGGTTTTCGAAGAAGTTATAACCTATTGGGGTTACACTCTACTTTATCCAGAATGGACAAGTAGTATAGAGTCTTAGAGGACACGATCTTGGACAATTGATATCCAGAGTCAAAACAATAAAAAGGATGGTTATTTAGACATTCAAGATAAACTTAGGAAAATAAGCCATGACATATCTGAACAGTTGGTTGAGCACCACCGTATGATGAATGACATGTTGTCCAACCTAGTTAAGGTGGATAAGTTGACTAGATTTCTATTTGGTAGATTTTCTCACAAGGCAGATGACACAATTACCAAGAACTTGCATGAGGAGTTTGAGAAACTAGCTTATAGCCAGGAAAAAGTCTCAAATTCTACTCTGCCACAAGAGGTAGTGGGTTTAGATGATGCTTATGATGATGTTTTTGTGCATGATGGTGAGATACCTGGTAGAGATGAGAAGACATTGAGCATTCATGACTTTGTTGAGAAAGAGCACTAGGCACAGTTAGATGCTTCATCACATGAGGTTGAGGCTAGTAGTACTTCACATGATTTATCCTACTAGCTGAAGGTGAGTGAAGACAGTATTGTGACTACATTATCTCATCATGACAGGTATGTGGAGTTTGTTGGTATTGGTCATATTACTCAGGTAAGGAGTTTTCCTAAGTTACTAGTTGATTCTAGTTTATGGGTATGGACTCGAGATTGTTATATTGGCATTTGGGATTTAGTTGATTGGAAACCTTTAACACTTTTTGGTAGCAGTGATTGTTTGGGTGCTATCATGGATTTGATTAGCAGATTGCACGGTGTTGTCTTTTCTTGTGCCAGTAGCTTGTTCGATGTTGGTATTAGTTTTTATACACCTATGTTGGGCTTTGTTCATATATCCAGTCGACCATTTTTGCTGGAATGTGTTGATGATCTTTCATATTTGGCAATGTGTACAAATGAGTCTCAGGATCATATTGGCATTGATGACATCCAGGAGGATGCAGTGGGTAGTTTTGAAGACTTAGTTTCCTTGGTTGTTTCTTTTGGTATAGAGGATTTGGATAGCACTGCTATAGTTTTTGGTACTCCATATGTTGATATGAGCTTTGGAGTTGATTCACATGATATGGATACTAATACTCTAGAGACCAGTAACCTTGAGGATACTCCTTTAGATAGTGTGTCAAAGGAGGTTTGTAGGATACAGTCTAGCTAGTGCCATCATGTGTCTAGTCAGTTGAGAGTTAGTGAGTGAGACATTGGTATTGCTTGCCAACATTTCGATGGTGTTCATCAATTGTTAGCAGTTTATGAATGGGGTTCTCCTACTAGTGATGAGTAGGGAGGAAGTTATCTTTCCTTGATAGAGTTCCACTCTTTATGGGAGGCTTTTCAGGTTTTGAGACAAGATTATATGCAGTTGGTAGCCGATGGAGATTATCTTATGGAGTGGGGCAGTACAGCATATGATGCATTGTTGGCCAAGGAAGATGAGGTGAGTGAGCTTACTCAGCAGCTTGAGGTGACTTCTGAGATTCTTGAGAGTACACAGTTGGCTTTCAAGGAGTCATAGTTTCATTTGGCTAAGGTGACCATGGAGTTAGAGCAACTACAGTCTTTACCAGATTATGTATAGTCACAAGCTATGGTGTTTGGTGATCTAAGGATGTCCATGGTCGAGATTTTCAAAGATAGTGGAGATGGGGATGCATCCATCCTTGATACTAACATTGGCATATTGGGTTCATCCCCACTAAAGTCAGGTTTAGTTGAGTTGGGTGCTGCAGCAGATTGTTGTGGTATGCCTAAAATGGTGGTGACCTCTAGTACTAATGGCACGAAAATTAGAGATGTTGTATCAAAGACCATGTGTGATGTTTGTGAGCCAATAGTTGGCATGGTTCCTACCAATAATACTACTCCCTTGGCAATGTCTTCAGAGGTAATAGTTAGTTCCAACTTGGTTAGTGATTGATTGCAGTTAGTTACATCTGGATTGCAGTCTGAGCCACTGACTGAGATTGGTGCATTCTATCAACATTACATTGTGAGGTATGCTCATCAATTCACCTTTGATGACCATGTTGATGAGATGATGATACAGAGATGTACTTTGGTTCCTAGTGCTTATCATTAGTTATGGGATATTTTGATGCCTCGGGATGAGAGTTGTGATGGGCATGACATGGTGATAGGTTCTACAGTTGACAACTTGATAATACATGACTTAGAGCAAGAGTTCTGGAGTGATGCTTCAATGGGTGTTTTTATTGGTTGTACTCCTTTGGCTATGACATCTCTTGACTTAGTTGGTGATCATTCACAATGGGTTGTATCACTTGTTCATGGTGAGCTATTGACTAAGGTTGGTTTTTTTTATCAACATTATATTGCAGGGTATGTACATTAGTTAGCATTTGATCCTTGTGTTGAGGAGTTGATGGCAGGAAAATTTGGTTTGGGTTCCATTTCTTGCTATTTATCTTGTGATGGATTTTCACCATCAAGAGTGCATGGAAGTTATGGTTATGAGATAGTGGCCGGTGATCTACAGAGTTGTGTTGACTGTAGGAGTTGTACAGTGTGTGGATTCTCCATACTTGGTACAGTTTCATTCAGGAGCATTCACCATTGTTGCAGAGTTGGATTGTACATTCTGTATAGGCTAGTGGAATGCGTTGATGGTATTTATTGTGTTGGTAGTTTGATTTGTCCACTTTACTTGGGTTTTGATGTTCTAAGAGTTTGTGTCTCATTGGTTTCTGACTTTGGAGTTTGGTTGAGCAGTAATTGTTAGTTTGATTATGGATTCCTCTTGGTTATATTGCAGAAGATATTGCAGGAGCCTGTGTTAATTAACAATAGTATAGTTCATGACTACATTTGGGATCTAGGTGGATTTATTGGTTTATTTTTCAGCCATTTCTTGAGGAGAAGAAATATTTGGAAGGGGAGGACTTGTCATGTTCCCTTTTCAAATAATTAAAAATAATAATCTTTTCTAAGGCAGGCAGGCCCAAAAAGGTGAAGTTTTTGAAAAAGGGGATAATATTTGGAAGCTAATGGACTAATAAATGAAAATTATCATTAAAATATGTTTTATTAACCCCTCTTGGACATGAGTTAGGCTTATGCCCTCTGTTAAGGGGTTTGGAGGCATTTTGGGCTCATTCCAGAACTTGATTTTTGCTCATTTCTTTGTTGTTCTTCAAAGGCTGCCAAACCTATGGAGAAGGAGATCAAAGAATGGGAGTTTGTAGGTTTCTAGGAAGGATAAGTATGGGAGTTTGAAGCTATTCCATGTGCATGCTCATGCAGAGTTTGCCTTTGTGCTGAACAGTGTAGATTTGTGAGTTTTCGGGTGTGTTTTTTGTAAGAGTTTCGTGTTTTCAATTGAGTATTTCATATCAGTTTGGGTTGCTGCTGTATTTCAGAGTTTTCGATGTTAAAATAGATCTCAATATATATATATGTTCATGATTATACTTCTGTGATAGATTATTAGTGTTTTTGTGGTGTTTCCGGGCTATTCTGTGTTGTTTTCAAGAGCCCGATGAGCATTGTTTTTGTCCTCCGTTTGGAAGTTGTTGCGTAAATGTTATACAGATCTAGAAATTTAATTTTGTAGGATTTTATGCTGCTAAAATTTCTATAAAAATTTCCACTTCAGATTTATTAATAATATGTGAAGCTGTGAAGTTTTTGGCACTATTTTCGGCATATCCGATTTGGGGTTTATTGAGAAATTGGTGGATCTTTGAAATATTGGTTGTTTGATTTTAAAGATCTGATTAGAGGCTTGAAATATCATATAAAATCAGTAAAGATACATTTCAAGGTTTGATCCCCATTTTAGTTTTTCCCTTAATAGATTTTTCACAAAAAAAATGTTAGTGTTATATATCATTGTTTAATTTACATTTCATTACATTTAAGTTTGTAGGTTTGATAAGTTGTGTATGGTTTAATGTTTTGGTTTAGTTGCAACTGATTCACCCCCTCCCCCTCATTTTTGTATGGTGCATTTTTATTCCTAACAAAGGGAACACTCATAGAGAGAGAGATGATTAAATAAGCCTCAATATTTCATAATTTTCAAATTTAAAGAGGATGGAGGGGACTCCCTTTTATTTCCAAGTAAACATTTAATATTTTTGTTAACATTTTTAGTATAAAAAATGAGAGCTTCACAAGTAGTCTTATATTCTTTGAATATCATGTTGCTACAATATTTTCATGGAGACTAACTAGTATAAAGGCCTAGCACTATAGTTCTAGTGTAAAGATAATGGTCCAATAAGATGAATTCACTTGAGAATCTTTAGGTCACACTCACTAAATGAAGAAGAGAGCCAAAATATTATTCCTTAAGTTTAAAGAATATAAATACATGAACATAAGGTCTTCAAAACTAGAGTGTCTGCATTTGAGCCAACTTTTTAATATTTGTGTAAACTTGTATTGTGGTTGACTTTCTAATTGTATAATTGGATTAGTATATATATATAATGTATTGTATCACATCCAATGTATGAATGTGTGTGAATATATGTATGCAATCAATGTAATAATCAAAGAAGAGCAAAAAGAGTGAACTATAAAGGCTACAATAGTATAAGGAGTGGAAAAGATTCATCTATCTTACTAAGGTGATTTGTACACTTAAAGGAATCTCATTTAGCAAACCAAGTTGTAGATCAAAGGCTAGCTACTACTTCATCCTAATAGGTGGATCAATCAAATCCTTTAAGGTAGACCTAAGAAGTCCTATGCAAATCTTTTTACTAAGTGCATACTTCATTGTATGTTTTTCAATCCTATAACAAGGTAGACCTAGTAGTCTTTATTTCTCCTAACAAGGTAGATCATTAGAAGTGATCAATGTAAGCCTTAACAAGCCAACTTTATACTACAGTACTAAAGCTTGTGGGTATCATCCCCACCCTAGTTTTACTTTCTATTTGAAAGGTATCTGGGTCACCAAATCTTTGTGTCAAAGTGTTATGAATGCTTTCATGTTTTCAGTTTCTTATGCATGCAGTTAGATCAATATTGGATTAATTGTTAATTGGATTAAAGTTTTAAAAGTTTTAGAAGTCATTAATTCACCCCTCCCTTCTTAGTAACTTAGCCTTTAAGAATATTTCCAACAATTGGTATTAGATCTTTGTGGTTCTTAGAGAAAAGTTTAATAGCTTGAGAAAAGATCAAGGCCATGGAGATATTCATACTTGACAAGGCTATTGACAATGAGAAGCTATATTTGGAAATGGCTATTGCCCAACTCAAGAAAGCAAAGGAGCAACTCTCTCAATCCCTAAAAAGAAGAAAGATCTTTCAATTCAAATGAATGATCATCTCTACATTGAAGAAAGAATTGAAGACCTTCATTCAAGCAATCCAGATGAAGCCAATGAAGTAATCAAAGAACTAGAAAAGTATGGTTCACTAAAAAAAGTAATAAAACTAAGAAGAGAGCAAGAAATTCAGTCAATAAGATTATGTGAAGTTATGGAAGAGAAAAACAAGATTAGAGAAGTGATAGAAGGAAAGAACAATGAAATCCAACACCTATCCCTTCAACAAGAATAATTCATTAATCAGCTCTCCAATACAAATGAAGAAATCATGAACCTAAGTTTTGAAAATAAAAGACTACAAAATGACCTAAACTCTAAAAGAAAAATCAATGAAAGAATGATGAAATCCCAAACAGACATGAATCATTTGAATGCAAAAAATCTCTATAGACAAAAAGGAAAAGCAGGAATTGAATATACAAAAGAAGGAGAATCATCCAAGCAAGGAGCTCAAAAGAATCAATGACCACTTGCAATCACTATGGTAAGATAGGTCATAATTCAAAAAAATGTTGGAGCAATGGAAAAGAAAATTTCAATGGAAAATGGTACAATTCTAATCAATATGGTCATAAAGCAAATGAATGCAAAGAGAAACCAAGATTTGAAGGAAAATGTCACAAATGTAAGAAGCATGGGCACAAATTATTAGAATTCAAAACCAAGATATTAAATCCAGTAGAACAAATTGTAAAAGTCATATTTGGTTGGGACTACAACACCTAGTGTAGATGTCATTACTATGGAGAATTTGAACATATTGGAATAAATTGTGTAAAGCATCATTTGAGGAAAAGAGATGCTACTAAAGATTTCTCATTTGTATACAATTTGTTCATCTTACCAAGAACTATATGAATACTAGTAGATTTGAAGATGAAAAGAAGGAAAAGGATGATAACATTCAAAAATAGATGAGACAACAATGGGTTCCAAAGTCTACCAAGAATGCAAGTCTAAACAATGATGAACAAGTCACTCAAGAATTGGGTGGCTCCACAATTTCCACTTGATTTCCCAAAGGGGAGCTAGGACTAGGTTACCAAAGAAGATATCGAACAAGTTCCATTTGAAAAGACAAAAGATCTATATCTTTATTCAAGATACAAAGGTATCACCAAGTAAAAGGGTACCACTTACTACCGAGTTACTTTTGTTACCGAGGGAGGTCGAGTCACAGACTCTACCGAATGATGGAAGACTCTACCGAGTAATCAATGTAAGGAATTGGATAATAGTCTATCACTTTGATCTACCATTCATACCAATCATTTATGGAAACATTTGATAAAAGGAATGAAATTGAATTCATTTTCATTGTGAAATTTTGAGAGAAAATTGTGCAAAGCGGTCTTCAAGAGCATCCAAAGAACTTGAGCAAATTATTTTTGAAAGATTTTGATTTCTCTCAAACCCTATTGAGTAAATATGGCATCTAGAAACAAAAAGGTAAAGTGAGGCTCAAACATGCTAGTTCATGGTGAATGGAAAGCTCCAGATTTCAAGCTTACTCTTGCCATCACTAAAACCCTAGATCTAAGTGGAGCATAGTCACAAATCTCTCCAAAGTTATTGTAGATAAATTATATTTTTTCTTGCCTCAAATGCATGATTCAAGATATTGGTAGTTTGGAAATGGATGAATCCCTAGAACAGTTGTGTGTAAATGGCATTTTGAAAGCTAAGCATCAACACCTAGAGACAAAAGGGTTAACTCATATTCCCCATATGCCTCATGAATTTCAAGTGAAATGGATTAGGTATATTCTCAGTTGGGTGCATAATGGTCATTTATGGTTGGAGCAACTAGTTCTAATCATGAAGAAAATGATTCATAGAATCATTGGTCTCCCAATGTTGGCTAAGACTAAAATGACCAAAACCCTAGGTTGGGTTGAACTAGAAAAGAAAACCCTAGTAGAATGGGATGGTAGAGGCATGTAGATAAGCAATGTCACTAATATGGAATTAAAGATGGCATTCATATCATTGCATATAAGATCTACAATTTAAGCTAGTTGAACAATGTGTTGTGTAAAGCAGTTGACCTTGCATGCAAGGTACTGAAGAACAATCTTTCTCTTGACCTTGCCAAGCTACTATTGAAGCAATTCAACAAAAACATGGAGAGTATCAAGATGTCAAAGAAAAACTCATGTAAGTTTGGCTCTCTATTGACTTGTTTATTCTTTTATGTTCATAAATTCTTCCCTTCAAAAGGTTCAGTTGTATGGAGAAAAGATGTGCTAGTTCTCTACCAAATTAATGAATACATTACTGAGATGGGAGAGAATTATAATAGTATCATGGAAAACTATTTTGATGCATTTAAAGAGAAAATGAATAATAGATTCACAATTCCAAGAAAAATTGTTGAAGATTACAAGGATGATGTATATTTCATGGTAGATAGTGATAATGTATATATTCAGGCAGTCGAGCCTAGAATTGTATGGGTAAAACCTCTTGGATATGAGGTTAATATTGTTGGAAATGATTGAAAAGATCATGAGGAAATTTGTTAGAATGATCATATGGAACTAGTAAAGAATGTTCTCAATCATTGTTTTTTCATTGATGTCAAACTTGCTACTTGCAGGAATGACAATTGCTTTAGTGATCCAAATACTATCAGTTAGTTGATTGACAAGAAGGAGGCAATCAACAAGATGTAACTAGTACACCAAGAGAAAGGTTGAAGTTATGATGTTGTAATGAAGTACAAGGATCAGCTAAGCCATTGATGAAAAAGTGTGTTGATGACATACTATAAGACACAGAGAATGGGCACACTAAAACATATCAAAGATGTAAGGTTTTTAGCTAAAACATTTGTAAAGCCTAACTAAAGTTCATTAGAGAGAGGGAGCCGAGAAAGCTAGTAGATGTCGAGTGATACAAAATTTATCAAGTGCCGAGTAAACTTCAGATGCCAAGCATTAGAAAACCAATAGTGCCGAGTAACACAGAGGTGCTGAGCACTAGTAAATCAATAATGCCAAGTTGCTGCATTATTTTGAAAATCGAAGATTCGTCAGATCTAAGCCGACAAGGTTGTTATCTAGAAGTTTGTAAATTAAATGGAAGATAAGAATGATGAGTTGATGGCATAGAACACCATGTAGAACATTTTTAAAAGATACAACTGACAAAGTTTTTAATAAGAACAAGATATGGGATAGATACATTTTATCCTACCTAATCCATTTGAAACCCTAAAATTGGAGAGGGAGAATTGAGTGGAAAAGGAAAATCAGATTTCTATTTAAGGAGACATAAGTTCATGAAGAAGAGATAGAGAGAGGCGGTCAAGCATGAAAGCATAAAATGCTGAAGGAGGTGCTAAGGAGGAAAGAGAGCATAGTTACTCTGTTTCAATAAGAAGACCCCAAATATGGATGCATTGGTATGATGAGTAGGAAGACTCAAGGAGACGAAACTTGAGAAGAAGACAAGAAGTTAGAGCTGAAGTGATTAAAGCCAAGCAAAAGGATAGAACTAAAGTTTGTGATCTAAAATCTGCAAAGTATGTTGTAAGTTGTATCAGATCAAAAAGCCATTATTGTTACTCTCTAGCAATTGTAACATATAGTTTAAATCCTATGGACTTAGGTTGGTTTAATAGCCATGAGGTAAATCCTTTAACAAGGTGACATTCCAAGTGAATGTTCAAAAGTCCTTTAACCAGGCCCATTCCTAACAGTTTGGTGAAATCCTCTAACAAGGTCACATTTAACAGTGTGTTGTAAGCTTTTAACAAGGCATCACTTTAGAAGAGTGAAAATCAAGTAGCATGTTACTGGTGGTTTTTCCCAAATTGGGTTTCCATGTAAATCATTGTGTCATGTGTTGATCTTTCATATTTTATCTCTGCATGTTGATTTACTGTAACTTGCTAACATGGTTGATTTAAGTTTGGATGGATGAAAAGTGTATGGATTCATTAAAAGTAGAGAAAAAGTATTATTAGGGCATTTGGACCTTGAATAACTAATTCACCCCCCCCCCCCCCCCCCCCCCTCTCTCAATTATTTTAAAGAATTCTAACAAATATAGATGAAACTAAGGATACCATTGAGGCACTTGTAAATGAACCAGTTAATACCAAGGCTGCATATTTTGGTACATATGATGAAGCCAAAGCTACGATAGAAATAGAGATCAAACTCCCTCGAGTAGTAAACAAAGGCAAGAAAAGAATTGCCAAGTTGAAAACTAGTTCTACTATTTTTTTGACTAAGGGAAAAGGTGAGGATGAAGAAGTAAATAATGAGGAACAATGGGAGGAAGAGAAACCACTAAAGAAGAAGGGCAAGGTAATCATTACCAAGCCTGCGAAGCCATCCACTACTATGTTTACTAGGAGAACCTCAAAGAAGAATGCTGACAAGGAAGGAGGAGATATAATATTCAAAAACCCTCCAACCACCTTCCAAGATAGACTAAAAGAACTATAGGAAGGATTGGGTATAACAAATTTTAAAGAATTAAAATATGAAATCAGGGCCAAGGAAGAATAGAAGCAGATTGAAGACTTGGTGATGGACAAAATGGGTAAGTGGAAATACTCACCAAACTAGCTTACCTCTTAGCTTCCTAATTTTTTTTGGATAAGACTAAGAAAAGATGAGAATTTTCCATCAAACTACAAAAGAAATTTATGGGAAAACCCTGAGGTAGCTTATTCCAAGCTTAATAGACAAGGAGATTAAGAAATCCCTAAAGAAAAATGAGGAGAAATTAACTTTGAAATTTAATACTTGTCTAATTTTGATAAAAGATATCGAGCATGTGGTAAGAAATGCAAAAAATACCTGGAAGAATATATATCTTCTTCATAAATTGAACGATTTTTTTATTGAAGTGAAAGATGATGATGATGAAAAAGAGGAGAAAGATGAAGAGGAAAATGTAGAAGAAACAACACATTTTGATAACATTGATGATGAAGAGGAATAGGAGCAAGAGGCTACTAAGGAAGAAAAGTAGGATGATGAGGAAACTAACCCAATCAAGATAGCTGTAGGATTTATTGCCTCACTCACTCACTCTCTAAGAAAAATAGTAACAACATCTAGCATAGAGATAGCCTTAGCAGGATTGGTTGTTACTAGCACTACAAGTATAAACATCCAATCAATCCTTGTACCAACTCAGCTTAGTACATCATTGATTGAAGTAAGCTCCACTTCATCTACTGAGCTGCAAACTCTTCCCTCTTCTACTATGTTGGCTACATTAGTTTTGGATACATCAATTTTCACTATTGTAGGTAATTCTACAGGCATTTCTACAATAAGTGTAGTATCAATTTTTGCAGCTAGTCCTATTATATCTACTATTGTTTCCATTCCTAGTAAGCAAGAAATAAGTGTAAAGATAGTTGAGACCAAGTCTCAACCAAGCATAAAATTTTTGGGCATGGAAAAGAAAAGGAGGAAATAGACCTTGATAAGGATATAGTAATCCCAAATTGGGACATATCCAAACTCAATCCAGATCAAATGCAAACATTTGGTGAACTTCTCCAAAAGAAGGCCAAGTAGTAGAGGCTAAGAGAGGAAAGAGACAAAGAGTTCAAAATCATTGAGGATGCCAAGAATATTTTGGTAGAGGTTGCATCTATAGAGGTTGATTCATCTCAACCAATTTTGTTTCAGCTAGCAAAGGTAGTTCAGAAGTTCAATGAAGATATAGATGGATAGGACATGTTATTGCAAAAGGTAAAGAAGAAATTTGAGAATAAAGTGCTAGAGCACATTGCTGAGTAGATTGCCATCTATCAAGTAGAACTCTACCATTTTAGGCTCTCTAGAAACTTTATGTACAAATGTATCATTACTTTTTGGTAAGCTTTGTGATGTTCAAAATTTTAGTAAGGAAATAAAGGAAAAATTGTCCAAGATAGATGAAGACCTCAAGGTGAGTGCTGAGTAGTTGCAGCTTGACCCCAGTTTAAGCTCTGCTCATTTCAATAAGATTAAATTTTTGATAAATACATAGGAAAAATTACTTAGAGAAGAGGCTAGAATCAGATCTACTCTAGTAGATATTCAGAACGTGATTCTTCCCATCATGGATGCACTGCAAAAGCATATTGTTCATTCCAAAACCCTCATCCATGACAACAACTTCTCCATAGTAGACCACATGATTGATTTTTCAGTAGAAGTGTAGATTGCACTACACACATGTAAGGTCTTGCAAGACAATTGGGACAAAACATTGGCAATAATACCCAAGGTACATTCAAACTTTTTGTCTCATTTTGGCATTAATATGTAAATATATAGAATAAATTTTTGTCATTATTGTCAAAAAGGGGAGAAGATATAGAAGATATGGAAATTATGAGTTATGAGGGACAAAGATGTAAGAATTGGTACATAAGGTAAAAAGGAAATGGGGGAGATAGATGTAAGATAAATGTAAATAATGTAAAGAAGAATGTATTCAGATGTATAGTATACTATATAGAAGCCTTACCATGTACAAAAATATATCTTACAAAACCAATTTTGAAAAATCTCAAAAACAGTATACTCTACCATGCTAACAATCACATGGTGATGGATAAAGGTATTTAGGAATTTTTTGAATTCAGTTTTGGGCTAATAAGTGTTTTTGTCACTAATGCCAAAGGGGGAGATTTTTGACATATCAGTCAATGATGCAGGAGCATCTTGGGTTGCCTTGTTATCCTACTCATTTTGTTCATTCAACATGTTGATGCTAAGTTATTGTAGCTCTAGTGAATGCCAAGTGACTCTTCATTCACCAAGTTACCCAATGTATGCCAAGTGATTCTTCATTTGCCAAGTTACCCAATGTATGCCAAGTGACTCTTCATTAACCAAGTTACCTAGTGTATGCCAAATGACTCTTCATTAACTAAGTTACCCAGTGTATGCCAGGTGACTCTTCATTCACCAAGTTAACCAATGTATGCCAAGTAACTCTTCATTCACCAAGTTACCCAGTGTACGCCAAGTGATTCTTCATTCGCCAAGTTACCTATTGTACGCCAAGTGACTCTTCATTAATCTAGTCACCAGTGTATGCCAAGTGACTCTTCATTTACCAAGTAACCCAATGTATGCCAAGTGACTCTTCATTCATCGAGTTATCTAGTGTATTCCAAGTGACTCTTCATTAATTGAGTTACCCAGTGTATGCCAAGTGACTCTTCATTCACCGAGTTACCTAGTGTACACCAAGTGACTCTTCATTTGCTGAGTTATCTAGTGTATGCCAAGTGAGTCTTCATTCATCGAGTTATCTAGTGTATGCCAAGTGACTCTTCATTCATAGAGTTACCTAATGTACACCGAGTATCAGCATTTGGACATGATTTCTGTCAGTCAACTTGCAGAATTAATTTTTCTCACAATATTTAAGTTAAGATATTTTCTTGGGATGTGTCCAAACCATTTTTGGGTCAGCCTTCCTCTTATGTAATGTTCTAGAATAATCTATAAGCCATTTTGGCAAGTATATATAGAGTGTTTAGGCTTAGAGTTAGGCAAGTTTTTGGAGAAGAAGATTAGAGAGTAGAACTAAAAGTGTGAATTTGAAATTGGATCTTTGAATGTGAATGTATTTGTGTTGGTCGTAACCTAGAAGGCCTTATAGTTGGGCATGTGATGTAAATGGTAATGCAATAGGAGTTGTATTAAGTCAAGAAGGTAAGCTTGTTGCTTTCTTTAATGAAAAATTGAATGATGCTAAAAGGAATTATTCTATGTATGATCAAGAATTTTATGTTATTGTTCAAGCATTGAAGAAGTGGAGACATTATTTGATTCGTAAGGAGTTTGTGTTGTATACTGATCATAAAGCTTTACAATACTTGGGAAGTCAACATAAATCAAATCAGAGACGTATGAAGTGGGTTGAGTACTTGCAGAGTTTTACATTTTTTATTAAGCATAAGAGTGGAGTTACTAATAGATTTGTTGATGCATTAAGTAGAAGACATTCTTTTTTGACTGAAATGAAGGTTGAAGTTCTTGGTTTTGATGAAATAAAAGATTTGTATGATGCTAAACCTAATTTTTTTGAGGCGTGGAGAGAATGTAGAGCACCAAATCTGACAAACCACATAAGTAAGTATGATGAATATTTCATTCAAAAAGGTATGTTGTTCAAAGGTATTTAGTTGTGTATTCCTAGAAGTCCTATAAGGTTGAATCTGATGAAAGAAAAGCATGGTGGTGGATTAGCTAGACATTTTGGAATTGATAAGACATTGAGTTTTCTGAAAGAGAAGTATTATCGTCCAAAAATGTATATGGATGTTCAAAAATTTGTAAAGAGTTGTGGAGTTTGTCAAGTTGCAAAGGGAGTGAGCCAAAATACTAGTTTGTATACACCTATTACTGTTCTTGAGAAACCTTGGACTGATATTAGTATGGATTTTGTTCTTGGATTACCTAAGATAGTGAAGGGGTATGGTTCTATATTTATTGTAGTGGATAGATTTTCTAAGATGGTTCATTTCATACCATGTAAGAAGACATCAGATGCTGAGTATGTTGCTAAACTTTTCTTTAAAGAGATTGTGAGATTGCATGGATTACCAAGAAGTATTATTTCAAACAAAGACAGTAAATTTGTTGGTTATTTTTGGAAGACTTTGTGGAAGAGGATGGGTACTGAGCTAAAGTTCAATTCTACATTCTATTCACAGAATAGAATAGATAGATGGACAAACAAAGGTTGTGAATAGAAGCTTGGGTAATTTGCTGAGATGTTTAGTTGAGAATAAGCCAAGTAATTGGGATATGGTATTGGCACAAGCTGAATTTGCATATAATAATGATGTGAATAGGAGTATAGGGAAGAAATTTTTTGAGATTATTACTAGAATGCATCCTAGAGGTATATTAGATTTGAGAGATGTCACTGGTGAAGAAAAGAAAAGCATTGCAGGAGAAGAATTTGCTAATTTTATGGAGTCTTTGCATAAGGAAGTGAAGTTGAGGTTGGAACAAAGTAATCAAAAGTATAAGGAGAATGCTGATCAGTCTAGAAGACACCATGATTTTCAAGTTGGTGATGAGTTGATGGTTCATCTAGAGAAAGGAAGATTCCCAGTTGAAACATACAATAAGCTAAAGATGAAAAAATTTGGACCTTGTAAGATCTTGAAGAAGTTTGATAGTGGTAATGCTTATGAAGTTGAGTTACTTGATGACATGGATATATCTCCTATATTCAATATTGCTAATTTGTATAAGTATCATGAGTCAAATGATGAAGTTTTTGTATTAGAAGACTATCTTAAGAAGCAAGTTGAAGAAGTTGAATAGATATTGGATCAGAGAGTTGGCAAGAGCACAAGAGGAAAAGATTACTATGAATATTTGGTAAAGTGGAAGAACAAGCCTATTGAAGATGCTTCATGGATTTCACAATCTGAGTTGGATTCCACTCAAATTGTGACATCTCAATGATTTAGGAGAATCATTCCTTTCAACCTTAGTTATCTGATGCAGGAATATCCTGGGTTGCCTTTGTTATCCTGCTCATTTTTTTCATTCTGCATGTTGATATTGAGTTACTGTAGCTCTAGTGTATGCCAAGTGACTCTTTATTCACCAAGTTACCCAATGTATGCCAAGTGATTCTTCATTTGCCAAGTTACCTAGTGTACACCAAGTGACTCTTCATTAATCGAGTTACCCAGTGTACACCAAGTGACTCTTCATTAACTGAGTTACCCAATGTACACCAAGTGACTCTTCATTTGCCAAGTTACCCAATGTATGCCAAGTGACTCTTCATTCACCAAGTTAACCAATTTACGCCAAGTGATTCTTCATTCGCCAAGTTACTTAGTGTATGCCAAGTGACTCTTCATTAATCGAGTTACCTAGTGTATGCCAAGTGACTCTTCATTCACCAAGTTATCTAGTGTATGCCAAGTGACTCTTCATTAACTAAGTTAGCCAGTGTATGCCAAGTGACTCTTCATTCACTGAGTTACCCAGTGTATGCCAAGTGACTCTTCATTCACCGAGTTATCTAGTGTATGCCAAGTGAGTCTTCATTTGCCAAGTGACTCTTCATTCATCAAGTTACCCAATGTATGCTGAGTGTCAGCATTTGGACATGATTTTTGTGAGCTGACTTGTGGGATTTATTTTGTTTGTGACATTTTTGTCAAGATATTTTCTTGGGATGCATCTAGCCCATTGTTGGCTTGGCCTTCCTCTTATGTAATGTTCTAGAATAATCTGTAAGCCATTTTGGCAAGTATATATATAGATTGTTTAGGCTTAGAGTTAGGAAAGTTTTTGGAGAAGAAGATTAGAGAGTAGAACTGAAAGTGCAAATTTACAATTAGATCTTTGAATGTAAATGTATTTGTATTGGTCATAACCCAGAAGGCCTTATAGCTGGGCATGTATGAAGATATTTTGATGAATCAATAAAAGTATTTCATTCTTCTTCCTCCTTTGGTTGTTGTTCTTTATGTTTACTTTCATTGTGTTAACTCTTGCCGGGTGGTTTGGATAGCTAGACAAGCCATTGGCCCTAGTTATTCAGCCTTTGCCTGTGTCAGTTAAGTTTGTTATTAGTGACATACACTTATTTAGATTGTAAGTATCTACTAAGCTTCTTGTATAGTTTACAATGTTAACCAAGCATTTTAGTTGTCACTAAGTTCTACAGTTGCTATCGAGTCCTTTGGACAAATTCTAGTGTTTGCTGAGTAGTTATAGTTACTATAAAGATCAACAGTGTAAATTGAGCATCTTAGTGCATGCCAAGTTTTCCAATGCAAACTAAGTTTTTTAGTGCTTACAAAGCTCATAGTTAATGTGATGCAAGTCTAGTATTGATTGAGCTACTTAGTGTTAACTAAGTGACTCAGTTTATACCAAGCCCAAGGTGATAGTTTTTATCAAGCTATGCAATGGTAACCAAGAGACTCGGTTTATATGATGAAATTTATAGTATTCACTGAGTTATTAGTGTAGACTGAGTTCAAGACTACTTGGAAGTGATTAGTATAGACTGAGCTTCTATGTCTACTAAGTTCATGATGATGCCAAGCATTGACAGTGGATGTTGAGTATCAAAACCTCACTGAGTTAATCTTCAGAACATGAGTGTCTATAACTGAGCCAACCTTGTAATATTTGTATAAACTTGTATTGTGGATGACTTTGTAATTATATAATTGGATTGGTATATATGTAATGTATTGTATCACATCCAATGTATGAATGTGTTTGAATATATGCATGGAGTCAATGTAATAATTAGAGAAGAGCAGAAAGAGCGAATTACAAAGGCTACAATAGTATAAGGAGCAACAAAGGTTCATCTATCTCAATAAGGTGATTTGTACACTTCACAGAATCTCATTCATCAAACCAAGTTGTAGATCAGAGATTAGCTACTACTTTATCCTAATAGGTGGATCAGTCAAATCCTTTAACAAGGTAGACCTAACAAATCTTATGGAAATCTTTTTATCAAGTGCATACTTCATTATATGTTTGTAAATCATCTAACAAGGTGGACCTAGCAATCCTTATTGCTATTAATAGGGCAGATCATTAGAAGTGATCAATGTAAGCCTTAATAGGCCAACTTTATACTATAGTACTAAAGCTTATGGGTATCATCCCCACCCAAGTTTTACTTTCTATTTGGAAGGTTTCTAGGTCACCAAATCTTTGTGTCAAAGTGTTATGAATGCTTTCATGTTTTCAATTTCCTATGCATGTAGTTAGATGAATATTGGATTAATTGTTAATTGGATTAAATTTTTAAAAGTTTAACAAGTTACTGATTTACCCCTCTCCTCTCAGTAACTTAGCCTTTAAGAATATTTCTAGCAATAGAATATTTCCAACAAAAAGGGTATCCAACTTTCAATCCTCCAACATTTTTAGGGGAACATATTTTCTCTTAGTCAACAAAAGAGAGTCTATTTTTGGGCTACAACCTATCCTCTTGTCAAATTTGAGCTTATTCTAGAGGGTATAGAAAGGTTGATCTTATTTGTACTTAGGTATAGAATGGATGAGTTGTTAAATGTAAAATGGATTTTTGGCTAAAATTTTTAGAAGTACTCTAATTATTCTTGATCTTCCCAAAAAATGTTTTGGTGGATTTATAACATGTACTTGCACATACAAAAATAGGAAAGAAGGTTGAATAACAAGGCTTTCCTCAATAAAATCTTTTTGAGGAATCAACCCTGAAATAAAATAAAATAAATGTTCAAGTGCATTTTCATGTAGCAGAGACAAGATTTGGTAAATGAAATGTATCATATCTTAATGAAACGCAACATATTTGTTGAATTTTTAATAAATATGATTATGCAATATCTATAATTTAATAAGGAAATCATGAAAGAAAAAACCTCATCAAATGGATATTGTAATTCACCATAATGTTGATTGAGAAAATAAAATAAGACTTGAATCAATATAGGTGAACGTACATATCCTTCCTTGATATAAAATCCATTTTCTTGGTCTCCAATGGGGAAATAAGCTAGATCTATGGAAAGAAACGCCTTGAATACTTGAGAAGAATGCTAGATTTCTTGACAGATCTTGATATTTATTTTCTCCCTTTTACTCGATAGCTTGATTGTAATAATTGATCATTAATAATGGATAATGCATGAAAAAATGAGGAGAGTTATGATGTTTATATACCCTTCACAATATTTTGGGGAAATTCAAACCATCAAGTTTGTAAGTAATGATAAAATTGCTCTTCAATGTTAGTTTTGATTAAAAAAATTAAACTTGAAAAGTTGTAAGTACTGTATAAATATGAATCTTTTTCTTATTTGAACTCATACCATTTAATCAAAGTGATCATGTTTTTGTACCTATAAATTAAAACTGAGCATTCAACTAGTAATCTCGAAGGCATGTGTGTAAACAAGGATCAAACATTTAAGTTTTAATCATAATGATCAAGTTTCAAGTGTTTGTCCATGGAAAAAGTATATGTATCAACTCTAATAAATCTTTGCATGAATCTTCAAGCTTAGGGAATTGTGATAAAACTACTATTTTCCATTCTAAATATTTTTATTAAGGTTCTCAATCTATGGTTCAAGATAACCCTTCTCTCTCTCTCTCTCTCTCTCTCTCTCTCTCTCTCTCTCTCTCTCTCTCTCTCTCTCTCTCTCTCTCTCTCTCTCTCTCTCTCTCTCTCACACACACACACACACACACACACACACACACAAACACACATGGGAAATACTTTATATGGTAAGTTGAAAGTTATAGAGTTGCATACAGTAAGTTATAATTTTGATTAGAAAATAACCCCAAGACTAATTCACCAAATAAAGTGTTTGACACTTTTTAGTCCAAGTTTGGACCAAGATCTATAATCTACAGTTGATGAAAGAATCATTTACAATAGCAAAGTAAACTTTATTGTCTAGCTTATTGTACTCTAGAATTCTACTATAGGTTATTATTAATGTCTCTTTTCTACATCTATGTTGTTTTGTTGCTTTTCAATTTTTCATCTTACTATCTATGTAAAAATATCAATTACTTATCATTTAACCTAGTTCTTGCATATTTCATAATTGAACCATATCAAACCCTAACCAAAAATAGAAAATGATTAAACAAAACATCCAACTCCCCTTTGTGATTTATGTTGGATTATGTTTGCTATTTCCTCAAATGGTTAATGAATGAAATCATTTGGGATTAGTTATCTTAGGCTATGGTCCTTTTTTAACTTTAATTTTTATTTGGATGTTCAAACATGATTTGGTCTTCATGATATTATGTACCTATTTTTTAGAAGTATCTTTTATGTGCTTGCACTTATTACACAGTCTCAATTTTACTCATTAAATTACTTAATTAAGAAGTTGATTGATGACATCATTACAAAATCACCTAGCTTATTCACTTGGATAATCAATTGCATTATAACTATCTTTTCATAGGATCTAGGTAATTAGTTGAATTTATTTCATTATTATTATTATTTGCATTTGCAAAGAGATTTGTCAATTGATTAAAGATGTTAATGAATCAACTTATTATTTTGCAATGCGAATATCAAGTGGAATAGAGTAAAAATAAGGTGTGTTATTCAACAAGCATATTATATGTCAATGCAATTTAGTTATTCATTATATGGGTAAGTAATACATGATTTCTCTAAATTAAAATAATAAATAGGTTGTCCATGAGAGGCTAGACACATATATAATTATTTTATTGATGTTCAAAAATATCAAGATATTATAACCTCTAATTGATTATAAGATTTTATAATGAAATCATATAAGAATGTTTTGTTATTAGGTATCATGCAACTATAAGTAGTGCTTCAGACAGAATAATGGAAGTTCTTAGTAGTTTAAAAAGCCAACATTTATGGTGAAGGTAAAAGCCACTTGTTAAAAATTGGTAACTTATATAATCAAGATTAAAGTCACTTGTGTATAGAGAGCTCATTCTATTTTACAAGGTAGTATTTTGTAGTCATTAGAACTATTGCCATAAGTATATTTGAATGATTCTTATAGCATTATCCTAGATTTTTTTATCTTATTTGAATTTATTACTAACATATAAACATGATGACATTATGAATTGTCTTTTATAAGATTGTGGAGAGAGTTTTCCATATATTTTTTATCCTCATTTATTTAATACATTTCACTCCTATTCATTGTTGAACCTTCAATTCCAATTGCTATTATCCATTTTCACTACTTATAAATGAACAAAAATTGAACTACTCATATAGCATACATCCTTATTCATACTGCTCAATTTTTCTCAATTCCTACTTTTGCTTACACATATTTATACTACTCAAATTTTCAATTACTACTTTTCCTTCCACATTAATATCTTGATCTTCTCAATCGTCCAATATTTTGCATTCCTCAGGTATGTCCACAATAATTTTCATGCCACCTTCATCTTCTAAACTCATATTTGGACATGTTTTTACTCTTCTAGACTTAAAATGTGTGCATGGAAGGAAGAATACTAAACATTTATAGCACTACAAAATCCTTTGTCCATGCAATGATTATAGGCCTAGAGCATGTTCTGAAGTCCTTTATTCTTTGATAAAATGGGGTACTTCAACCAAGTTGAAACTCTCAACATCACTACTATCACTACATAGAGCAATAGAAGAGAAACATCCATCTCAACTCAACAAGGATACCACTAATCAGTACTACATCATTCACTTTTTCAAGAAGCATGTCCTTGATAGTCTTCGATGGAAGAGCAGTTGGGGTGACCACAAGGAAAAGAATACATAAATTTAGTTAGATATTCATTAAAAAAAATTCAACATTAGTTTCAAATGATATTCATTTATTAGTGTTCGACAAATTAATTACACATTTTATATTCATAGATCTAACTCCTCTCTTTATAGTCATATAAAAAATTCATTATAGTTATAATGTAGTGTGTTTTCCACTTATTTAAAAGGGTTTATGCTTTAGTCAAGTAATAATCTCCTTCCAACATTACAAATCTTTATAGTAATTAATAATTATTTTTATTTTTATTTTTATATTATTTTATATTGAATTTTGATTTTTAAAATAAACTATTCAATTATCATAATATAATTTAAGATTTAAGAGTATCCACGCTCACATTTTTACAAGGCAATTCACTAGATCTACTCACAAATGTATACCATTATAGAGTTATCAAGAGCCTGAAGACACAAAGCTTCAACATGTTTCATCAAAAATTGAACAAAATGCATCTAAGGTAAGAGTTTTCTACTTACATTTCATTATCACTAGGTAGTTGCACTCATCAATTTATGTAGATTAATAGTTTTTAACTGGTGCAACATACAATTTATGCATTCATATTCTTTCATTTGGAATGTTATATTTATGAATAGTTAAATGTATTATTTTTATATTTATATTACATTTGTATTCAGTATTTTTAAAATAATCTTTTAAATATCATGTATAGTTTTATATAGAGTTTGTGTACAATTGCTAAAGAATACTTATGAATTTGAAAAATATTCAAAATAAAAGTTTTTGTAAAGGGGGAAATATTAAAATTATAAATTAGTCAATTAATATTTGGAACCTTATTTTAAAGATGAATATTCAATAATATCATTCAAGAATTTGAATCTTCATAACAACAATCACAATACCTTAAAATTATATTATTACTAATAAAAAATCTTTCATTTATTTTTTTAACAAACAAAATATTATTTCTATAATTCAAATTTCTAATTTGTTCTATAATGATAACAAGAAGAAAGCAGAAAAATAAGATTGTTAAAACAATTTTTCTTAGTTTAAAAAAAATATTTTTTACTTTGAAAGAAATAAATGGGGATTTATTCTATGTTGAGAGATTGTTTTTGTCTTCAAGAGGTTATATACATTTATTATCTTGGAAGGCATATGGAAATGTTATAAGAGAAATATTGCAACAACAAGTGTGAAGTTTGTAGATGTAATTATTTAACTTATCAGCATAAGATTGTGAATACTTGCCCTTGTCGAGGTCTTACCACATATATGTTGTTAGCATTATTTATAGATCAACCATTGTTAACCATCAAAGAACTTCAATCTGACTCAACATTAATTACTATTTTTAGTTATTCTAAGTTAGATCCATGACGTATGATTGCTTTCTTGAAATTGGTTATTTGGTCCCTTTGTTACTTCATAATGTAAGATCGAATTTCTTTCATGCATAAGACGAATTACTAAAGAACTATTATCTATCTCTTGATTTCATATTGACCATAATTTTTAATAAGCAATTTGTAAATTATCAAGGATTACTTGAATTCATTGTTCAACAACTCTTTCTTTCTCTATTTTTTATTTATTTCTACAAGTAATTTTTCTAATTTCTTAGCTAGAACTTTACAACCATAGCTACAAATTTAGTCATGATATCTAAGCTTAGGAGTTATGAAAGAGTATTTTTTGTGTGCAAGTATTGAAGATTAGATTAGTTAGATAGAATGGAATTTTCAACATTTTCTTTTCTTACTCCATACAAATATTTCAAATGAAATCCCATATTTTGCTTCAACTTAGAAGTAAAGACTTGTATTGAATAGTCATGGTCATAAAGGTTGAATTGGATTTTACAATTGAAAAGTCTAAATACTTCAATTGTATGAATGAGACTTTTGGTCTTTTGTATTTATTCATGTCTCTACTTTTTTCATGTTGAGCATGCACAATTCCAAACCAAGTTTGAACTACGTTAGAGGTTGTTTATAGGAAGCAAGATGAGATGCAAAGTCATGTCCTTGAAAATTAGTTCAACTCATTGATCCAAGTATTTTTTATAATATTTAGGTTTTCTTCACAAATTTCAATGCTTTATTACTTCAATTGAAAGAGTATGAAATTGGTAAAAGTTAGAAGATGCCCACTCTTGATGCTTTCATTGGGTTTTTGATGTGTGAGAAAGATAAGCTCATCAAGATGGGTAATTCAAAAATATTTAAAGCTCATGCTCTTTTTATGCATACATGTGAGAAGAACAATTCAAAATACAATCAACAATCCAAGACAAATTAAGTTGGATGAGCCTTGCAACTTTTTTGGTAAGGTGGGGAATGCAAACAATAAATTTTGGATGAGATTTGAGGCCTTGGAGAAGGATATCCAACAACATCAAATTTCATTACTGAAGTTTCCTTCATTATAGACAGGCCAAGATCATGCTTTTATTGCATGTGTCATGCCTTCTTTCCATTTTAAGTGATTTCATGTTAGTGGACATGTAATGTTTCTCTTTCTAACATTATAGAGGGGATTTGTACCATTTGTGTTGATGATTCCTTTGTTTTATAGTTGATCATATTTATAGGCAATTGACATGTATATTTTCAACTATCATTCTATTCTCACATGGTTGATTAGTGTCGTTGGGGTCACTAATACATATTTGTGTCATCTACATCCTTGATTGGTAGATTTTTTTCCTTTATTTTCAATCTATTCATTTTTTGAGGGGGTTTATGTAGATTATTGTCTTATCTACCTTTGATTAAAAGATGATTTTCTTTGTTTTCCATTTGTTCATTGTTATAGTAGTGTCATTGTGGGTAGTAAAGTAGATTGATCATAGTCTTCATCTTATTTTTAGATGAGTCTCTTCATTCAACACTATGGTAGTTATCATTTGACAAATGTCTTTTTTTTTTTTTTGTCACAAAGATTTTTATTTACATCTCTTTTTTCTTTTTTTGGGTGGGGAGGGGGGGGGGATTGTTCCCACTAGGTTTTCCCTATTTTTCTCTTTCCTTTATTTGGTTTTTATTATCTAGGGAGAGGGATAGTTGCATATGAACTTTTGACATATTGTCTAACATGTGTTGAAGTTGTGAGAAATGGAAACAAAAACATTTAACAAAGGGTGTATCATACCTAGACGAGTGACTTAAGGCACTAGCAATCAGTGGTTCCAAGTAAATCATGGACCCCCACCCAATCTAATCACATTCTAGTGAATAGTTGTTTGCTTGAAAAAAGTGGACACTGATAATGCAACCTTGAAAGACACAACTCTTTCATTATCTACAGTCTCTAAGAGACTCTTTGATCAATTATTGAAGGTTGAATCTAATAGTCAAACTCTCTATGGTACTATGCAGTCCCTATGTGAGGCATTGAATGATTTGAAATAATACATTTATAATAATTCTCTCTCAAAAATGTTGACTAATATGGAGAATAAATTTGAATTGTAACATTGTTGACCTTAGAACTCAAGTGGTCAATAGCAAGTTGTAATTGTTTGATATCCACCAACTGAAGGAGAAATAGTTTAAACTTGATAACAAGCAATGCTCCCTAGAGACTAAAATAGAAAAATAGTTGAAATCATGGGCATCTATCTATAACAACCCCATTTTTTCTTCTCTCTAGATTGGAGAAGTTGGTCCAAACTAAGATTACAAATGTGTTAGCATGAATATTGATGCTATGTGAAAACATTGTAGAACAGTGTTATGACTTTGTTTTTCATTGATGACAACATAGTAAGAATGATAGAGCAATAGACTGATATTTATGTATTAAAGTCATCACATTGCATATTTTCCCATGCATAGTTAATAGCATATACTACAACATGTATTTGACATGTGGTCAAGTGCACAAAACCTAAACTGACAGTGTACAAAAGATAGTAATGATTTACAAAGATCCGTAGGGAAACAGAGCATTGGGAAAATAGTCTCTATTGTATGATATATATAACACATTGTGTTTGAAATGAAGGGTTGCACAGTTAACTAGAGGAAGTACACTAACAATTGATGACATTAGCAAGTGCGTAGGTATAGAAGTAATACATGTGGAAGTTTGGGAACGACTGTGAGCAGACAACATTAATTAAATGTGTATTTCCTTTAATTAAATATGGAGCCAACTCAAATGAATGTTAAGTTTATGAAGTTGACTCAAAAGATTAATAATTGAGTATGGTATAAAGGAAGGTGTTTTCTGAGTTCTAGAGAGCATCATTTTGTGATTGAAAAGAGAAGACTTTCAAATTGTGGAGGAGCAAAGTAATATGCTAATGCATGTAAGTGATCTTAAGGGTTACTAATGAATTCTAGATCTATTTGCATGATTTGAAGGTGAAGAAGTCTGACATAGTGGATAGAGGAAGAGAAAAGAGATTGTTCCACATCTATTATTTTTAAAGGAATAATACTGAGATCAATTGGACAATGGGTTTGTTGATCTGATCCTAAAGCTATTTGGACAATGGGTTCACCTACCTTTTACAACTCCTAATAGGGTTGGAATCTCTTAACAAGGATTCAAAGTCTCCTAACAAGGACTATTTGTACTAAGTATTATAACAGACTCCTAACAAGGTCTATCCTCTAACAATGAATATTTAGATTAGTACATTATTCTATGGGCATCATTCCCACTGGGGTTTTCCCTCTAGTCAAGGGTTTCCCTAGTCAACATATCTAGTGTATGTGTGTATGCACATTTCTTTATGATTGCTATTTACTTTGGTTTATAAAGTAAGAATTGTTTAAGATTGATACATAACTGATTCAACCCCCCCCCCCCCCCCCCCCTCTCAGTTATATTGGTGAACTATTACTTCTGACAATTGGTATCAATGTAAGGTCTTTGAAAGAAAGTTTAACAACCTTGGGAGATCCATGGCAAATATATTCAAAAAGGAAAGTCCTAGATTCGATGACACAAACTACAATAGTTGGAAGGATAAAATGAAGACTCATCTCTTGTGCATGGGTCCAGGATATTAGCTTGTGACCAAGATATCCAAAAATATTACAGAAGAAGATGATCTTGAAAGTTGCACCAAAGAATAGAGAGAAGTGTTTATGTGCAACATAAGGGCAAGAGAAGCAATACTGTCAGCATTACCTGAAAGTGAGTATAGTCAGGTAAAACTACTTAAAAAATCTCATGAAATTTGGAAAACTTTAGAGGCTAATTATGAAGGTGATACACATGCAAAAAGAGTTAGATTGCAAAATTTGTATTGTACATTTCAAGATTCTAGAATGATGGAAGATGAATCTATGAGAAGTTGTGTTGGGCGAATATCTAAGATTATTGCAGGAATCACATCTCTTGATGGAAAGAAATCTGATGATGAAGTGATATGGAAGATCTTGAAAAGTATAACACCACCTTTCAAGTTAGTAGCACAAATGATTCAACTAATGATACCTTGAACTACTAATTTCATGAAAGAGACATTATTTGGTAGATTGGAAGCTGCAAAATTTGATTTGAAACAATCTAGAGAATTGGCAAAAGTTAAGATAGCGTTGAGTGCATTAAACATCAAACCTAGTTTAGCAAGGAGCACAACAACACAGGGAGACATTGCTAGCAACAACAAATCCATTGTAGAAAAGATCCAAGAAGGAGTGGCTCTTCTTGTGGAAAGAGAAAAAGATGGTAAGAATATCTTTAAATGTTTGACTTGTAATGAATATGGTCATTATGCATCTAAGTGTCCTAAAAGAGAAAGGAAGTTTAAGGGTAGATTTAAATCTAGAAGACCTAGAAATGGTTTATATGTTGATGAAGATGAAGAAGAATCTAATCAAAGAAAAGTGATGATAAACTAGGATTTGTAGCTATAAAAGAGGATGATCTTGATAAAGAAATTAGAGGAGAAAATGCACTGATTTCAAAAGTTGAAAAGAAAGATTGGATCATTGATAGCAGCCGTTCACATCACATGACTAGTGATATGAGCAAGTTTGTCAAATTTAGAAGCCATGGTGGAGGAATTGTTAGAGTAGGGAATAATGCAGCTTGTCATATTATAGGAATTGGATCTATAACACTTGATGGTAAAGCATATACTGATGATGTTTATATTGTTAATGGATTGAAGCATAACTTGTTGTGTGTTGGATAGCTTATGGACAAAGGCTATCAACTGCAATTTGGTAATGATACATGCATTATCAAGAAAAAGGAAGGGAAACTACTTGGTATTGGAACAAAAACTAGAGGTAATGTATTTCAATTAAACTCCACTGAAATAACATGTTTAGTAGCAAATATTGACAATAGGTGGTTATGGAACAGAATATTTTTTCACATTAACTTTGATAACATTGTGAAGGCTAGTAATACACTTGTTGTGAGAGATTTTCCCAAGATCTCTAAGCCCAATGGCACTATTTGTAAGGAATGTATTTTGGCTAAGCAGAAAAGAGTCTCATTTCCTAACAAGCAATTTTGTATTACACAAAAGCTGGAATTGGTACATATAGATCTGAGTGGTCTTGCAAGAATGAGAGGATTCTATGGAGAAAGGTACTTTATGACTTTTGTTGATGATTTCACTAGAATGATGTGGGTAGCTTTTCTTAAAGAAAAATCAGAAGCATTTGAGAAATTTAGGATATTTAAGAACAAGGTTGAAAATGAATATGGAGTTAAGATCAAAAGTTAAAGATTGGATAGAGGAGGAGAATTCACCTCTAGAGAATTCAATATCTATTGTGAAGAGCATGGCATCAAGAGACAACTATCCTCACCCCATACAATTGAGCAGAATGGGATCGCTAAAAGAAGAAATAAATCAATTGTTGAAGTGGCAAGAGCTGTGTTATTTGAGAATGATGTACCAAAGATCTTTTGGAGAGAAGCACTCAATACAACTATATACACACTAAACAGAGTGCATATTAGGAAAGATATGGACAAGACACCCTATGAATTATGGTTTGGTCACTCACCATTAGTCAAGTACTTCAAGATATTTGGAAGAAAATATTACATTAGAAGAGATGATGATTTTGGTAAATTTGATCCAAGGAGTGATGAAGGTATGTTTCTTGGTTATTCATTGAAAAGTAAATCTTACAGATGTTTCAACTATAGAACAAAAACTATAGTAGAGTGTACAAATGTTAAAATTGATGAAAATTTTGGTACCAAAGAAAACATAATGAACTATAACTCTGATGGAGATGATTACTCTAGAATGGCTAACAAAAGTAATGAGTTATTTTTCAAGGCTAACAATGACTTGCAAAATAATGTGCAAATTGAAGATGTGAGAGAAGAATAGAATGCAATACCAAAAATTAGAATTGAAGCAACAACTCCCACTCCAAATAGGAACTTGATAAGAAACCGTCCTATAGATTAGATAATTGGGAGTAAAGAAAAAGGGGTGATGAAAAGGAGTACAATTAATGAAGAACTATGTCTAATATCTCAAGTAGAACCAAGAACCATAGATGAAGAAATCAAAGATGATCATTGGATAAAAGAAATAGAGGAAGAACTCCAATAGATAATCAAGAATGACACATGGGAATTGGTTCCTAGACCCAAGGACAAAAATGTGATTGACACTAAATGGGTATTCAGAAAAAAAATGAATGAACAAGGAGAAGTAATAAGAAACAAGGCAAGACTTGTATGCAAAGTTTACCCTTAGCAAGAAGGAATTGATTATGAAGAGACATATGCACCTGTAGCAAGAATGGAAGTAGTCAAAATGTTCCTAGCATATGCAACAAACAAGAATTTTAAAGTATATCAGATGGATGTTAAGTCAACATTCTTAAATGGAGAGCTTGAAGAAGAAGTTTACATTGAGCAACCAGAGGGTTTTCCTTTAACAAAGGAAAATGATATGGTTTATAGACTAAAGAAAGCATTGTATGGATTAAAACAAGCACCAAGAACTTGGTATGCAAGGTCGGACAAATACTTAGCAAAGCTTGGATTTACCAAAGGAACAGTAAATGGTAACTTGTATTTGAAGAAATACAAGATGGTTTGCTAATAATCATTGTATTTTTTGATGACATCATTTTTGGTAGAAATGATCAAGCTAATAACAAATTCTTAGAAGATATGAAGAATGTTTTTGAAATGAGTATGATAGGTGAAATGAAATTTTTCTTGGGATTGCAGATTGTTCATAAAAAAGCAAGTATCTTTATTTCTCAAACCAAGTATTTAAAAGATTTACTAAAAAGATTTGGTTTATAAAGTTGTAAACCTATTGGAACTTCTATGGTAACTAGTCATAAATTATCTAGCAAAGATGAGACACCTACTATTGAACAAAAGAAGTACAGATCTATGATTGGAGGATTGTAGTATCTGACTCATAGTAGACTTGATATAGCCAATGTAATTGGAATTGTGACAATATTTCAAGCTGACCTTAAGGAATATCACTATGTAGTAGTGAAAAGAATATACAAATATCTAAAAGGAACATCAGATTATGATATTTGGTATGACAAAAATAGTGACTTTACTCTTTGCACCTTTATAGCTATTGATTGGGTAGGAGATAGGGATAATAGTAAAAGCACTAATAGAGGAGCATTTTTCCTAGAAGAAGATTAGTTTCTTTGCTCAACAAGAAGCAAGATTGTACCTCATAAAGTACTACAGAGGCAAAGTATGTTGCAGTAGAAAACAACTATAATCAAGTTATATGGATGAAGTAGATGATGAAGGATATTGGAATCACATTCACAAAACCTATTATCATTTACTATGATAACACAAGTATAGTCAACATGTCTAAGAATCCTATTTTGCTATAAAATATCATGTACTGAAAGAAAAAGTTGCAAAAAAAGAAATTAGATTGGAATACATTAGCACTAAAGAACAAATTACAAACATTTTCACAAAGGCCTTACCAAAGGATGCATTTGAATACCTAAGAGGTATGCTTGGGGTTGTGCCCCTACCTAGCTCAGAGTAGAAGATGCAAAAGTACATCAGTCCAAGGTACACAACACCATTGTTAGATTGGACTAAATGCTAATACTTCCTCAATGGGGGAGTATCTATGATGAACAGATTTTGTAAAGGACTCTTGGTAATAGGTAATCAATATACAATAGTATCTTTAGATACTTGTGTTGTTTATAAAATTCTATGCAAAGATTGTAAAGCAATAGATCGACTTGTGGTCGTGACAATAGGTTCTTATATGTTCAATTTTTGTACTACCTTTGACATTGATGTCAATGGGGGAGAGTGAGTGATATTAAAAAATATTAGAATGGGAGAGAAAGTGATATGAGAAAATAGTACATTAGAAAAGAAGAGAGAGTGCTATTGAAAAAAAATAAAAATAGAGAGAACTTGCACTATGGGGGAGTAGTGTTGAAGGACTTATATGAAGCAAGATTTGATTGATGAAGAAAACTCATTGTTATTCTTGGAACTAGATATTTTCATCTATGTTTCCATTAATGCCAAAGGGGGAGAATTTTAGCATGAATGTTGATGCTATGAGAAAACATCACAGAATAATGTTATGACATTGTTTGTCATTGATGACAACATAGTAAGACTGATAGAGTAGCAGACTAAGATTTATGTATTGAGGTCATCACATTCTGTATCTACCCATGCACATTTTAGATTAAGGTAAAAATAGGTTTTGGAGGGACCCAAAACCCTTAATAGAAAAGAAAAAGATATTCAAGTAAGCACAACCAGGTTTTATAAGGACTTGAAACTTGTAGTATAATAGATACAAAATTAGGTTTTATAAGGACTTGAAACCACAAAATAGGACCAAACAATGAAACTAGGTTTTACAAGGACCTGGAACCTAGTGTTTAAACAAAAGTATCAAAAACTAGTTAAAAAACCTAGACCAAAGACCAGTTACTAGAACCACCACTAGAACAGAGACTAGTTACCAGAATCACCACCAGCAACTATTGCAACTCCTTGATCATTTTCACCAACTCCTTGCCTACCTTTGTAGCATTTTTTATGGTATCAATAGTAGATCCCCCAGTTATCTCAACTACCTTCTTCCTTGAACTCTATCTTTTCTTTTTGCTTGATCTACCAAGAGACATGATTTCCTCATTATTTCTCTTCACTAAGCTAGCTGCAGCTACAAAAATGCTTGAAGTGACCTACTCCATCTTGCTACACTTTCTTTGATCAAAAGACAAAGTTTATGTTCATATTCCTTTATCTTCTTTAGGATATTGCCAACCTAAACTTCTAGTTGAATGATCGTAGCTCAGTCAACTTCTTAGTTATGCTGCATCTTTCCCATTCTTTTTTCAAATTTATTAACTCATTGTACATCTGGGAGTCACCTTGGAGAGAGGATTTTTCCTTGAGCTTAGCAATGTGAAGGAAAGAAAGCATTGTCTCCTTACTAGTAGCTTCATCTTTCTCCTTCCCTGTATCTTCCTATATATTCATATCACCCTTACCAGTGAGGTCCTCCTTCTCCTTTGCCATTTCTTCCTCCATATTTTCCTCCCTCACTTTCTGAGTTTTCTCACTCTAGATTTTATCCTCTTCTCCAACATTTTCCAACCCTATATTTTTATCATTACTTTCCTCAACCTATCCTTACTAGTCTCACCTTTGTTTCCAAGGTAACCCTCCAAATTTGAACTAATATCTTCCAAATTTGTATTCTTCTCATTCTCCATATTATTTTCATCATTATTGTCTAAATTCTCATACTTTTTAATTTCCTCTACACTTTTCTAAGGTGTGTCTTGCTTCAGACTCCCCTTTCTCACACTAACCCCTTCCTCTCCCTAACTCTTCCTAGAGTATTTTTAACTAATAGAGCCCCTATTTTTCTTAGAGGGTGTGGAAGATATAATAGCATTATTCTTATAGTAATTCTCAATTAAAAGGATTAGCCCTTCATGTAAGATCAAACAAGAATCTTTTATCCTATAGGCTTGAAAACTTTGAAGCAAAGAGACTCTCAAATAAAAAGGAAATGAGATCCCATCCTTATACCGAAAATTATTCAAGAACACAAAATGAAATTTATGAACTCATTTTTCCCTACTATCTAAAATGAGGCACTCATGGATGGAAGAGAGAACATCCTACCAAATGACTTTTATTTGACTTAGCTTGTAAAAGTCACCATTCTTCTCTAGATTCTTTTCCTCCTCTTCAGTCTTCAAAAATTTCTTAAATGCAACATTGGAGATACTAATTTCCTTACTAAATTTTATGCTCTCCTTAGGAAGCCCTGTAAGTTAATAGCATATACTACAGCATGTATTTTACATGTGGTCAAGTGTACAGAACCTAAATCGATAACATACAAAAGATATTAATGATTTACAGAGATCCATAAGGAAATAGAGCATTGGGAAAATAGTCTATGTTGTATGATTAATATAATACATTATTTTTGGAATGAAGGGTTGTTAGTTAACTAGAGGAAGTACACTGACAATTGATAATGTTAACAAGTGAATAGGTACAAAAGTTGTACGTGTGGAAGTTTGGAAATAATTGTGAGCTAACAACATTAATTAAATGTCTATTTTATTTAATTAAATATGGAGCCAACTCAAATGAATGTTAATTGTATGAAGCTAACTCAAAATATTGATAATTGAGTATGGTATAAAGGAAAGGTTTTTTTCACATTCTAGAGACCATCATTTTGTGATTGAGAAACATAGAAGACTTGCAAATTGTGAAGTAGAAGAGAAAAGTAATTTGCTAATGCATGTAAGTGACCTTAAGGGTTACTAATGAGTTCTAGATCTATTTGCATGATATGAATGTAAATAAGTCTGACATACTAGAGAGAGGAAGAGAAAAGATATTGTTCCACATCTATTATTCTCAAAGGAGTAATACCAAGATCAACTGGACAGTGCATTCGTTGATATGATCTTGAAGCTGTTTGGACAGTGGGTTCACCTACCTTTTACAACTCCTAACAGGGTTGGAATCCCCCAACAGGGATTCAAAGTCTCCTAATGGGGACTCTTTGTACTATGTATTGTAACAGACTCCTAATAGAGTCTATCCTCTAACAAGGTATATTCATATTAGTAGATTATTATTTGGGTATCATTCCCATCGGGGTTTTCCATCTAATCAAGGGTTTCCCTAATCAACATATCTGGTGTATGTTTGTATGCACATTTCTTTATGATTGTTGTTTACTTTTGTTGATGAAGTAAGAATTGTTTAAGATTGATACATAACTAATTCAGCCCCCTCCCCCCTCTCAGTTATATTGGTGAACTATTACTTCTAATAAGATGAAAGGGTCAAGTGTGCTCATGAGATAAACTTGAGGGTTTGTGGTCTCCCTCTTCCTTCTTCACAACCTCTTGCATTAGGTTACTCTTTTCTTAAGGACCAGCTAGATATCAATGACATCACACTATATTATTCTTGGGTCAAACATGATAGAATCTAGTTCCTCTCACTTGTTGACCGACTTTGGGTTCTTAGGGTGAAGAGAAAGATCTTCCCTCTCCCCACTAAGATTAATCATAATCAGGATCTTACTAGATCATAGGTGGTAGAACTTAAGCAGGATCAAGTTTTTATTGTGGCCACTCAACAAGATGATAAGTGGGCAATGATCAGAAACCTCAAGGTGGTGATTCTAGACACTTTTCATATAGATGAGGAGTTGAGGTCATCCCCTAAGGCCAAATGACATGCACAGAGATAGTTGCATAGAGGTGAGACTCCTATTGGCTTCTTGTTCCTCAAATGCTAGAATGGCAACAATACATGGTAGGGTATAGAGGTGATAATCTAGGGCACCTTCTCATCCTAGATCTTACTCTTCTATTCTACTTATCATGGTATTCTTCTCACCATTATCTCAAACTCGAGGTCTAAAGCAATCATGTAGTTTCCCTACTAGTAACCACTCTAGATCCTTGAGACCCCATAGTGTGTCTCTTCACTAGTGACACTACTCTATATAATTCATTGGTGGACTTTTTCTCTCTAAGGAAGGATCCCTAATCCTTGTTGGGGAAGTTTTCCCTCTCTCTTCTTTATTTTTTTAATTGCTTTTGTGCTTGTTACTTTATCAATGATGTTTGGTACTCTTACTATAGGTTGGCTTCTTTGTTGTAAGCTTTCATTCCCATAGACCTGCATTGGACATTAATAAATTTATCTTATCTTATCTCCTTAGTTTTGATTATGTAAAAATAGGTTTTAAAGGACCCGAAACCTTACATCAGCAGAGTATTAAGAAAGTATCATGAAAAGAGAACAAACAAACAACATGAAATAAACCTTAGAAAACAAAAAGATTTCATAGACAACATTGTTGGAAAAGATAGCAAAAGACCAACAAAGGAATAGCAACCGACCAACTAAGGAGTATTAACCAGATGCATAGCCTGGTCCACCATAGAATGCATAGTCTCAGAAATAGCATTCACCTCGTCCTTCTTAGTGGTTTCCTCCATCTTCTTTGAATTGGCTCAAGTACACTTGCTAGGACCTTGAGAGTCTACCCCCAGGGGAGAAACCTAACCTTTATCTGCCTCATTCTTTTTCAAGAAGCTGGTCATGTTATCCCCCAATTGTCTAAGTTGTTTATCCATGTTACCCAGCCTAGTTTCAAATTTAGACACCTTCCCCTGGATACTGCTAATTTCCTTGTCCATCACCTTCTACTTGGCTTCCAACACAAGGATCTTATGCATCAAATTTTTCACTTCTTTCGCATTACCTATGACCTCTGAGAGCTTGTCGATATGCTGACCTAATGTTCATTCCCCTCTGGCTGTCTTGCTAAGATGCTCCATTTCTTTGTTCAAAGGTACCATTTTATGTTTAAGAATGTCAATGTCCTTCTGTATAGAACCAAGGTTACCAAATAATCCTTTAGAGGGCCCAATTCCACCACCAACACAATCACCTCTGTCAGATTCAGACCCCTGTTCACCATCATCAGTAAAGTTGGAAGCCTCAATCCTTGTTTTCACATTTTTGTTTTCCTATCACTGTAAAGACTTTCTATTTCTTTCCAAACATTTAGCAAGGGGCTCATCATCTGACAGAGGAGAAGCCCTCTCATCAATATGACCTTTGCCCTTCCCTTTGCTATATCCTCTATTTTTTGCATGTTCTCTAACAATTTCATCAACCAAATCACTTTCCCTCTCCCGATCAGAATCATCCTTCTCAACACTCTATTTTTTCTTTTTAGTGCTACCACCTGAACCTCTTTTAGGACTAACCAAACTCCCTTCTACCTCATCTTGTGTCTCAGAGTCGTAGCCCTTTTCTTGAATACTTCCTTTAGTATCTTGATCCTCCCCTTTAAAATTTCTAGGTTTTGGGATTTTTTTAGATTTTAGCACATTCATAATCAAAACTACTAATCCTTCATGAAAAACATGTTCACCAGTCGGGTCACACTAAATAGCTAGGGTAGAATTGGAGAGAAATTGCAATAAGTATGAATGCAAATTTACCCTAATGTCATGATGAAAATTATTTGCCAACACAAAATGGTAACCATACAGTTTTGTATATCTTCCATCCAAAGTCAAATATTCCATAATAACATAGAACACAAACTACCATGGACGAGACATAGAAGCCGAGTTAAAATAAGAAGTACCTATTTTAACCAGTCAATTTCTTTCTTGTTTGGTCTCAAAAAAGTCATCAATTGCCTTATCCGAGATCTTCCTTTCTTGGTAGAAATTCATCCCATCCAACTCCAAACCCATAGCCTCCGCAATGATTTCTTCCGTAACCTCCAGCCTTTGGTTGTCAACCATAACAAAACCATCCTTCCAAGATTTCACAAACTGGTGTGTAATAGTTGGGTTGTTACCTTTGAGTCTCTCCATGTAACCAGTAAAATTTCCACACCTAAGAATATCCCACAACTGGGTTTTCTTCTTCCAATCCACGCAACTAGGCAGTTCGACCCATTTCCTCTTACCTCCCATGATCTCTTCAACAAAAGAACTAATTTTCATGCACTGAAAGCCCCAAAAAACTCTGCGAATACCACTACCTAAGCATGGATAGAAAGAGGCAACCCATAAACTATGCGATCTGCCCACATTTCTAAAAATAATTGCCCACCTCACTCCAAAGGACTTAAAATCATAATTCTCTGACAACATTATAATTAAAGGATTTTTGCTAGGATTTCCATTTGTCCTGCTAACATGCTCATGGCCATCAATAGGTAAAGTGTCATATGAATCCCATATGATTTTTTGATCATTACAACATGCAACATTCGAAGCCCAATCAGCTAAACCATTAGCTTCCCTATAATTATGGGATATAATGCAATTTTGAAAGGAGTTAATAATATAACCAGCCTTAGACATAATATTACTAATGGTCCATGAAGGTGGATAATTTTTTTTTAAGTAGTTTATAATATTGAGGGAATCAACTTCAATCCAAATGTTCTTCCAATTTAGATCTTTAGCATAAATAAGACCATAAAGTGCAGTAGAGGCTTCAACAACATGATTGGTTTGATGACCCAAAGGTATTGCCATACCACCAACAAAGTCCCCATTAGAATTTCTAATCATAACTCCACAACCAACAATGCTCAGGTTCCCTTTTGAGGCCCCATCAAAGTTAATTTTGAACCAATTAGTCGGAGGGCAGTCCCATCTAGCACTTTCCCTAGGGTTGGGATCTTTAGTATTCAAAATCATATTCCTGATAATTCCAGTTCTTCATCACCCCAACATCCCAATCATTAAAAGGTTTCTGTCCCTTACCATAATTTTTGATATTTTCATGTAAAAGGACCTTGATTTTATGGAAAACCTGAGTAGGATTGGATTCCACCCCTCTAAAGATTATGTCATTACATTCCATATACCCCAAAATAGATAAGGAAGAATAGGTTCCCGCAATTTGATAATTAGAGTATTCTTGGAAGGAGCTCTTCAGGAAGAAAAGAATAGCTGGATGGTAGCATGGGATACCCAGTCCATGTTCATCAAACTCCAAATAAAATCCCAAACCTACTTAGTAAAGGAGCAATGGAGCATAATATGGTCCACCGACTCCCTATCATTTTTGCAGAGGACACATAGATTGACAATGAAAAACCCCCTCTTCTTAAGATTTTCAAGAGTTAAATTTTTTTTTTGCAAAAGAATCCAAAAAAAAATATTAACTTTAGGATTCATACCTTTCACCCAAGCCGTAGCCGACAAGGTACATCATGATCCTCAAAAGAAAGTGTAGGCAGACAAAATGGAGTATTCTCTACTAGGATAATCTTTCCAAATTAGAACATCCTCTTCACGATTCAAACAACAAGCATTTAGGTATTTAGCAAGCTCCACCAAATTCAAGTCCACCCTAAGAAGATTGACCCACATATCATTATTCCAATAATCACTAACCAAAGTACCAAACTAATTCTTGCCCTGCACCATAAACCCATTCAATCTAGGGTCATCACAAAGGGGGTGATCCAAAATCCAATTGTCTTCCCAAAAAAGGACTTTCAATCCATTACCAACCTTCCATTAAACTCCTTTCCTTAATATATGTTTACATTTTTTATCATTGTTCCATATCTGAGATCTCCCTTGCATCAGAGAAAAGGAAATGCTGAAAATCAAAGTTATCCGAATTGTATTTATCCGTCCAAATGTTCCTCCATTCCCCCTCTTCCTTATGCTATCTCCAAAGAAGTTTAGCTAGTAAAAGTTCATTCATAGTAGAAATCCTTTGTAGCCCAAGCCCACCTTTCCCCTTAGGAATACAAACATTCTCCCAAGAAATAAGAGGGAGTCTCTTTTTAGACTCCATACCAGTCCACAAAAAGGTCTTCCAAATTTTCTCAATAGCAAGAGAAAACTTTCTCAGAATCTTAAAGACACTCAAGGCATAAAGTGGAGCACTTTGAAGAATAGATTGCAAAACAATCACCTTCCCGGCCTGACTGATGAGAGAACCCTTCCAGCCAGCAAGTTTGCCATGAATCTTATCAATCAAATAATTCCAAAAGTTGTTAGGGGGGGATAAACCCATAGGTTACCCCAGAAAAGTACCTGGAAAAGAAACACTCTCACACCCAATAATCCTTTTAATCTTTAATTGTCTAGCTTCACTAACATTGATAAAGTAAATCACACTTTTGTTCCAATTAATGATCTGGCCAGTAGCATCTCCATAGTCAGTCAAAGCCCTCTTAATATTCCTTGCATTATGCACTAAGGCCTCCCCCATGACAATAGAATCATCCACAAATTGTTCATGCGAGCAAACTAGAGGTGAGGAAGATAGACTAAGACCCACAAAGTCTCCTTTGACCACCATATTATTAACATATCTTCCCAAGCACTTAGCCAAGATAATAAAAAGAATAGGAGAAATAGGGTCTCCCTGTCTAAGGCCCCTAGAGGCCTTAAAAAAGGGGGAAGGGGAGCCATTAACAAGCACTGAGAAGGAAGCCAAAGAAATTAACATAAAGATAAGATATTAGCATTATTTCCACACCAATCACCATAAACCATCAAAAAACTTCAGCCTAAATCAACATTAATTACCATTGTTTAGTTGTTTTTAGTCAAATCCATGATTTATGAATTTTTTTTGAGATTAGTATATTTATCCTTCAATTCATCCACAATGTAAGAGTGATTATCTTTCATTCATAAGACTAGCTACTAGAGAACTTTTGTCTAACTCTTGATTTCATATTCACCATAATTTTTTAACAAGGGTTTTAGTATTGTATAAATTATGCATTGATATGTAATTTGTAAATTATTAATGATTATTTGAATTCATTGTTCAACAACTCTATCTTTCTCTATTTTTTCTATTTATACAAGTTATTTTTCTTATTTCCTAGCTAGATCTATGTACACATAACTGCAACTTTCTACATATTTGTATATTAATATTTGTTCTTCTATTTTTATTTATTTTTCTGATTACTCCTTTGAATTTAATACTCCTTTGAATCTAATTTGTACTATAAAACTATTATATTTGGATTAATGTTTCTGCTTTTATAACCTTATTTAGTTATTTGTATAATATTGATTGCAATTAATGTAGATATCTCACCCTCATGTCCAAAATTCACATTTCACAAGATTTCAACAAACCATAATTCAATGCATTCTCTTTCTACTAGCCTCACACTTGGTGATTGTATGTGTTTGAAAGTTTCTACAATCATTTAATAAATTCTTTTAGTACTAGCCTACAATCATAGATTTCAATGAGATTATATCTCTTTGGTTTGTGTTGCATGGGAAGAGGATATCTATATTAGTTTAGGAGGACATATATTTGTACCCATGCATAGATACATGCAAACATACAAGTACATACACAAACACCTAGACATACACATACACATAAAAAACTTACATATATGTATACACACATGTCCATACCTTAATAAAAATATATATTACACATGTATGTGTATGTGTATCATGTGTAGGTGTATGTGTATATGTGTGTGTATATACATGTATGTATATGTATGTGTAAGTATGTATACATATATTTGTGTTTGTATGTACATGTATGCATGTGTTTGGGTATATGTATGTATGTTTTTGTTTATATGTATGTATATGTTTGTTTGTATTTGTGTTTATATGTATATGTCTATGCATTTAAAGTTTATTGTATTTATGTATACTATGAAAAACTATTAAAAATAATAAAAAAACATGAAAAAATAATCCTGATATTATATTTTAAAAAATAAAAAAATATAAAATAAAATAAATGGGTGTAGTTTAGAAATTTACCTAAAATTTCTCTTAGCCCCTCACCCACCCTACCAAAATTAGAGGCTAAAGGCTCACCAACAAATCATATGCTTGGATTTGTTCAACCAAAATGGATTTAGTCGGAATGGATTTGGATTAATCCATCCTGATCAAACACCCCCTACCACACGATTACCATATTGGTGCCATATGGATTTAGCTAGAAATTTTTTTGCCAAAACAGGTTTGACTAGATTCATTCTATTTGAATCCTCTTATATTTGTACTTTTTACCTAGTAAGTAGCATTTTCTTAAGGATTTGCACCTATAGATGTTACTGCTTAAATATCATACAAGCCACAATAACTCGTAAGTATATTTGAATCACTACAAAATTAATAAAACATTTGCAAGGGTGAGCTTTAATGACTCTCCAAGAATATTTAAAACATGTAAAATATATCTTAATAGAATGAGCTCCTAGGACTAAAATTACCATCAATGATAGCTAAATGATTATGTGAGGTATTTCTTTGTAAATATCATCAAACTTTCTGATGTGTGTCCATTATTCTTTTAAATGATCTAGGCCAATTGTCATTAGTTATGGAGAAGTCTCTCTATGCATCTCATATTGCAGCTCTTGTCCTATGCAAGAGTTCCACTATTTTAATTATGCTAGACAATTTTTACCTCAACAAGGTCAAAATGATTCAAATAGAATTTTTTCCACCTTTCCAAATTTAAAAAATTCCAATACATTTCAAGATATCTAGGAGATCGTGCTTATGAGATTTTTTTAAAAAGTTAACTATTGAATATATAGAAGATTTTGATCTAGGTACTAGTTCATTTTCTACCAATGATTAAGAAAGACTAAACAATAGAAAAATCATTAAATGACTAAATATTCCTATTTTGATTAACTATGCTCAAAATGGTAGACAAATCACATGTTATTGTGGTCAAGATTTTAAAAAAAACTACAACAAGAGATAGGGAAAAGTTATGTTAACAATAAATTACTGTATAGAGATGAGGTTTGTATATGTCCCCATTGGGAGGAATAAAAGTGATTATTTATAATTTAGATTCTTCACTACTAGATCTATAAAGTCATGTTGTTATTGAACATTATGATTATATAGGACCCATAGGGGATGAGAAAAATCAAAATAGTCTTCTCATTTTTATAGTTACTAGGAGAAAATCAAAGACAACTCTCACTAATTATGGCATGGGGTAATACAATACAAAAATCTCAAGGAAGCACATGACATGAGGATGGAATGGGGTACTTTTTATTTTGTATTTCCAAGCACAAGAGGCCATAAAGGATGAAAATGGTTGATTAATCAAGTGTTATGATAGATGTATCAAAGATTTGACAATACATTGTTAATATGGATACTAATGCACTATCAAAGATAACAAGGGCACAATATAGCTCAAGATCACAATAGCTTGAGGTGTATAATATTTCATAAGATCACACTTCAAAATGAGGAGAAAATATATTTTATAGAAACCTTGTGAAAATCAATAGTTGAGATCAAGTGGTGCTAAGATATTGCATAAGATGTAAGATTAAGTAGGGGTTTGATCAGAGTGGGTGAGATTAAGATGAAAAAGGAAATGAGTGACTATGATTGAGTAGTAAGTAAGAGAGGTGTTGGTCATAGGAGGCTAATGAAAAGACATACAACAAGTAGTGCAAGTTCAAGAATAAGGATTTTATCCATGTGATTGTAAGAGATTGATGGAAATGAAAAGAGATGATAATGAATTTTTAAAAATAAACAAACATGTTTATTCTAGAAATAGAAGAAAAGGACAAGGTAAATGGCTAGATTAAATAAATAAGAATGCATTTAATTTTTAGATAGAAAAAGATGATAAATTATTTAAATAAATACTATATATTTATTTAAATGATAATAGAAGAGGCTAATAAATTAATTAAATAAATAATAATAATAATTTAATTAATAGAGGATTTTTATTGATTTCCTAAGGATATTTTTAGGCATCTATACATAACTCATATTATAATCATGTTGAACTTCTTAATGTAAAAGGAAACTTGTGATTACAAACGTAAAATAAAAGTATGAAACTATTTAGTACTATAGTTTTAATTATAATAATTTACTTAGGAAATCTTATATCTCAAATACTAAAAATAAATACTAGTGATATAAATTATGACTTTTTACTTGTAACATCTTAGCATATTTTGTCCATAAATATTTTATGGCATGTCACATGGGCACATGGTGTATGTGCATGAGCTAGGCACATTATATACCTAAGATGTGAGAATGAGCTACCTTGTTCTAGTTTAGACCATTTTTTCTAGTGCTATGGAAGTTGTAAAAGTTAGGATCAACTATATCAAATGTTTAACAAGTTATGGAATAGAATTAATATTAATATGGCATATTTTTTAAGGCATGCCCTGTTTATGGATATTAGGATGGGATGTTTATCTTTTCAACATAGTTAAAAATGAATACAAAAGGATGAAACCTAAAATATAATGTGGGATGCAATGGCATTTTATTTTTCTAGTTGGGATAGTAAAGGCAAGTTTTGATGAACCAATTAGTGGGATGGTGCATGAAATAAGATTGATTCCACTTCCTATTGTCAATTTGAAATTATGTGGGAGTTAATCACTACGTGTCCATATATAGTAGTGGCCTCATTTATTTTTTATTATTATGTTGGTAGTGGACCAACATTCTCATAAGGTTTGTGACATGGCTTAACCACCTCATGTGATTCTATAAGACTATTGGTTGTATCAAGCATTGACAACTCAATCTTTTGGTGCAATAACAACTTTGACCTTTTTAACAATTGGTATCAGATCTTCGTCATAGGTTTGAATCTCAAAAACTACAATGAGTGATGTTGAGTGGGGGATTTTTGGTAGTGGGCCAACATCCCTCGTAGGGTTTGCAACATGGCTCAACTACCTCTTGTGGTTCTATAAGACTATTGGTTGTATCAAGCATTGACAAGTCAATATTTTGATTCAATGACAACTCTGGCCTTCTAATAATATTTATGTCCTCATTAGTGATCACAACATGTAGTATAGAGTGCTTTTCTTGTCATTATAGATAAAATGAACTATAAAGAAGTATTTCAATTACGACATGTTAGTTTTCATAGATTTCAAACTTGTTGGAAGGATGAAGTATTATGATCAATTGGAAGGATAAAGGATTGATGTCAAACTTCTTAGAAAAAAAAAGACCAAGTATTAATGACAAATATATTGATACTTTGGTTACATAAGACCATAAGTATAAAAGCTAGTTTGAAAAGATATGGATTTTAGGAATTATGATGGAGGTATCTTTTATGGATACAACTCAAAATATGTTATACACTTGTAGTTTCCTTGATGCCAAAGATTTCCATATGTAGAAAATTTTAGTTATGTTTTAGATGCTAGTGTAGTGGTTATGAAATCTTTATTTATATCTAGCAATGATTTTGTTGAGTTCCTTATGATACTATATGTGCCAATGTAAAGTAAAAGCACCCTATAGGTGTGTGTAATTTAATTATTGTTTATCACCCTTTCCATTTTAACATGCATAATGATACTTAATCGTGCACTTAATGAACACCTAGACTAAAATATGAGTCCCATGATAATTTGATTTTACCAAAAATCAATGTGAGACCTTAGTTCTAGGTGTACTCCTTTATGATCTATTTAAGAATTCTATTGGGAAGGTCCAAATTTTCTTTGATGCCCTTAAGATAATTTTAAAATAGTATTGTTGAATTATGATCATAATCATGCTTGGTCATGCAATATGTTTTCTAGTGAGGATCTTTTTAAGTGAACTTTTATTATCGCTATTTGATGTATTTAGGTATGATATTGTCTTGTATGTCCATATGCACTACCTTAACTAGGATAATTATATTGGTCTAGATAAACTTTACAAATAATGTTGGACTATTAATGTGGGTCTCACATTGGTATGTGGTGATTCACATGGTTCAAGATTATTTTAAAATATTTTTATTGGTCAACTATTATACAAATTTATTTGACTTATCCACGTATTTTTTTCCTTATCCACATGTTTTTTTCCAAGGAAAAAATAGGTTTTGAAGGAACTCAAAACCCTTTACAAAATGAAGGGGGGCTTAGAATAAGAAACATCAAAGAAATGAATAAAGCTTTGGTCTCTAAAGTAGGATGGTCACTTTTAGAAGGAAAAATAATAGATTAAAATCTTAAGAGCCAAATAGAAGTCTTATCCTTTGAGAAGCTTATTGAATATGAGTAATACTAATGGTTGTTTTGCACCATGTAAGACCTTAATAAAAACTAAGGGTGCACTAAGAAGGGGGTGTAGGCTTCTTATTTGGAATAGGGGTAAGACCTTATCTTGGTCAGAATAATTGAAGGAAGAAACTCCCCTTAAGGATGGCATTTCCAACCCTCTTCTATAGGACTAGCTCATAGCTAACTTGGAAGATAAGGTTAAAAACTATCTAGAATGGAATAATGGAAAATCAAACTAGGTCAATTTTTTGAATATTTGGCAAAGTCATAGAGAGATCTGCATAATTCCTAATATAATGAGGGAAGACATCTATTTACCCATTGAGATGCTACCTAATCCTAGTCTATTTAATCAATTGGAGGACAATGGATGGGTTTGGAGAAATGAAAATAATGGCCTCTTCTTTGTAAGATATGCTTACATATATCTAGGCTCCTCTAAAGGCACTAAAAAGTTCTAGAAACATGAATGGATTCCTAATCTCCCCCTAAGATTAATTATTTTTTGTGAGCGATGGCTCATGAAAATTCTTACTCTAGATAACCTAGCAAAGAGAGGATTTATGATCCCTAATAGATGTGTTTTATGTGAAAAAGAAGTCTATATAACATATCTTTATGTACTATTCCTTTTTCTAGTGAGCTTTGGAGCCTTGTCCTTCAATCTCTTCAATTCAATTTGGTTATGTTGAGTTCTCTACATGACTTAATTACCCTTTGGAACTTTTCCCTTTTCCAACATCCTATCCTAAAGAGCCTTGAGATTCTAATTTTTCTCATGGTGGCATGGAGTATTTTGAAAGAAATGAACAAAAAAACCTTTAGAGATGAAAGAAATCATGTCCTTTCTCTATTACATGTGACCAAAAAGATTATATGGAAAACATAAACTATGCTTCTTTCCCCAAAGGCTACTCACACCCTGGGCTAATTGATATGAGAATTAAAGAGATCTAGAATATAAACCAAAGCCTAATCAATCTAAACTAGAAGATTATTTGGAGAAGAAAAATTTGCAAATGGATTCCCCTTAAAGTGAATTATCTTAAGTGCAATTTTAATGGATGCTCTAAAGGCAATCCTAGAATTGCAGGTGTTGGGGGTTTGATTAGAGATAGTAAAGGAAGTTTAATATTGCACTTTTGTTAGAACTTAGGAACTAACACTAATAATTGTTTTGAAGGCATTCCAATGTGGTATGATATTGAAATTCTATAGGAATTTAGGGAAAATAATATTATAGTCAAAGGAGACTCCAAGCTCATCATTGACATTTTGTAGAAAAAAAAGCTAAATGGCCTTGAAGACTAGCTAGAATTATGGAATATTGTAGAAGGAACCCTTCTTCCTTTAGTCATGTTAAAATCAATACACCTTAAGAGAAGGAAATAGAGTTGCAAACAATTTGGCCAATTGAGGGCTAGTCTTTTAGGGATGGAAACATGTCAAAATTATGGAATGTACTCAATATCTTAAGGAGATACTTCTAATTGATAGAAGAAATTACTCCAAGGGGTTATTGTGATGGAAGACTATGGCAATCATCCAAGGATCCAAAAGATCTTTTTGAGGATTATTCCTACAATATCAATCATTTTCAATTATTCAAAATAAAAAAAAATTATTAAATTTTCATTGGGCTTGGGGGGGACTTTTTAGTGGAAAATACCTCCTTTTCCATCATAATGGTTAGGGACAAGTTTTCTAATTTTGAAAGTCTTTATTTAATATAGTTATCCTTAGTTTTAAAGTTGTTCAAACTCTGATTACTTGTTGGCTATTTATTGGGGCAGTTATTATAAGGTTTGTGAAATCTCAAAGAAAAGGAAAAAGTAATAAAAATTTATTATTAAGTATGAGCCTTTATTATTTTTTAATTATTTCACATATACCAACATGGCCTAGAAGGATGCTAGAAATGACACTCGGTATGCCTCAAGAATTGAGGAAGATTTCTTAAAGAGGGATGTCACTTCTATGATTAACTCCATTATTATATTGCATCACTTAAAATATTTTAGATGTTATCTTTAGTTCTTTGTTGGTTGTCATAGAGAAATAAGAAATTTCATTGGTAAAGGCTTGAAGGAAATCATGTAGTGTGACATTCAGGAGAAGAGTGTTGTGAGGATTAATCCAAATATCTTGTCAAAAGAGAAAATTTTCAACATGGTTGACATTATTGGTGGCACTCCAAAGTGATTTGAAATAATTAATTACAGATAATTGCTCCAGGACAAGGAAATATGGGAGTATTGTAAAAGAATGGGGTTTGACCATTATATCTAGGCAATATGAGGTTACAATATTTGGATGTCTTCTAAGTTTTCCAAATCTTGGAATAAGGGTCAAGTTGTTATAATTGGAAGCATCCAATTTGTGGTCATCCCAAAGCTTATTGGAGAATGCACTGGTATGTATGAAGTGTGAAGGAGAATGGTGGAGAGAAAAGAATTTGGAGACTACAACAAGTTCAAAAATAAATTTCTTGAGGACAATGAAGAACCAATGCAAGTTAAATAAAATAATTGATATGAGTGTCTCTCTCTTGCCCATCCTTTAGATATTTTGTGCATCTAGGTCATGAAATACTTTACACTAGAAGGGTGATTTACCGCTTATCATAGTTATCACTTCCCCCTATTAAATCTCTTAAGGAATAGTGAAAAATAAATGTTCCTTATTTATGTTTTCTTCCTTGCAAAATAGTATTGCTAATTGTAATAACTTACCACTCTACCAAGGACTCATTTTTGTCCTTTACCAATATGTCTTTTCCCATCACCTTGGTTTAGGTCAATGCATCACTGTCCATGAGAACCCACCCTGTTAATTTGTATTTATTTGATTTTCTTTTTCAAGCGGGATTTTATTTAATTAAAAGGGAGCAAGTTCTTTTAATTAAATAGGAAAAAATTAATTAAATGAAAAGAGGTATTTTTCTCTTAATTAATTAAATGTCGATTAATTATTTAATTAAAAGAGTGGTTTTCTTTTAATTAAATAAGACTTAGGATAAAATGATCAAACCTTAGGAAATGTTGAAATGATTGATTTAATTATAACTTGATTAAAGAAACTGATTTGAATTGATTTAATAAAATATTGCAAAGCATTGATTTGAGAAATTTGATAAATTGAATAATGGGGACCCATAGTCTAGGTGGCCATTTTAGGGTGCATACATTTTCCCCTCTTTGACTAATGTGTGATCAATTTGGGAACGCATGTAGTCAAAGAAAGAAATTGAAGTGTGAAATCAATTTGGGATCACAAAACAACCCAGATGTGTGGTCAGTTCAAGAACACATTAGGACAAAGAATACAAATAAATTTTGACTTAACAAGTCGAGGATAAAATTGATAAAACTAAATCAAGGATTGAAGTTGATAGGTATTTCCCCCTTGTGATCAAAATTGAAATGAGATAGAGGAGAAACAACAAATTGATAAATTTGATCAAATCAAACAAAAGATAAAGTTCTTGATGTAAGATGAAAGATATAAGAATCATAGAACCAAGATAGATCATCAACCATAAAATATTATGCCCCAAAGGTGAATTAGAAGAAAAGAAGTGGAGCAAAAGCTAATGGAAAGTAGAAATTTGGAAGATATGGAAAGAAATAAATAAAAAATTAAAAAATCGTAAGAAATAGAATGCCCCAAAATCAATCAACTATTTAAGATAGAAATTTTAATGGAGATCACAAATGAAGATAAGGAAATGAAGATAAAAATATTGTTGAAATCTAATTGAAAAGATCATTGTTGAGAAAGGGAGATTGTTGAAGAAATAATGTTTCAATCATTATTTTGTCACTGATGTCAAAACTTCTATTTGCTGGAAAGACAATTGCTTATAAGATCCAAGTACTATCACTTAATTGATTAGTGAAGAGGAATTAATCAATAAGATGTAACAATAGCACCTAGAGGAAAGGTTGAGTTATGATTATGTAATGAAGTACATGGATCAGTTAAGACAATGGTGAAATGTTGTATTGATAATCTATTTGAAGATACATAGGTTGGCTACACTTAGAAACTTTAGAAGAACAAGTTATAAAAAAATTGTCTACAAAGCTTGACTAAAGATAGTAGTGGGTGCCGAGCAAAGTTAGTTCAAGCCAAGCAAAAATTCAATTGGTGCCAAGTAAATAAAAAATTTAGTGTGTGCCGAATGAAGTAGTTGGTGCCAAGAAAGTTTAGGTGTTGAACTAGACAAAATGTAATAGGTGTGAAGCATTAATAAAATTTAGTTGATGCCAAGTAAATTCTTAGTTGATGCTGAGCTATGTAGTTTGTGTCAAGCATCAGAAGGAAAATAGTGTCGAGCTATTGCATTATTTGAAAATTCAAAGATTTTCCAAATCTAAGTCAATAAGTTTGTTACCTTGAATTTTGTGAACTAGTCAAAACATAAGGACAATGAGCTGGTGGTCCAAAATTTGAGGTTAACCATTTTTAGGCAATTTCAAGTGGATTCTGTATGAAGTTTCTAGAAAAAACAAGATAAGGGGTAGATACATTGTATCTTACCTAATCCTTCTAAACCCTAATTTGGATGATGGAAAATAGAGTGGGAAAAGTATTCTAATTTCCTATTAAAGGAATGACTGGTCAAGAAGCATAGTGGGTTGTGTGCTAGAGTATATAGAAGAGTGAAGAATTGAGAAGGTCAAGAGGACCAAAGGGAGAATAGAGTACAAAGACTTTGCTTCGTCAAGTGACCATAGGAGTGACTGCATTAGCATAACAAGCAAGAAGGCTTAAGGGGACATAAGCTTAAAGAATAACCAAGCTATCAGAGCAGCAGAGACTGAAAGCCAAGCAGAATTGAGAATAGAATTGAGATCTAAAATCTGCAAGATATGTTGTAAGTTGTATCATATCAAAAGCCCTTATTGTTATTCTCTAGAAATTATATCAGTTAGGGAAAAATCCTTTGGACTAAGGTTGACTTATCAGTCATTATAAAATCCTTTAACAAGGTGATATTCCAAGTGAATTTTCTAAAGTCCTTTAACTAGGCTCACTTCTACCAGGGTGATTGAAATCCCTTAACTAAGTCACATTTAATAGTATGTATAGTAACCTTTAACGGGGTTGGCCTTTCACAGGGTATCACTTTAGAAGAGTGACAAAAGGAGTAGCATGTTACTGGTGATTTTTCTCAAATTGGTTTAAAACATAAATCTCTATGTTATGTGTGTTGATCTTTCATGTTCTATTGTTGCATGTTGATTTATTAGTAACTTGCAAGTTTAAGTGATTAGCTTAGCTTGGATGCATGAATGTTTAATGAGTTCACTAAGCTGAATGAAAAGGTTTTATTGGGACATCTCAACCTTGAATAACTAATTCATCCCCCCTCTTAGTTATTCTAAAGAATATCTAACAATTAGTAACAAAGCCATTTGCTGACAAAACTAATTTGAAGGTACTAGAAGCATAAAAATCAAGATGTCCAAGAGGGAAGTGCCCAAGCTTAACAGAGACAAATTCCCTACATGGCAAAGTCTAATGAAGTTGTACCTTAGAGGAATAGGAGATCATACACAATCATCAATTTCAGTGGAATGTGTTGATCCAGCTGGTGTGCCTACTATTGAAGATGTGAAGAAAAAGGAGCACAATCAAGCAATGTTGGAGATTTCCTTAGCACTCAGCTATGCAAAATTTGATAACATCAAGGGATGTGATACTACATTCAAGATGTGGGAAGCCCTATCAATTATTTATACAAGAGATAAAAATGTACAAAGAGCCAAGGTAGAGAGTCTTAGAGGTAAATTTGATGACATAAGAATGGAAGAAGGTGAGAACATTGCTGAATATGTTGCTAGAATAAAAGAAGTTTTTAGTGCAATAAGAAGTGCTACTAGTCATTTAGATGATGATACTATTCTAAGAAAAGTTTTAAGCACTTTACTGCCTGTCTACGCTATTAAAGTCTCAGCAATCCAAAAATTGAGATGTATCCCAAGAAATAAACTAACTCTTGAAGGTCTGGTAGGAAGACTTACTACTTTTAGTTATCCAGCTTTGACAACTACAAACGTAAGAGTCTTGAATCTACTTTGAAGGCCAAGCTATTATTGAAAGACTCTAAAGAGGTGAAACCCAAGAAGAAGAAAAGAAAGATAAAATATGCATCCAATGACAACAATATAGATGAAGAAGATGTTGAACAATTGGAAGCACTACTACCTAGAAGGTTTCATAGAGGCAAAGGTAAGTTGCCTATCATTTGTTTTAATTGCAATGAAGTTGGCCATATTGCAGCAAGATGTACACAAAAGAAGAACTACATAGAAAGGAACAAGTACAAAAATAGAAGAGAAGATGATAGTAGAGATTATAAAGACAAAGGCAAGAAGTGCTACATTGTTGAAGAAAATTGTTTAGATGAACATGATGATGAGGTGGTCTATGTTGCAATGAAGGATGAATTTTATGAAGATGAGGTAACTGCACTTGTGACCTATATGAACAAAAATGATAGATGGATCATTGGTAGTGGATGCTCACATCACATGATAGGAGACAAAAGTAAGTTTGTCACCTTAACTCAATATGATGGAAAATAGTGTTAGATTTGGAAATAATGCTCCATGTCTAATAAAAGGAAAAGGTTCTATTAAGCTTACAGATAAGATCTCATGTGATAATGCATATTATGTTGAAGGATTGAACTACAATTTTTTGAGTGTGTCACAGCTAAGTAATGTAGGATGCAAAGTAGAATTTGGAAACAAAACTACCAAGATATATGACACAAAAGGAAATCTAATAGGAAAAGGAGATCAAACAAGAAGCAATCTATTTTACCTAGACATAGAGGATGTTGCCTATCTTATTGTAAAATTTGATAATGTGTGGTTATGGCATAAAAGGCTATGTCATGTCAACTTTGATAATCTAATCAGCATCAGTAACTAGAAGAAAGTAAGAGGTTTGCCTAAACTGAAAAAGCCTAATAATGTTATTTGCAAATAATGTCAACTAAGCAAGATGACCAAGTCAAGTTTCAAACTTGTAAAACTTACACCTCTAAAGAAGTATTAGAACTTGTTCATACTGATTTGTGTGGACCTATAGAAGTACACAGTTACAAAGGAGATTGATATATAATGTTGTTTGTAGATGATTATTCTAGGATGATGATAGTCATGTTTTTAAAGAAAAAAATTAATGCATTTCAAATGTTTAAGTGATTTTTGTCAAGAGTTGAAAAAGAAACAGTTAAGAGTTTGAAATGTTTAAGATCAGATAGAGGAGGAGAGTTCACATCAAGAGAATTTTAAATGTTCTGTAATGATAAAGGAATCAAAAGATAGACTTCTACACCAAGAACCATAGAATGGTATAGTAGAAAGAAGAAATAGATGAGTAATGGACTATACTAGGACACTCATGATAGAGAAGAATGTTGCTTTAAAGTACTGGAAAGAAGTTGTAAGTACAGCTATCTATACCCTGAACTAAGTACAAATTAAGAAATGTACTTGAATGCAACACATTTGAATTATGGTGTGGTCACTCACCCAATGTGAAACATTTCAAAGTATTTGGTAGTAAATGCTATATTCTTAAGGATACTAGAAATGGTAAATTTGATGCAAAAAGTGATGAAGGCATATTCCTTGGTTACTCCATGAGAAGTAAGTCATATAAGTGTTTAAATACTAACACCAAAAAAATTGTGGAAAGTGAAAATATAAATTTTGATGAATACATAGAAGTTCATGATGATGAATCCATCAAAAGACTAGAAGAATACAAATCATTTGTATACTTCTATGAAGGAATTCTTGTTGAAGAAGAAGTTGCCAATCAAGTTGAGAACCATCAACAAGTCTCAATAACTGTTGAGTCACAACTAGTGAATGCCAAAAAAACTTTAGGAACTGAGTTGCATTCAAATGTCAAGTTATAGAATGAAGAAACAACACATTCTAATTTTGAATTTAGTATACCTAAAAGAGAAGTTGATGTACCTGACAAAAATATACATAGTGACTTAGAAATTGAAAGACCAAATATGGAAATAAGGACTAAACCAAAACTATCCAAGTATGTCAAAAGACACCACCCTGCTGAACAAATTATTGGAAATAAGGATGCCATACCAATGACAAGGAATAGACTAAGGAATGAGACATGTCTGCTAAGCAAGTTAGAACCCAAAATAATGAAAGATGCTCTGGAAGATGATGATTAGTACAAAGCCATGGAAGAAGAAATTGAGCAAATATAGAAGAAAAAAACTTGGAGTTTAGTTCCAAAACCAGCTAACAAAAATGTGATTGGTACCAAGTGGGTGTTCAAGAATAAACTAGATGAAAATGGTGATCACGAGGAACAAAGCAAGACTAGTTTGCAAAGGATATGGACAAGAAGAAGTAATAGACTATGGGGAAACATTTTCCCTTGTTGCAAGAATGGAAGGAGTAAGAACACTACTTGCATATGTTGCCTACAAAGGATACAAGGTCTACCAAATGGATGTTAAGTCTATATTTTTGAATGACATATTGGAAGAAGTCTACATAGAATAGCTAGAAGGATTTGTTGATCACAATAATAAGGATATGGTATGTAAATTGCACAAATCTCTGTATGGTTTGAAGCAAGCACCAAGAGCATGGTATGAAAGGCTTCACAAGTATTTTGTGAAGATTGGATTTGAGAGAAATGATGATAATAGCAATCTGTACATCAAGACAGAAAAAGGTAAAGACAAACTACTATCTAAAATCTTTGTTGATGATATAATATTTGGAGGAAAAGATGCTCTATGCAAGGATTTTGCTAATCAAATGAAGCATGAGTTTGAGATGTCAATGTTTGGTGAAATCAAATTCTTTGTGGGAATGTAAGTTTATCAATTGAAGTATGGCATATTTGTTACCTAGTCAAAGTACATTAAGGAGATATTGAAAACATTTGGGATGGAAGATTCAAAACTAGTGAGTACGCCAATGATAACTGGACACAAGTATCAAAGAATGACAAATCATCTGAAGTGAATCAAACACTATATAGGTCAATGATTGAAAAGTTACAATATGTTGTACATAGTAGACCTAACATAGCATTATCTATTGGAATAGTTGCAAGATTTTCTACAAATCCAAGGGAAAATCATCTTATGGTAGTGAAAAGGATAATGAGGTACTTAAAAGGAAAAGAGGACTTTGTCTTATACTATAAAAAGAATGAAAAGTTTGAATTAAGAGCCTACACTGATGTAGATTGGAGAGGAAATATAGATGACAGAAAAAGAACCAGTAGTGGAGCACTCTTTTTAGGAAAAATTCTAGTTACATGAATTAGCAAAAAGGAAAGTTGCACCTCACAATCCATAGCTAAAGTTAAATATGTTGCTACTAGCATAAACTATACAAACATTTATGGATCAAGCATCTACTAAAAGGTATGAGAGAAGAGATAATAGAACCTATGATACTTTATTGTGATAATACCAGTGCCATCAACATATCAAAGAATCCAGTAATGCATGCCAAGACAAAGCACATTGTGATTAAGTATCATTATGTAAGAGAGCTAGTCGAAGACAAAGAGGTAAAGATGGAGTATGTCAACTCAAAAGAGAAAATTTCTATATGAATACCTAAGAGGTAAATTGGGGGTGATACCCTTATCAAAGGCTACTTAAGAAACATGGCGACTACCCTACATCAAATGGGCTAATTTCTTAATGACATAAACTGATGCAAGGATCTTACTTTAGGTATTGTTTGAAGTAATAAAAATGTTGAAAATCCAAATCAGTCACAAGCAAGGTGATAGAGAGAGAAAGTAGAAGCTACTAAAAATTCTATATTTGTATAATAAGATGCTAAAATATTATGTCTTTGGCATTGTTGTCAAAGAGGGAGAAATAGCAAGAAAATGATCAAATCTACAAGATCAAAAGAAGAGAAGGAGAAATAGAAAGAAACTAATCAGAAGATGAAATGATAGAACTTGAAGCTCAGCTCTAATCAAAGAAAAAGAAAAGAGAGATAAAAGCTTTGATCAAAGCTAAAGGAAGAGAAATACCAGCTTAGAGGGAGAAGATCAAAACCTTAGAGGGAGTTAGTAGAAACAAGTTCAGGATGCCAGATCATAGAAAAGAGAAAGAAGGAAGATCTACCTGTTAAGAGGAAGTCATAAGAAATTAGGAACAAGGAACAAGTCTACAAAAAGTTTTCTTTTTGGCATTGCCTTACTATTTTAACTTAGTCAGTTTTGTAAATAAAATCATTTAGGTGACTTAGTTGATCAGTTTGGTTTGCCATCAATGCCAAAGAGGGAGACTGTTGAAATCTGATTGAAAAGATTATTGTTGAGAAAGGGAGATTTTTGAAGAAAGAATGTTTCAATCATTATTTTGTTACTAATGTCAAAACTATTATTTTCTACAAAGAAAATTGCTTATAAGATCCAAGTACTATCACTTAGTTGATTGATGAAGAGGAATTAATCAATAAGATGTAACAATAGCAACTAGAGGAAAGGTTGAGTTATGATTATATAATGAAGTACAAGGATAAATTAAGATAATGGTGAAATGATGTATTGATACTCTACTTGAAGATACAGAAGTTGGATACACTTAGAAACTTTAGAAGAACAAGTTATAACAAAACTATCTACAAAGCTTGACTGAAAATAGTAGTGGGTGTTGAGAAAATTTAGTTCAATCTAAGTAGAAAATTAGTTGGTGCCGAGTAAAAGAAAATTTTAGTGTGTTCTGAGTGAAGTAGTTGGTATCAAACAAGTTTAGGTGCCAAGCTAGACAAAATGTAATAGGTGTCAAGCATTAGTAAAACTTAGTTGATGATGAGTAAATTCTCAACTGATGTCGAGCTACGCAGTATGTGATGAGCATCAAAAGGTTAATAGTGTCAAGCTACTACATTATTTGAAAAGTTAAAGATTCACCAGATCTGAGCTAATAAGTTTGTTACCTTGAATTTTGTGAACCAAGTGGAAGATAAGGATGATGAGTTGGTGGTACAGAATTTAAAGTTAACCATTTTTAGGTGATTTCAAGTGGATTCCATATGAAGTTTCTAGAAGAAAAAAGATAAGGGGTAGATACATTGTATCTTACCTAATCCATCTAAACCCTAATTTGGATGATGGAAAATAGAGCGAGAAAAGTATTCCAATTTCCTATTAAAGGAATGACTGGTCAAGAAGCATAGTGGATTGTGTGTTGGAGTGTGTAGAAGAGAAAAGAATTGAGAAGGTCAAGAGGACCAAAGGGAGAACAAAGTATAGAGACTCTACTTCATCAAGTGACCATAGGAGTGATTGCATTGGCATAACAAGAAAGAAAGCTTAAGGGGATAGAAGCTTGAAGAATGAACAAGTTGTCAGAGTTGCAGAGACTAAAAGCCAAGAAGAATTGAGAATAGAATTGAGATCTAAAATCTACAAGATATGTTGTAAGTTGTATTAGATCAAAAGCCCTTATTGTTACTCTCTAGAAATTGTATCAATTAGGGAAAATACTTTGGACTAAGGTTGTATTAATAGTCATTAGAAAATCCTTTAACAAGATGACATTCCAAGTGAATGTTCTAAAGTCCTTTAACCAGGCTCACTTCTAACAAGGTGATTGAAATCCCTTAACTGGGTCACATTTAACAATGTGTATTGTAACCTTTAATAGGGTTGTCCTTTCACAGGACATCACTTCAAAAGAGTGAGAAAGGAGTAGCATGTTACTGGTGGTTTTTCCAAAATTTAGTTTCCACATAAATCACTGTGTTATGTGTGTTGATCTTTCATGTTTTATTGATGCATGTTGATTTATCAATAACTTGCAAGTTTAAGTGATTAGCTTGGATGCATGAATGTTTAATAAGTCCACTAAGCTGAATGAAAAAGTTTTATTGGGACATCTAGACCTTGAATAATTGATTCATCCCACCTCTCAGTTATTCTAAAGAATGTCTAAAAAATATGACCACAGTTGATTAAAAATCCACAAGAACAATGAAGAGAAAACCCTCTCAAACTCATAATGCAGCCTAAAAATGCAAACTAACATGAAGTCTAATTATGCAATCTACATAAAAATGCAAATGTGTACTTTCAATAGAGGAACTATAAAATAGGATTTTGTGTTCATAATTCATTAGAAAATGTAGAAGAACTTATTTTCATCATTGGGCCATTATTAATGGACATTGGAAAATCACACCATGATCACTAGTCACAAGCACAACTATGAAGATATGAATGTGATTTATATCATATTGGAATGTGGAAAGATTCTAACATAAGCATCAAATTCATAATGGTAAAGATGACTTTGATGTTATATTAACCAATTTAATGTAGCAAAACCATGCTTGCATCAAGGCATAGATGCTAGGCTGACGATAAGAACGGTTGTGCAAAAGTAGTCAAGGATGTTGCCTCAAATATCCTAAGTGTTTCAAGGGGACAACAAGAGACACTCCAAAGTTTCAAGACCAAACCCACAAGTAATAATAATAATAGCATGCCCCATGCACCAAGTCCTCTAGCTATGCATCCTAGAGAGATTTATTAGACAAGGACACTCAACGAAAATCAATAACAATTAGCACATGGAGAAAAGATCATGACATAGGTGAAGCATTAAATGTCATATTTAAAATTTGAAGTGTGTTAACTGACACTAAGTTCCAAGCATAAGGATAAAATGCTTGCAAGATGGTAAGATCACATGACAAAACTAGGCAAGACCAAACTAATAAGTGTTGAAAAACACTCAATGTCAAGGGTCGTATTGAAAAATACAGTTGGGTTGGTGTTGAAAAAAACCATTTTACAAGGTGTCTTAAAGACTAACATAGCCAAGAGACCAAATCTAACATAGTTATGCCCCCTAAACAAAGACCAATTCAAAACCAAGGAAACAAGGACAAAGCATGATGGAGAAAGGCCAAGTATCAAGGACACACACTAAGAAATAGGGGTACAAAGGCCTCAAGTAGTACTTGTTTCCAGATTTTCACCACGTGGATTATTTTTATTTTTTATTTTTTTTAGAATATATAATTTTTTTGGAGATACATCAAAGTGCTTATTACTAAGATGGTCGTTTTTTCAGAACTTTTTCCAATTTTTAAAATTTTGACAATATATCATTTTTTTGGATTTTTGAAATATATCATTTTTTTTCTTTTTTCAAGATCAATAAATATGTACAAAGATTCCCCTCGAAAAAATGGGCATCATGGATGAACTTCTTCAAGTGCAAGACATTCATAGGATCAGGGAGCTACTCTCCCTTTGATATAGATAGTAAATAGGCACCAAACCCAAAATTTGTTGTAATAATGTAAGGTCCAAGCCATTTAGGTTCAAATTTACCCTTTTGATCTCTATTATGTTGATTTTTAGGATTTTCAAATAGGAAAATATCTCCCACCTTGAATTCTCTAGGGTGAACCTTTTTGTTGAATGCTTTTGACATGTGCTTTTGATAGACCCTCATATGGCCAAATGATGCTTGGCATTTATCATCTAGAAGTTCTAACTCTTGAAGTCTCATGGTGTAGTAGTCTTCATCTACAACTAGACCTTTGAGGGAAACTTTGAGTGAAGGAATCTCAACCTGTGAAGGTAACATTGCTTCAGCACCATATGTAAGGGCAAAAGGAGTAGCCCCAGTAGGAGTATGAATACTCATTCTATAGGCCCACAAAGAAAGATTTATCTATAAGTTCCAATCTCTACCATTCTTATGAGTTGTTCTATGTAAGATTTTGAGAATGGTTTTATTTGATGCTTTTGCTTGACCATTTCCTTGCAGGAAGTAAATGGAGGACCAATGTTGTTTTATCTTGAATTTCTTATAGAGTTGTTTAAGGTCCTTATTTTTAAACTAGCCTTCATTATCAATGATAATCTCAAAAGGAATTCCATATCAATAGATAATATAATTTAGAATAAATAAAGAAACTACCTTGCCTAAGGAAATAGAAAGTGGGATAGCTTCTACCCATTTAGTGAAGTAATCAATAGCAGTGATAATAGGCTTGTGTCCAAATGATGAGTTGGGATGAATCTGTCCAACAAGATCAAAGGCCCAATGCTGAAATGGCCAATTAGAGATAAAAGGAATAAGTTCCTTTCCTAGAGCATGTATTAGGTTACCATGTTTTTGACACTTTTCACATGACTTTGTAAAAGCTACTACATCAATCTATATCATGGGCCAATAGTACCCTACCCTAAGTAACCTTTGAGCCATGGAAATACCATTGGAATTTCCCCCACAATTTCTCGCATGGATGTCAATTAATGCTTTATTAGATTCTTCCTTTCCTAAGCATATAAGAAGTGTTCCATCTAAACCCCTCCTATACAAATCACTAGAGATAAGGGAATGGCAAGAGGCATTTTGAATAAGGTTTCTACATTTAGATTGGTTAAAGGTTTCAAGTATAATGCCATCGTGAAGGTATGAATAAATGGCACCATAATGGGATGACTCATGACCAAAAAGGGTACAAATAACATGACTTTCTTGGGAATCATAGATAACGTGATGTAGCTCTTCCACCAAGAATTCAAATCTTGATTCATGTTTCTCTAATTGAAGAAGTGAAGCAAGTGTAGCCATAGCATTAGCTACTTTTTTTCCTACTCTAGGGATTTTCTAAAATGAGACAAACGTGAAGTAGTATCTCAAGGAATCAACCATTTCCTTGTGAGGTACCAATTTCTCATTTTTTGTTAAATAATAATCATTGACTTGGTTGATTAAAGGTTGTGAATCCCCATAGATGTGTAACTCTATAATTCTGCATCTATAGCCATCTTAATTCCATTTTTTAAAGCTTCACACATACCCAAATTGACTACTTGTGTTGGTTCAATAAGCACTGAAGATCTATCTTGAAAATAATTAGGGAGATGATCAAGTACCTCATCCTCAGGTGCCTTAGAGAGGTTTTCATCCTCAGATATGTCTATTCTTATTACTTTTTTTGGTTCTAACACCACCACATAGTGGTTTTCATTATTAGAACTCCTATTCATTTTCTTTTCTTTTCTTTTTATTTTGCAGCTAAGGCACTTGATGTTTAGCTCTATCATGTTGGTTGTTGGTTCACTGGTGGAAGAGACTATGGCTTTAATGGCATTCAAATAAAAGGCTATCTCATAATAATTTTGAAACATTAAAAGCTCAAGTTTGTGATTGTGTTGGGACCAATCAATCAAATAAGGATAAACAAGGGGTAAATCAATGACTAGTTGAAGGTTATGAATATGAATGATATCTCTAGTGACCAAAGAGTCAGAAACCATCAAGTAACCTCCTAAACTACCCAAATTAGGATTCATCTTAACAAGTGAAGAATCATCCACTAAGGTAACATGTGAGTTCAAATCATCTAATCCTACACGTGAATCATTGACTAACTCGGGTTGAGAACTATATGTATGAACAACATCAATACCCATATCAACTATATAAGGCTCCAAGAGGGAGTCCCATTTATACTCATTGGAATCTATTTTTGAATCTCAACTAGGATGCTTACATTGTGAAGGCTTGGGATGCCTGCATGTGGAAGCCTCAATATCATCAAGGGTCACACTCTCTTGTTTTAAATTTGCAACTATGTCACGAGATACTAGACTATCTTAATCTCTCCAAAGGAGATTAGTAGAAGGGACCCAATCTTCACATATATCTTGTTGATTAATTTATACTTTTTTTCTTCTTCACTATTAGACTTATCAAGGATAGGATCAACATTCTTATTGTGATTCGCATATCCTAGGCAAACTTGATTCTTAGAATTGCATCTAAAAAGACCATGATCAAGGGGTTTAGCTCTAGCATCCAACCTATTACTAAGAGGGCCATGTCCAAGATAGCCCATCTTCTTAACAAAAGTATATCCTCTTCCATAAGCTTTAGGAGAGGGAGTGAATTTCTCATTGTGCATATACATCTCTTCTCTATAAATCCAATCTCTAACAGTCACATCTTCTTTCTCATTTTGAATAGGCACTCACAACTATACAATTGTGACAAATAATGCTATAGCTAAAGAGGAAGGTTTTATCTCTTATGAAGGTTTACCATAAGACCTGGGAGAAACTAGTAATGTTACAAGGGAGTTGAGTTGATATCCCCCCATGCCAAGGTCTATGGATTTTAACTTGTCTTTACATTCAGCTAAACTTGCATCAAAATCATTTGCTTCTCTATTGAGGGGAACATGAGTACTTGTTGAAATTGAGTTAGTAGAAAAAATATTATCCTCGGGTATACAAATCTATGTTCCATTGTAAGGGAACTAACACACTGATGATAGGTAGATAGCATTGCTTGCATATCATAAATCTATGGTCTACCAAGTAAAATATTGTATGTAAGGGGTCCAGCATCAACTATTTGGAGTAAAATATCTTTTTCAACAAGGCCAATCTTAATAGGAAGGATGACCAACCCCTTTGAACTTCTCTCTATCTCATCATTGACTTTGATAATAATCTTCCTTCTGGTATCAATAACTTGTTCAGAATAACCTAATGTCTTTAAAAGACTCAAAGAACAAATATTAAGCCCAACACCACCATCTATCAACATACGCCTAACATAGGTTTTATCCAGATCATGACCTCAATATGAAGGGCAAGAGTGTGTGGATGGCTCAAATATTTATCATCTTCCTCTAAAAAGGAAAGGTAATGAGGGCTAGCAATATGATTAACAATATTCTAGAATTGATTGATATCTAAATTGTTGGGGACATTTTCCATGTGCAAAGCATCCTCAAGGACTTGTTTGTGTCTTGAAGGCAACTCTAAAAGCTCAAAGATAAAAATTTGAGTGGGGGTTCTTTGCAATTGATCAACAAGATTATAATTTGACCTAGGATTAACCATTGGTTTTGAAGGAACATAATTGGTTGCACTTGTTTTGGATTACTTGGTTCATTTTAACTAGGTCCTTTAACGACAAGGGGACCTTGACTTCGTTTAACAACATTGAGACTTTGGGAAGACACTTTCTTAGGTTTACTTGACCGAATCAAATTGGGTCCTCTAATGACAAGGGGACCTTGAGATGAATATCTAGAGTGAGTACCCCTTAGCACCAAAATAGGTTTTTCACCAAGGATAGGAGAGCTCAAATTTAAATCATAACCACTGGGATCTTGATCTTCCATCATGTTGATAGTTTCTTCTATAACCTCAAGCATATTAACAACATTTTCTACTTTTGCATAAGTGTAATTGATTGCAAACTTACTATTCTTAGGTTGGGAACCTTCCCCTTTCTCATACTTGGGCAAAGACTCTTTGAAAATTGTGTGATTATCATCAGTATTTAATCCATCTATTTAAAGTTTTCCATTCTCAATAAGATCTTGAACAATATGCTTAAATCTCCCAAAATTTTCAATATCATGTCTAAAGCTATTGTGAAGTTTGCAATAGGCCTTCTCATTCCACCACAATGGCTTAAATTTAGGTATGTGGAAATTTGTGGTATCATAATGGTGCACAAGATTATGAGCAAGGAGCTTCATGAATATCTCTTCATATAACTCACCCAATTGTGTAAAGTTGTGTTTTTCTCCTTTAGGCCTTTCTTGATATCTTGGCTTGTTACTTTGTTGATTGGCACTAGCCAAATGGAGAATAGGTTGGTCTTTAGGCTTAGAGGAATCCACAACTCCATCATTAACCAATTATTTTTTCTTATTCCAATATATGTTATTTCCTTTATCCTTTTTATTGTTGTTATTCCAACCATTGTTATTTTTGTTTCCATTTTTTTCAAACTACCTTGCTCTATCAAAACATCCTCAATTCTAAATGTGGCTTCAACCATGGTATAGAAGGACTCAAAAACCATCTTAAATTTGTACTTCATCTTAGGAACCATGTTACTAATGAGGATTTCAATCTTTTCTTTCTTAGGAATAGTCCTAGAATAACAAGAGCTCTGTCATCTCCATCTTTGCAACTATTTAACAAAGGATTCTCCTTGATTTTGCTTTATGTGACATGAGCCCAATAGCAAGACAAATCATGAAATATTGTATGCAAAGTGTTGAAAAAATCTCTAAATTAACTTAGAGAATGTCTTAGCAAGAGAAGTTGTATTGGTAAACCATTCCATTTCTTGACCCTTAAGACTCCTTGGAAATAATCTCATAAGGTATGATTCCTCATGATGAAACTCAAAACTCATAGTATAGAACTAATACACATGATCTTTCATATCCTCATTTCCATCATATTTGTCATATTGGGGGATCTCAAATTTTCTAGGAAAATTTTTCATGTCAAAACTCTTATCAAAAGGATTAGGACAAATTGAATCAAGTAAAAAAGAACTCTTGGGTGTCAATATTTGCTTTAGTTGTTTCTAAAATTGGTCAATTTCTTCTTTCATAGAGAGATCATTCTTTTGAATCTTTTTGTCTACATCAAATTTTTAAGGGACCTTAGCACCCATGTTGATTAAATATCGAAAGCATGCATCTCTATTTTGTTCTATATGTTGTTGAAAATGTGGGTCTTGTTGCATAGCCATGAAATCATAAGAATAGAGTCAAAGTTTGAGCTACCACTTTCATATTATGAACCATGATGAGCATGTTCTTAAGGTTGTCTTGAAACTCTAGGAGGTGTTGGTCTCCTATAATCATCATGTCTTGAAGCTCTCCTTCCTCTAGGACTAGGAGATGGTGAAGGTGTTCTCTAATGTTTTTCATTTTGTGGAGTCTTGGGAGGAATGAGTGGAGGAGAGTTGTTTCCAACACCAATATGCACATTTTGAATTTATTGTCAAGTTGCAGAGTCACAAGAAGGTCTTGTGCTTCTTGATGGTCTTTTCTTTCTATCTCAATTATAACTTTCCTTTCTTCCTTTAGGACTCTAAATTATTCTTCCTTCTTAGCTTGTTCCTCCAGAAGGGCTTTTCTCTCACACTCAATTACTTATAGTCTATCACTTGCATAACCTAAAGGCATCATGAGAAATGTACATGGTCTTGACTATCTAAACCAATTACCAATAAATGTTTCATTTACACGAAAGCTAGAAGGCTCACTAATTTTAGCATCATATTGGGATTTCTCTTCTTGATAGGTATAATGCTTACCTTTCTTAACCCTTTAGTGTGCATCCAAATATCTATCCTCAATATGGAGTGAATTTGGTCTATTTTCATGAGCAAGATCACCACTCAAAAGGTCAATACAGTATTCACCACTTTGATTCTTATTTTTTGGAGCCATTGTAAAATTCATATCCATATCCAAGTAAGGTGATGCTAAGGTTGTCCTAAACTCAATAAGGTCACTACTAGGGTCAAAATAAGCTTCTAGAATATTCTTAGGCAATTGAATAAACCTAGGTTCTTTTCCCTTATGTCTTTGACGAATCTAAACTAAAGGTAATTGTTTAAAGATGACTTGATGTCACTTTCCTTGATCTACTTGATATCTTGTTGTAATTGGCATCAAAGAAAAAGTACTATCTTGTTGTAATTGGCATCAAAGAAAAAGTACTAAGTGATAGGATAACCCTAAGAAATGTTGGTACCAAACTAGTATAGTAAAAGCACTCGAGTGTCCAAATGAGATGTGATAAGATAGAATTTTGTAATAGGCATAAACCAACACTACCACAGAGGTGCCCACAAATTTGGGTGAATACCCTAGCACATATGGACCAAGAGGATGATTTACCCAAATTATAAATAATTAAAATTGAATGTTTACGAAAGTGGATAGACAAGATATTACTAAGACTCTCCAAGAATACTATCAAAGAATCCAAAGGTATATCTTTCTCAACAAGGATGATCTCTAACTCACTGACTCTAAAAAAGGTCACTTGTGAAACCAAAGATCACTAATTCAAGGGGTCAAAGCACAATAATCCAAGATACAAACAAGCTTCTAACAATGGGGTAAGTAGCCTAATCTAAACTAGATCAACCTAGGGAGACTGGAAATAATAGGATAGCAAAGTAGTTTGATCATAAAGTCTTAACTCAGGAACTCAGATTTTATTTGTTTTAAATATCCAACTAGGTGTGATTAATTTTGAATCATGAACTAGGCACGCAAGAAAGCAATCAGGAATTTCAAGAAAACACCTTCAAACAATGAGCAAAGGACAAGGCAACCATGCACATGAACAAGAATAGTGTTGTAGTATTAGTTTAATCTCTATAACCACCACTATGTATGTTCTCAAAATATTTTCCAATCACACACATAGTCTTAGAAAAGAAAATTTGGCAACACTATGGTTCTTAGTAATGTTCAACTCTGTAGCTTTTGTAATCTAGAGTGGGTGAAATCCAATCCTAGCACACCAAGTTTTTGACATATTCCAAGAATTTAATTAATTAGAGATATTGAGGAGATTTGACAACTCAATAAAAGACTACACCCATGTGAGGCCTAGCCCCGACCCATCATATCATAGTTGATATATTGTTATTTTGATACTCATGACTTGATATGTCGGGACACTATTTGATGCACTAAACATTATTATACTATTTTATGATGTGTGATGCTTTACTTTTATATATTTGTTTTTGTCATTTAATGCTTTATGAACATGTATAATGATGAAGTAAATGAATGCAGAACTAACACTTTGATTATGCAATTTTAATGATCGAGAATATGAGTAGAATGAGATAAACAACTGATTATTTGAAAGATGGATGTTTTAATTTATGAGATTTTCTTGATACGTATATACCTATATGCATGTGATTTTCTAGAACTATTAATGTCTGCAATGAGTGTGCAGGATATTTTAGCTGGGGAATCTAATGGAAGATGAAATTAAACCTTTGGCTATTGGTGCTTAATTCACTTTTTTTTTTTAAGGTTGTTATATGGTCTTAAAATTCTCCTAACTTTTGATAGGGCCCTATTAAGTCTTTAAGGCCTAAAAATATTAAATTTAGGTACCCAAGTGGTAAGGGTATGGGTTGGGAGAATTTTCCACTCCCCTACCCCTTTCTGTTGACTTTTATGGTCACTCAAAAATCTCATTTTTGGTTGATTGCAAAAATTGATTGTCTCCTTCATGAGTTGGCAACTTTAACTCCACCTTGAGTTTTACCTAATGCCTACTTGAATTAGGATCATATTTAGAGGCATTTTTTAGAAGTTTTGGTTGTTACCCAATTTCTAGTTTTAAAGAGGAAAACTGGCAAGATTGAAGAGAGGAAGGAAAAGCTCATCTCAAAATTGTTCATGTTGCCATAACCCTATTGTGAAGGTAGGGATTCTTCATCTTGTGTTGTTCATGTTGTTCATGTTTATTCATGCATAAGCTATTGTTTTTTCATTTGTATGTTGTATGTGTGTTGAGTATGCTTGGGATAGATTGAATCATGTTCCTTGAATGTCTTATTTTGTGTTTTGCCTTGTATCTTGAAGAGATTTTTGTGGGTTTTTTTGGCATTACTCACCCTTGGTTAGGGAAGAAGTGGCCATGTACGGGGGAAGTGTTTTAGTTGGACTCCAATAGTGTAGAGTCTCTTCTCATGACGAGAAGAGTAAAAGAGGGTAGGGTGTTATGGGCCCCTACTTGTCATCACATACCATGTTTTGAAATTTTGAAAATTGAAGAAATTAAAGAATGAATATCCTTGTAATATTGGCCTCGAAAGGGAATTTGTAGAAGAATGGAAGTTCTCAAGTTTTTAGCCTTCAATGGGCTATGTTGTGGTATTGTGATTGATGTCTCCTATTGGGAAAATCCACCTTCTCCCTAGTCTGGTTCAATGTTGAACCTATTGTGCAAACTAGGAAGGGAATGCATGCTTGATTTGTTGTTCATGATATGTTTGATTTGTCTCTGGGTTAGATCTCATCTTCTCCATGAGCACCATGATGTATTGAAGCTATTAAAAGGATCCATTGTTAAGGACCTAGAAGAGAATTCAAATTGTATTATAACATTATGTAAAAAAAATGTATTTAAATTTTGATGTAGTGACAAGGATGTCGAGTTTTCTTACTAGTTCTTTCCTGATGGAGCCTTCAACCAGGTTGATTAATAGAAGAGAAAAGATTTACTAGCATTCTTGCATTGTATCTTATGTTATTTCAGTTTATGGATATGTGTAATGTGGAATGGATATCGTGGTGATGTTTAAATTTTATAATTTTCAAGTTTAATTATGTTAAGGAAGAAATTGTTATGTTTAATTTTTAGTCCAATTTCATATGTATTAGGAGACACAACTAATCTCTAATGGTTGATAAACTGAATTATTCAACCATCTTGTTAAACTATGCAAATGGTAAATCCAAATTGAATAGGAAAAAACAAAAAAATACACCCCTATTATAAGATTTATTGCAAAACATAAATTGACAAAAAAATATACACTTGTATTAAAATATATGACACAAAAAAAAAAAATATTCCTCTTGGGACATTATTCTAGTTGGAAAATTATCACACTAAAAAAAAAAAAGGATGTCCCAAGAGCAAAATAAGCCCTTTGGATTTTCTATGGGCAAGTGAATTATGCTTCAATTGGTAACAGAGAATATTCTCTGTAAAAGATTATTTTAAATCTTAGTAACAAAAATAATAATAATAATAATAATAAATATAAATCTATATACAAATATTCTAAGCCAAAGTTTTTACCAAATAAACTTTATGAAATAACTTCACCTCCTTTCCTAGGCGACAGATTTGGTAGAGGGACAAGGTAAAGTTTAAAGCAAGTCAAAAACTATTTATGGTGCCTTAACCCATGTACATCCTCCATAGAATTTGCAGCCATCAAGTAGCCTCATGACTTAGCAAGGTAAGTGCAAGTTGTTTTTATAAAAAATAAAAAATAAAACTTCTACTTACCCTTTTGACCTTTTTGCCCCCTCTAACTAGTGTATTTCCTTATATCCCATTGGGTTGCGTTTGCTTCCACTATGGACTGCATGGGGAAGTGGGAAATCCTACCATGTCAGTTTGACTTGACATTGGCAAAGGCATTAAGTTGGGCACGTGAGGAGGTGATGTGTATTAAAATAACAAAATTGTTTCCCCTTATTTCGCATCCTCAACCCTTTGAGTTTTGTCCTTGGGACAACATGTGTTAAGGCGGGTGGTTTGTTGGGGCTTGTGCCTACCTGTGGGAGAAGCCTTTTGGGCGGCTAGGCTAGACGAGTAAATGGGGAGTAGGTTTAGATTAAGATGTTAGTGGGTGGGTTAGATTAGTTTAGATTAGTCTTTGTATTATATTAAGTTTAAAATTATAGGTTTGTTGTAATTTATTTTGAGTTAAATAATATATTGGTTAGTTTTAGTTATGGTAGTTTAGGATTGTTTTAAGTTTTTTTTTTAATATATTAATTTGTATGTTTAGGTTTTAACATTAGTTAATTTAAGTATTATTAATGTTAATTTGTTAATTTATTTACTTTGTTATTAAAGTTTTGAGATAGATAGTTTTGTAGTTATGGTGTTAAGTAATTAAGTTATACATTTTAAATTTTAGTAATGTATTTATAATTGTTTTCTTTATATAGCATTTATAAATTAGTTAGTAAAGTATTAATGGTGTTAATATTGATTTAAGTATGTGGTTACATAAGTAATTAATGTAATGTTAATATCTGTATTCTTTCCAGTTAGAGGGTATTTAAATTAATTAAAATTTTAATTAAAGTTATTTGCTCGTATTTAGTTTTAGAATACTAAATAGTTTTAACATAAAAGTCTAAAATTCAAATTTAGAATTTTGTTTTTAATGGTGTTAAAATAGTAGTAGTTGACTTTTTATGTTTTATATTATTTATTCTTTCATTATTATTTATTTGACTAATATAAAGAAAATGAAATTGATTTAAATAAATGGAGAAATTGTTGTTTATAGTTTAAATTAACTATATCAACTTTTTTTTCATATATTAGCCTTGATTTAAGGAATGTTGTTAGACTAGATTTATATTAATTAAATGGACATTCGGACTAATTAATCATATAGGTTTAATGATAGTTGGTTAATTGAAGTTTTAATGAGTAATGTTGATAGAATTTAATTAATTGTAAATAATGTTTTTACTACTATCCTAAGGAAGTAAGATTTTAAGGGTAATCAAAAGTAATTTTGAGTTAGACCCCTTAGTTAACTTAATTTGAATTGTTAATAAGTAGGAGATAATTTCCACAGCAAGTCAAATTGTGATATTGCTATCAGGATTTAACTGTGTGATTTTTGAGTCAAACTCATATAATCACACAGTTAAATCCTGATAGCAATATCACAATTGAATTGTTAAATCAAGTAATTGATTAAACAATAAAAGATTAACTTATCATTTTAAGAGTAATTAAAGATAGTCGTGTGATAGGTCTTAAATTAATGGAATTTAGTTATTTAGTTTAATTAATTGTTTTAAAAATGAATGTTTACGTTATCAACTTAACCCTTTCAAATTAGTGAATTTAAGTTCAATTATTAACTCAAAAAAAAAAATTACGTGTGTTTTTGCCCTCATATTTTTGGGATGACAACCCATAAGGATTTTCCCCATAAAGACATTTATATAGTGGTTTCTACTACCACATCAAAAATGGCTATTATGCTTGAAGTTCCATCCATGTGGTTGACCCAATAAAGGAAATGTCCACTACAATTAACCCTCTCTAATCAAGGAAGACTCACAAACTTGTACCACATGGGGACTTGGTTTGGATTCAAGGGTTCCACGTTTCTGATGTGCCCAAAAGGGAATAGAGCATACTCCTCTAGCCTCTTCACCTTACCCAAACATAGAGAACAAGATTCTTTGAAACACTAAATCAAAATTACCTCACCAAATTGTTGAAAAAGCCAACAACAAATACCACTAATCTCAAAAGAGAAAGTACTAATGGATGTTGAGGACAAACCCAAGAAGAATAGTGAGATAATGGAAAATATCCTTCCCTACCTATAAGGGGATCTATCATTGAGAAAAGCTAAGCATGTAAGGCAAGTCAATGAAGCACATTCCCTCAAGAACTTCACAAATACTGTTCATAGGGCCTAATTACTATGTGAAACACATATGCATGAAAGTAAATCTAGATCCAATTTTAGAGCACCAAATGAAGTGTGAATCTATGGAAGCATGTAAAAGCACTCAAGCCAAACACATGAGAGGGTTCATTTTATTTTCATTTCTAAATGTTATAGAGATCCAACTAAGTACTTGGTAATCCTTTCAATGCATCTTTTCTCTATTGTACCTTTTGTTTATGCTTGAACGCTCGCAACAAGCAAAATAAGCAAACACAAGATATGCAATATATATCCAACTTATGAAAAACTAGGGTTAGATCTAAAAATCTAATTTTTAAGATTGATAATAACCCAAAAATAACTCAAATGAAAGCTCACATCATGCATTGATCCATGTGAAAATTAAATGCAAGCTATTCATTAAATATCCTTTTTTAATATTGATTTTTGACCTAGTTAACAAGATTGGACCTACATGATATGAATTCAGATCTAAAACCCTAAATATACAAAAGAGACCCCTATCAAAAATTAGAGAGCTCTCCAAAAATATTAGAATTTTAAAAATATTTTTTTTATTTGTGCCCTAGGGAGACATTTTGACATTTTGTCAAAATAGACCAATTTTTGCAAATTGAATTATTGAGCCTTAATATGATATCTAAAATCAAAAGACAAAGAATCAACCCTATTTAGAATTTAGAGACCTTTTCAAAAATGTAGATGTTTTGGAAAAAAATTATAATTTACACCCTAAAATGATTTTTCATCAAAACTCAAGAAAAAATTATATAAAATAGAAAATACCTTAGAAAAATATGAAAACTTCATTGAAGCTTCTTTAATATGTTGCCAACTTGAAAAACAAAATTTAGACCAAAAGACCAAGTCGTTTGGGAGATATGATAAAATATTTAAGATCTAGGGTTTTTTTATCTCCAAACAAATCCGCTTATGGGGGGTTAGTCCAAAAATATCTAAAACTAGCAAGTCAAGGTGGGATGCCCCATGGTGGGTGCCAAATATGTATGCCTAAAATGTGAGCACACTTCTATGAGTCATTATATCCAAGATGCTTGATAATGAGGTCTTGAATGGCAGCTCATAGCTCTCTATTCATGGAGTGCAAGGGTTTGTAATGGAGGACCTCAGTTTGACCTAGTTTATGCCCATGTAAGTACATCATAAAATGCGATATTAAAATATCAAAATATGCATGAAAATTAAGATGCAAGCTAATCTAAATGATAACAATGCAAAGCAATGCAAGAAAGGAAATCTAATCTATGAAAGGAAATAACAATGGAAGATTAATCTATGAAAGTAAATATAATCATGGACCATCGAAAATGAGGAGAGGGCTCTCCTTTATAAAGAAGAATGGATGATTAAGATTAAGAAGATTTAATCAAGGATGGAGAAAGAATGGTCCATGTAAGACAAATTTCCACCAATGAGAAAATAGGAGGAAAACTATATGCAATCCCACTTAGAAATATGTGCATTTAAGTGTAGAGGAAAAAAGAATTTATTTATTTTTTATTTATTTTATTTCCTTTTTCAAGTGGAATTTTATTTAATTAAAAGGGAGCAAGTTCTTTTAATTAAATAGGAAATATTTAATTAAATTAAAAGAGGGGTTTTTCTCTTAATTAATTAAATGTAGATTAATTATTTAATCAAAAGAGAGGTTTTCTTTTAATTAAATAAGACTTGGGATAAAATGATCAAACCTTAGGAAATTTTGAAATGATTTAATTAATTATAATTTGATCAAAAAAATTGATTTGAATTGATTTAATAAAATATTGCAAACTATTGATTCATGAAATTTGATAAATTGAATAATGGGGGCCCATAGTCTAGGTGACCATTTCAAGGTGCATACAATAATATATTATATAATATAATATAGTATATGGTTCTTCAAATGGGTTAAAGGGGGTCATGGTCCCATGACCCACTTTGACACATTTGATCATATCAGATGTGTTGGAATTCGTTAGAATAACTATAGGGGGGGTGAATCAGTTATCTAAGGTCTAGATGTACAAATAAAAAATTTCAATGTTTAGTACACCCATATCCATAAAACTTTATTATGCATGCATCCATTAGATCATACAATACTTAAACTTTGTAGGTTATTGTCCTAGGTCAAAACAACTTTGCAGAAATGTAAACATGAAACATAACAGATTCAATAACACATTTGACACAAGGATTTTACATGAAAACCCAATTTGGGAAAAGCCACCAGTAACATGCTACTAGTTCTCACTCTTCTGAAGTGGTACCCTATGAAAGCCCAACCCTATTAAAGGCTACAATACACACTGTTAAATGTGACCTAGTTAAAAGATTTTAATCACCCTATTAGGAGTGAGCCTTGTTAGAGGACTTTAGATCATTCATTTGGAATGTCACCTGGTTAAACAATTTACAAATGATTGTTTGGTTAACCTTAATCCAAATGATTTACCCTTGACTAATACAATGATTAAAAATAAATAGTAAGGCTTGATCTAATAAAAAATTACAAGTCACTGGCAGATTATAGATCTTTGTTTCAAACCTCCATTCTGCTTGACTTTTACACACATCAACTCTAATAGCTTGTTCACCCTTCAAGCATTCATACTCTTAAGCCTTCTTTCTTCGCATGCCAATTGTAGTCTCTTTTGTTTAGCCACTGAATGAAGCAATACCCTAGACTCCTTGTCTCCCTTAGGTTCTCGCACATGACTATTATAGACTAGAGTTGTCATTGCACCAAAAGATTGACCTATTAATGCCCAATACAACCACTAGACTTATAGAAAACAAGAGGCCATTAAGCCATGTCACAAATAATGAAGGGGAAGGCTGGTAGTTAGTCCAAAAATTCTTCCCTCAATGTTACCTAACGGGATTTGAACCTATGATCAAGTTTTGATACCACCTATTACAAACTAGAGTTGTTGTTGCACCAAAAGATTAACCTCTTAATGTCTGATACAACTGCTAGACTTATAGAACATAAGAGGTGGTTAAGCCATGTCAAGAATCCTAAAGGGGAAGGCTAGCAGTTAGTCCAACAATGAAAACCTTTGCTTCTAACCAACTCTCTCTATAAATAGAGATTAAACATCTTTTGTCGCTTAACCACAATCATCTAGTTCAAGGTTTGATAGGATTAGGTAGGATACAACAAATCTACCCACTTTTCCATTTGTTTCCTCTAGAAACTTCTTCTTCAATCCTCTTTGAATTCATCACAAAATTATTTACCTTGAATTATGTGCCACCAACTCATCATAGTTATCTTCCACACACTTTACACAATTCAAGAAAATAAAATAGTCGGCTTAGATTCATCAAAAATCTACTATTTAACATGAATACTAGCACTTGACATCAATATGTTATTACTTAGTTTCCATATTTTTCTTCCACTTGGCTTCCACTAGTTTACTTGGCATATATTAAAGTTTACTTATGCTTGGCATCCACTAAACATTACTTAGCTTACACTATGTTCACTAAGTATACATTAAATCTTCACTTTTCTCAGCTCCAACTAAGATTTTTCCTGGCTTCCACTAACTTTTCTTGGCACCTACTTTGCACTCGATCAATCTTGGAAGACACAATTCTTCTTACTTGTTCTTCTAGACTTAATCAATATATCCAACCTTTGTAGCCTTAAGTAAATAAACAATACACTATGTCATCACTGTCTTAACTAATTTGTGTACTCCTATTTTATACCATAACTCAACCTTCCCTCTAGATTCTCTTATTATCTCATTTGATCAAATCCTCTTCATCAATCAAACAAATGATAGTACTCAAATCAACTAATTAGTTGTACTAACAAGTAGCAGGTTTGACATCAGTGACAAAACAATGATTGTTCCATTATAAGTTCTTCGCTTTAAAATAATCTCATATCAACAAGATGTGTCTTAAGGGGTCTTAGGATCCCTTTAGAGACATCATTGTTAGCCCTAAAGGAATTTTCTATTCTAAACTAATAATTCTATGAATGTAATGTGAAAGAGTCATATTAGTCGTTGTGTTGTCATTGATGTCAAGTCTTGGTTGATTAGACATTATGCTAATTCAATAGAGTACCATATCATTTGATTGATGAAGAGGATTTGAAGAAAGTATGTTGATGAGTTAGAGTTGATATGTAAGGTATTCAATGGGTACTTAAATGGAATGGACAATGATAATGCAATGTTGGTTTAATTGTTTCACAATCATGTAATCTTGTAATGTAAGGAGCTATTCCAAGCTATAAAGAGTAATTATCTTATTCAAAGAAGACAATGTTCACTGAGTGACTATGCTTGTCACCAAGAAATTTGATAAAGATAAGTAAAGTTTAGAATCAATGGAGTAAAGTTTAGTATTCACCAAGTACTACATTACCTAAGTGAAATTGTATGCTCACTGAGTAACAACTAGTATAATTTTTTTGGAAAATTGGAATCCTAGGCCAACTTATGATAGAAATGTGGAAAGTTCAAGATGTTCAAAGGCTAAAGTTAATGTTTTTTGTAAGATCTAAGGGTGGGAAAATTAAATAATGATTTGATGATGGAAATTAAAGAAGGTTAAAGAGAGCCACAAAATTTTATGCAAGTTCTATTTTCTAAGTGTCTAGATTCATTGTATAGAATTCAAATTTGGAAGTATTAGGTATGAATATGAGATCAATTACTTTGATTATGAGGAAAAAGATGGAATAATTTGGAAGCATGGAGACTACTATTCAAGGAGATGTTCAAGATAATTTTAGGTTGATTATGTTGTTGATGATGTTACTAGTTGGGAAAATGTTATTAATACTGATACTATTATTAAAGTGAAGTTTGAAGGAGATTGAAAAGGAAAGAAAAGTAAGTTGGACTAAGAAGAGATAAGAAAAGAGTTTGTGAAAGTGAAAGAGTGAATCATTTGAGTGAGAGATCAAAGGAGACCAAGAGAGAACTAAGATATAAATAAGCAATGGTAGTTGTTGTACTTAATAGATCACTTTTACTATTACTTTCTAACCACTTTAGTAGAAAATCTTAGAAGTATCAAATGGACATAAAAATTCTATGAAATCCTATATGGTAAAATTGATTAGTGGTGTTTGTAAGTCCTTTAGAGTAGGCCACTCTTTAGATGGGATCAAGGCATGATAAGGTCTAGATGATATTTAATTAAAATCCTCTAACAAGGTCACATTAACAATGTGTATTTAACCTGTCACAAGGTTGGATCCTAGCAGAGCTCGCTTCAAAAGAGTGAATATTTTTGGGTTGCCAATTCCATGTGATTTCTCCCTTAACAAGGTTTCCACATTAATTTTTTTGTGTCAAATGTGTGAATATTATTTTTGTTGCAAGTTGTTTTATATGCTTTAATAGTTTACTACAACTTGCTAATAACTAGGTAATTGCAAGGTTATAAATAATTAAATTGCTAACATTCAATAATGAAAAGAAAAGTAACTTAACTATACATCACCGTGTTATTTTTATTAACATTTACAAAGTTTTAATTGGTACTTAAGTCTTTGAAGGGACTGTAGGATAACTAGACATAATTTATTCACCCCCTATCTAATAATTGGTATCAAAGCACAGTGCTTGGAGGAAAAATTTTAAAAGAACTTGAGCTAAAGATCAAAGATGTATAATAGAGAGGTGCCAATGTTGAAGTGAGAGAAATTCTTGGCATGGAGTGTCAAAATGAAGCTACATTTGTCTGGTATTGGAGAAAATATCACACATTGGTTGAAAAATGAATATGTTGCACCTATTATCCCTCTAACTATGAATCAAATGGGAGAGAAGAGGAATCACAATAGTCTAATTATTGAGATTGCATCTTCACTCAATGATGTTGAGTTTGATGATATCAAGAACTACACTACTGCTAAACATATGTGGGAAAAGTTGGCATTGGTACATGGAGGTGATAATGGTATGCTAAGAGCTAAAGTAAAAGGTACAAGAGGTAAGTTTGAATACATGAGGATGAAAGAAGGTGAGAATGTTGCATAGTATGTGCATTGAGTAAAAGAAATTGTTTGTGCAATTGGAGTTGTAGGAGGTACAATCAATGATTTTGAAATTGTAAGTAAGTTTCTCAAAGCTCTTCTACTTGTTTATGCTATAAAGGTTTCTATAATTCAAGAAATTATAGCTATGCCTAATATGGATTTGACACTAGATGGTCTAGTTGATTGGTTAAATACATTTGAATTGAGAAATTATGATAACAATATGGGTACAATAGGAAATGCATTTAAGTCTTCACTAAGCATCAATAACTCAAAGAAAAAGAAGAAAAGTATAGAAGAAAGTGAGTCTAAAATTAATGATGATCTAGATAAAATTTTGAGTTTCAAACTAATGATGATCTAGATGAACTTGAATTATTTCTTACTAGAATTTTTTCAAGGGGTAAAGTTAAATACAAAGGTAAACTACCCCTAAATTACTTCAAGTGTAATGAAATTGGTCACTTTGCTACTAAATGTCCTAATAGAAGTAAGACTAATAGAAATGACATAAATGATAAGAAAGATCACAAGCACAAAATTAATTAGAACTACGAAGAAAAAGGTATGAATTCATGCTACATTGTTGAGGAGTGGCACACTAAGTCTAATTTTGATGATGACAAAGAGATAGTTGAAATGGTGCATGCTGCAATAAAGGAAGGTCCAAATGAAGAGAGGTATGAAGATAGAAAATCTTTCATTTCACATGTTAGAAATAATGATTCATAGATAATAGATAGAGGATGCTCACATCACATGACTAGTGATCTAAGTAAGTTTGATAAAGTTGAAGATTGATGATGGTGGAATGGTTAAGCTAGGTAATGATGTTCCATGTTTAGTAAAAGGTAGATGATCACTAATGCTAAATGATGGGATAATATGTGATGATTCTCACTGGGTACACATACTAAAGTATAATCTTTTGAGTGTTTCTCAATTGAAAAATTTAGGTCATAAACTAGAATTTGAGAAAAGAAAGGTCAAGATCTATGATGATGAAGGAAATTTGATTGGAATAGGAGCACAAACAAAAGGTAACTTTTTCTATCTTAATCCTACTATTGATACATGTCTATCTTCTAGAGTTTAGGATGTATGGTTGTGATATAAAAGGTTGTGTCATGTAAACTTTTAGAACATGATGAAAGTTAGCAAAAAGAAAAGAGTAAGAGGCTTACTGAATCTTCAAAAACTTTAGAATGTTATGTGTAAAGAATGTCATCTTGGTAAAATGAGAAAGTAAAAATTTTCAATAAATTCACACACTTCTAATGATATTCTTGAGTTATTACATACTAACTTGTGTGGTTCTATGAATGTTGAAAGTTATTATGGAGACAAGTATTTCATCTTGTTTTTTGATGACTATTCTAGAATGATGATTGTTATGTTTGTGAAGGTGAATCACATGCATTTGGAATGTTCAAGTGGTATAAAGCTAGAGTAGAGAAGGAAACTGGTAAACCATTGAAATTTTTAAGGTTTGATAGAAGTGGTGAGTTTATGTCTATTGAATTCACTAAATTTTGTGTTGAAAATGGTATTAAGAGATAGTTATCTACACTAAGAACACCACAACCAAATATTATTGTTGAGATGAGGAAAAAATCTATTATGGATTGTGTAAGGATATTGCTAATTGAGAAAGAAGTTACACATATATTCTAGAGAAAATCCATTAGTACTTGTTGTTTACACTCTCAATTGGGTTTAGTTGAAGAAATGAACAAATAAGACTCCTTATGAACTCTAGTATGGTCACACACCTAATGTAAGTTATTTAAAAATATTATGGTAGTAGGTGCTACATTAACAATGATGCAAAGAATGGTGAATTTGATTTAAAAGTGATGAAGTTTTAATCCTTTGATATTCATCTAAGGGTAAAGCTTACAAATGTTGGAAAAAATCCACTAACACTATGATTGAAAGTTCAAATGTAAGGATTAATGATTTTTCATAACAGAATGATATGGATAGAAAGAAGGAACTTAAACATTACAATAATTTTTTGTGTGTCTATGACAAGGCACCTGATACTCTACCCAAGTTACAATACAGAGTTACTGAGTACTAGGCAATGGCACCTAAGTCATAAAATAATATGCTACAGCATCAAAACAAACAACCCAAGTAGGAAGTTGCACCCCTACCGAGTGAAGAAAATAATGTTGATCAAAGTCTAAAACTATGTTGGATAAATATTTGAGGAAGAATCATTCATCTGAATAGATAATTGGAGATAGAAGTGTTGGAGTACAAACAAGAAGCAAGGTGAGAGACAATACATGTTTGATAGCTGATTTTGAACCAAGAACAATCAAGGTTTCTTTGGATAACAAAGACTGAATTAATGCTATGAATGAGGAGATTTCTCACATTGAGAAAAATGATACATGGACTCTTGTACTAAGACCTACAAAAAAGAATGTGATAGAAACAAAATGGATTTTCAAAAATAAATTCAATGAGAATGCAGAAGTGTTTAGAAACAAGGAAAGGCTAGTTTCTAAAGGTTAGGTGCAAGAAGAAGGAATAAACTATGGTGAGACTTTTGTACCTATTGCTAGTATTGAAGGAGTTAAAACATTGTTGGCCTATGCTACCTACAAGATATTCAAAATATATCACATGGATGTCAAATATGCATTGATGAATGGAATACTTGAAGAGGACATTTACATTGAACAACTAGAAGGATTCATTGAGATTAATAAGAGGAATATGGTTTGTAAACTAAATAAGGCATTGTATGGACTGAAGAAAACACTAAGAGCACAATATGCAAGGTTACACTAATATTTGATTAAGATTGGATTTTGTAGAACTAGTGAAAATAATAATCTATATATGAAATGTGATTCTAAAAATATGGTTTTGATTGCTAAAATATTTGCTGATGATATAACATTTGGTGGAAATGAAATATTGTGCAAGACATTTGCTAATCAAATAAGTAAAGAATTTGAGATGTCTATGTTTGGTGAAATCAAGTTTTTTGTTGGCCTACAAATTCATCAAACAAAGAATGGAATTTATGTAACTCAATCTAAGTATGTAAAAGAAATCTTGAAAATATTTAGAGTTGATGAATCTAAACTAGTGACAGGTGTGAAATTGTCAAAGGAAGATACTACTATTGATATAAATGAGACTCAATACATTTTAATGATAGGTAAGTTACCATATGTTGTGCATAGTAGACTACATATTGGACATGCTATTGGTATTGTTGCTAGATTTTCATCTAATCCAAAAGAGACACACATGACTACTGTGAAAAAAATATTTAAATATCTAAAAGGAATTGTAGATTATGGATTATGGATTATGGTATAAGAAAGAGGATGAATTTACAATTAAATTCTACATAGATTTCAATTGGGCTAGTAATATTGATGATAGAAAAAGCACAAGTGGGGGAGCTTTCTTTCTAGGAGAAAGGTTGATAACATAGCTAAGAAAGAAATAAAGTTATATTTCACAATCTACTGCTAAAGTTGAATATGTCGATGTTGCAATAAATTTTTCTAACATTGCATAGGTTAAGCAACTATTGGAAGATATGTAAGAAGAGATAATTGAGCCTACTACTAGTTATTATGATAACACTAGTACAACAAATATATCAAAAAAATCAAGTGATGCATGAAAAAACAAATCACATATCAATCAATTATTACTACTTAAGGGTGCAGGTACAGGAAAAGAAAGTAAGGCTTGAATACACAAAGTCTAAAGAGAAAATAGAAGATATTTTTACCAAGCCATTTCCTAAGGATGCTTTTGAGTATCTAGGAGGTAAATTGGGGGTCCTGCCCCTATCCAAACTTCACTAGGTTAATAAGCATTTTGCATCAATTCATGGTTGAATTGTAAAATCTTTATGGAGTTTATGCATAGAGTTTGCACCTTAGGAGCATTTTTGAAGTTGTGAAGATGACTATGATGAATTTGATGTATACTATACATGCTAGGTATAAGGATGACTATAAGGTTTTATAGATTTCATACTAAAAATCACAATAACCTTTGGCATTGTTGTCAAAGGGGGAGAAAAAAAAGTAAAGTGGAGAGTATAAGAAAAAAGGGTGAGATTAACCTATGGAAGAGAAGAAAAAAGGATGAAGTACATGCACAAGGGAAAAATAACAAAAAGAGGGAATGAAGATGAACTTCTTGAGATTCAGATTGAGGCTACAACTGAAAGATCTACAATTGAAAGATCATATCCTAAGGAGGAGAAAAGTTTAAGATTTTTTTTGTAGATCACAACTGAGTGATAGTGAACCTAATGATGAAATCAAAGAAGCTACAAATTTTTATTATTTTTAATGCATACATTTTATTATCCTATAAATATTTTGTAATATTCATATATTGTATTTTCATCAATGCCAAAGGGGGAGATTGTTATCCTTAAAGGAATTTTCTTGTCTAAACTGACAATGCTATGAATGTAATGTGAAAGAGTCATATTAGTTGTTATGTTGTCATTGATGTCAAGTCTTGGTTGATTAGACATTATGCTAATTAAATGGAGTACCATGTCATTTGATTGATGAAGAGGATTTGAAAAAAGTATGTTGATGAGTTATAATTGATATGTAAGGTATTCAATGGGTACTTGAATGAGTTGCACAATGATAATATAATGTTGGTTTGATTGTTTTTCAATCATGTAATCCTGTAATGTAAAGAGTTATTTCAAGCTATACCTAGTAACTAGGTTATTGAAGGAAGACAATGTTCACCAAGTGATTGTAGTTGTCACTGAGAAAGTTGGCAAAGAAAAGTAAAGTTCAAAATTTCTCAAGTAAAGTTTAGTATTTATGAGTACTACATTACCCAAGTAAAATGGTACATTAACTGAGTAATAACTGGCAAAACAAGTTTACAAAATTGAAATCCTAGGCCAACTTATGATGGAGTTATGGAAAGTTTGAAATTTTTTCAAAGGCTAAAGTCAAAGTTTTTTGAAAGATCTAAGGATGGAAAAAATCAATAAGAATGTCATGATGGAAATTAAAGATGGTTAAAGGGAAGCACACAATTATATGCAAGTTCTATTTTTCAAGTGTCTAGATTCATTGTATGGAATTTCAATCTGGAAGTATTAGGTATGAATCAAAGATCAACAACTCTAATTAAGTGGCAAAAGATGGAATAATCTAGAAGCACAGAGACTATTATTATTTAAGGAGACGTTTTAAAAAAATTTAGGTTGTTGATGTTGTTAATAATATTTTTGGTTGAGAGAATGTTGCTAATGTTGATACTATTATGAATGCAAATTTTGGAGGAGTTTGAGAAGGAAATAAAAGCAAGTTAGACTAAGAATAGAAAAACAAAGAGAAGAGTAGAGTTGATGAAAGTGAAAGAGTGAATCACTCAATTGAGATATCAAAGGAGATCAAGAAAGAAATAAGATCTAAACAAGACAAGGTGGTTGCTATACTTAACAGATCACTTATAATGTTACTTTCTAACCACTATAGCCAAAAAATTTAGAAGTATTGAGTGGACTTAACAAGTCAGTGAAATCCTACATTGTAGCATCAATTAGTGATGTTTGTAAGTCCTTTAGAGAAGGTCACTCTTTAGACAAGATCAAGGAGTGATAAGGTCTAGATGTTATTTGGTTAAAATCCTCTTACAAGGTCACATTAACAATGTGTATGAAACATGTCACAAGGTTGGCTCTTAGTAGAGCTCGCTTCAAAAGAGTGAATATTTTTGGGTTGTTGGGCCTAGGATGTTTTTCCCTTAATAGGGTTCCAGGTTAAAATATTAGTGTCAAATGTATGAATTTTATTTGTGTTGCAAGTTATTTTATATGTGCTTTAATAGTTTAGTGCAACTTGATAATAACTAGGTCACTCTAAGGTAATAACTAAGTAAATTGCTGACACTCTATAATGTAAAGAAAAGTTACTTAACTATATATCACTAAGTTATTATTATTGATGTTTATAAAGTTGGTATTGGTGCTTAAGTGTTTGAAGGGATTGTAGCATAGCTGGACATAACTGATTCACCCCCCACCCCTCTTAGTTATCTAACAATCATATCATTTGAATGGGTTAAGGGGATCATAAGGAACCTTATGATCCCCTTTGACCCATTCTATCAGATAATATGTCTTAAGGGTTCATAGGACCCCTTAAGACAAATAATATCATACTAATTTGTCAAAGGGGGTCATGGGGTACTTTGACCAATTTAATGACATTATTTGGGGTAGACACGTGACCCCTTTTGACCCATTAGAATTATATTGTGTGCATTAAGGAGTCCTAAGATCCCTTAAGACACATATGATGTTGTGAATGGGTCAAAGGGAGTCACAAGGTACCCCATGACCACTTTTGACCTATTAGAGTAATATTATGTGTCGTAAGGGGTCCTAAGACCCCTTAAGGAACCTAATATCTTTCTAGTGGGTCAAACAAGTTCATGTGGCACCTTATGAATCTATTTGACCCATTTGATCTGATCATATGTATCTTAATAGATTCTAAGAACCATTAAGATACATAATATTATTCACATGGATCAACAGGAGTCATAAGGTGCCAAATGAGCCCTTTTGAGTCATTCAAATGGTATTATGTGTCTCAAACGGTCCAAGGACCCCCTAAGACACATATGATACAATTAAATGGGTCAAAGGGGGTCTTTGGGTGCCCCATGATGCCCTTTGTCCTATTAAAAATATATTATGTAACTCAAGGGGTCCCAAGACCTCTTAAGACACATATGATTTGATCAAATGGATTAAAGGGGGTCATTGAACAACCCATGACATCCTTTGACCCATTAGAACAATATTGTGTGTTTTAATGAATCTTAGAACCCCTTAAGACACATATGATAGTTTGAATGGGTCAAAGGGAGTCATAAGGTACCCCACGAACCACTTTAGCCAATTTGATTCAATCATATGTATCTTAAGGGATCTGATTGAATGGGTCAAAGGAGGTCATAGGGTTCTCTATTACCCCATTTGACCCATTCAAATAATATGATATGATGTGTCTTAACTAGTCCTAGGACTCCTTAAGATACATATAATCTGATCAAATGGAAGGGGGGTCGTGGGGTACCACATGACCCCCTTTGACTAATTCAAATGATATAATATGACTTAAGGGGTCTTAAGACCCCTTAAGAAAACATTTTATTATTAAATGGGTCAAACAAGGTCATTGGGTACCCCACAACCCCCTTTGACCCATTCCACCACATTATATGAGTCTTAACGGGTCTTAGGACACCTAAGAACATATTTTTTCATTTAATATGTTGAAAGGGGTCATAGGGTACCCTATGACCCCTTTCAACCCATTTGAACATATAAGATATGTTACTAGGAATATATGTTTTCATCTAATGGGTCAGAAGGGCTTATAGGGTACCCTATGAACATTTTTAAGCCATTTGAACATATGAAACATGTTCATAGGGATCCTACGACCCCTAGGAAGATATATTATCATCTAATGGGTCAAAAGGGGTTAAATGGTACCCTATGACCCCTTTCAGCCCATTTGAACATATGAGCTATGTTCCTAGGGGTTCAAACACATGTTTTTGTCTAAAAGATAAAAAGGGGTCATAGTTTTGAACCATTCAAACATATCTTGTCATGAAAAGGGTTGAAACCATTTGACCCATTTGATGACACAATATATGTCTCTAGGGGTTCTAAGACCCTTAGAAATATATGTTATCATATAATGGGCTGAAAGAGGCCATAGGGTAACCTATGACCCAATTTGACCCATTTTATGACATGATGTATGTCCCTGGGGGTCTTAGGACCCATAGGCACATATGTTGACATCTAGTGGGTCAAAATGGGTGATATAGTACCCTATGACCACTTTCAACCCATTTGAACATATAATGTCATCTAATGGGTTGAAAGGGGTCATATGGTACTCTATGACCCCATTTGACCAATTTGATGACATGATTTATGTTCCTAGGGGTCCTAGTACCCCTAGAAGCATATGTTGTCATTTTATTGTTTAAAAGGGGGTCATAGGGTAGCCTATGACCCCTTTTAACACATTTGAACTTATGTTGTAATTTACTAGGCCAAAAGGTGGCATAGGGTACCCTATGACCCCTTTCGACCCATTTAAACATAAGTTGTCATCCAATATGTTGAAAGGACTCATAGGGTGCCCTATGAACCCATTTGAGGTATTTGAGGACATGGTTTCTATTCCTAGAGGTCCTAAGACCCCTAGGAATACATGTTTTCATCTAAAGGGCCTATAGGGACATACATTATATCCTAAAATAGGTCTAATGGAGTCATAGGATACCCTATAGCCCCTCTTGATCCATTCAACTATATGTAATATATTCCTAGGGGTTCTAGGATCCCTAAAGACATATTTTATCATCTAATGGGTCAAAAAGGGTCATAGGGTACCTTACAAACCCTTTCAACCCATTCAAACAAATGATATATGCTCCTTAGGGGTCCTAGAACCCCTAGAAACATATGTTGTCAACTAATGTATACCCTATGATCCCATTCAACCCATTTGATGACATTATGTATGTCCTTAGGAGTCCTAAGATCCCTAGGAATATATGTTTCCATCTTATGTGTTGAAAGGAGTCATATGGTATTATAGTCTTAATGGGATTAATTATGAACTAAAGAGCTTAAGAGACACCTAACTAAGGTTCTATAATTTGGGAGACCTACACAAGAGGCAAAACTCTTAGCCTCTATAATCTATTACATGGAAGTTGAATGAAAGTGGTCTCGTAGAAGTCATAGGGTTCCCAATGGTAGTCTAGGCTCTAGAGTTAATACTCAAGTGCATCGCTTGATATGACTCATCAACACACAATATTAAAATGCCCAACGACCAGGTGTTACTCATCATAGACAAAAACACCATGCATAATTTCTTCTCACTACATGCTCATGAAGTGTTCAACAAAATGGATTTCTAGAATTCCATGACAAGTTAAAATGAAAAGAAGTATGTGAGGAAAGGATAACTGCTAGCAACATGGTTCCAAACACCTAAGAGTAGCAAAAGGAAATTATCAAAGACTTTGTATGAAACCAATTTGAAAGAGGGATATTGTAGACATCTTGGTGATGTAACATTTTTTGAAGGGCAACGAGGATGCCCTAAAACATTTTGAACATTACTACTTCCTATTGCATGTGATGTGCACAATGAATGAGTATGTAGATTTTTCTCAAATCATGAGTGATCAATTGGCCTCATGGTTGTAGACCATCAAAGTTCAAAGGTAGTTCTTCATGTTTTTTGGTAATACAATGTGGGAAAAGTAAACTCTAAGAGAGGGGAGGTGAATTAGTACTTCAAAAATTTCACCATAAAATTATTCACCACACATCCATCTCATAAGTGTGCATGTAAACTAAAATAGCTAGCTAAACATATTCATCCATAATATGAAAGCAAATAAAATTCAACACATGTATGACACAAGATATTTGGTTACCCATAAACCCTCCAATGAGAAGGTAAATCTAGGGTGGGGATGACACCCACAAATCTTCACTACTGTGGTTGTAAAGTATATCCAATGAAGGTTACAATGTTTGATCATGAAAAATAATCTACCCTATGAAAGGTCTGCCCTATTAAAGCCTTACAAGATTGTTAGATCTTACCCTATTAAATGATTTCAACACCCTACTAGAAGTGTGCCACGTAAAAGGACTTTAACTTACAATGAAGTAAGAACCCTATTAAAATATTTCAATAGCTTGTGAAGACTACTCTATTAAGAGATTTAACTATTCATTTTTTAGAATGTCTCAATAATGATCCTATGGTTAGCACTCTGCTACTAGATAATAGATCACCTCTTTGCATGTATTCTTGATCCTCCTTTGATCAAATGTATCTCTTTTATCCTCTAACATCTTTTCTATGTTTTCTTCTAACTAATTCTACAATGTATCTCAATTCACAATACTTCGGTCACCATGAATGCTCTATTTGTGCATGCAAACTTCTCTCTTCACTCCTTCCACATATTATAAAAAGTTTAAGGTTTTTCCTCCTTAAGAATGCATAGGTGATTTAGGGTTAGGTATGAATCAATGACAATGATTCACCCATATTGTCGCTTAATCCTTCCCTTTAACTGATTAGCTATATGAATTGTATAGGGATTCTCAATGAAGATTCATTCTTATCATCTAGGATCACAAAGCAATCTTCAAGTCAGATCCAAAATAGTTTACAAATTAGTTTGTGTCATTACAAAAAACTATGTCAAAACTATATTACTCGGCACTTGAAGTCCCTGATGCTTGGCATCAACTACAACTTCAATGTTGTGACTCAGCATCTAAACAACTCGACATCCATTGGTTACTCAAAATATAAATAACTCAACATCATATGTCTTCTTGTCACTTGAGTGACTTGACACTAACTATTTACATGGAACATACTAAGTATCTCACTTGTCATGCACTATCTGACATGTTATGCTCAACATGCATTACATGTTCGACATGAATTGAGTTCTAACTTGTAAATGACTTAAGTTTATAGACACTCATATGTCAAAACCAATCTAAGATTAAAAATCTCCCCCTTTGACATGAGTGGCAAAAACACTTGGTCATGCATGAATAATATTAACTTATAAGCATAACTTAGATACTCACTATCTCTGTTTGGCATATGTACAAACTTGCAAATTTTCAAGATTTTGCAAAACTTGACTTAACAATCATACCTCAAAATCTAATAACTCCCCCTAAGTTGATTGTGTTTTTCTAAACTTGAACCTATACTCCTACTAAGTAAATATGCATATGTTGAATTGTACTCTACTATGTTTCTATCTTTGACTCCCCCTTTGTTTGGTTCCCCCAAAGCTATATTCATTCTTTCCTTGGAGTCATTGTCTTTCTCAAAAACTTATTACTCCAAAAACCTTATTACTCCCCCTATTTGACACTAATGTCAAAGGGTTACACATGTATAGTGTGTTTTTCCAAGAAAGGTTTATGGACGTCAAGTATGTGTTGATCTTAGATTGGTTTGACAAGTGAGTGTCGATACACTTAAGTCATTTACTTAGTTCATGCCGAACAAGTAGCACATGTTGAGCACAACATGCATAAGATAGAGCATGCCAAGTCCATAGGTAGTGTTGAGCCACTCATGTGCCGAGTCACTCAATTGTCAAGTAGACAATGTATGCCAAGTGATATAAGAGTTGAGCAAGTAGTAGATGTCGAGTCATTCATATGCCAAGTCACAATATAGAAAATAGTATATGCTAAGCATTAGAGACTTTAGATGCTGAGTAAGATAATTTTTCATAGTTGTTTGTAATGGCACAAAATACTATGTAAACCATTTTTAGCCAACTTAAAGATTGAATTATGAAATTTTGGAGATAACGATGAGTCTTAAGTTGGAATCCCTATAAATTACATGCATCCAATCAGAAAAAGGGAAGGTTTAAGAAGAAAAATGGATGAATCATAGTCATTGATTCATACCTAACCTAAAGCCACCTAGGTCTTCTTAAGGAGGATAAACCCTAAACTTCATATGCGTGTGGAAGGAGCACAGAGAGAAGTTTTCATGTGTAAACAGAGCATTCATGGTGGCTAAGGTATTTTGAATTTAAATCACATTGTAGAATCAATTAAAGGAGAATAGAAGAAGGGAATAGTATACAATAGAGAGACATCTGATCAAGAAGGATCAAGAATACATTAGTTTAGAGGTATTTTTAATCAAGAAAAAAAGTGCTAACCACAGGATTAATTAGTTAAATCTCCTAACAGAGTAGTTTTAATAGGCTATATTGAAATCCTCTAACAAGGTGCTTACTTAATTGTGCATTAAAGTCTTTCAACAAGGCACACTTCTAACATGGTGTCAAAATCCTTTAATAGGATAAGACCTAATAGTCTTTGTAAGCCCTTAATAGGGTAGACCTTTTATAGGGTAGATCATTTTTCATATCAAACATTGTAACCTTCATTGGATACATTTTATTACTATAGTATTGAAGATTTTTAGGTGTCATCCCCACCCTAGTTTTACCTTCTCATTGGAGGGTTTCTAGGTAATCATATCCAGTGTCATATATGTATGAATGCTTACTTGTTTACATTCATGTTTTACATGTTTACTTATTGAATGTATGAGATGAATGTGTGGTGATACTTTTATGGCTCAAAGTTTAAACTATTGATTCACCCTCCCCCAACCCCCCCCCCCCCCCCTCCCCCAAGCTCAGAAGTTTACCTTTCCTATTGTAATTCCAACAATTGGTATCAGAGTCAAGTTCTTTGAAAGAGAAGCTTTGCATCTTTGAGGAAATATCTTGAAAATGAAAGTCGAAAAGTTGGGAAAGATTATTGAGAATCAGGGAATTGAAATAAAAATTATTCTACATCAACCAAATGAAGCAAGAGAAGATTTAAAGAAATCTTAGAAGAGAACGAAGGAAATTGATATTGAGGAGAATGACACACAATTCAAAGATATTGACACTACTAAGATATTTGCTAATCGAGACTCAAATGAATTTGATGCAGCAGTTGCAGATGTAATGGAAAAGAACAGAGCCCAAGCTGAAGAAATTAGAAATCTCAAGTTAGAGAAAGAATCACAATCCATACTACTATGTGAATTGATAGCATAGAAAAGTAAGTTATGGAAGACAAAGGCATGATTGAAAATGATAAAGAGTTTTGATCAACATACAAGAGGAGAAATTATCAGAGCTAACTAAGATTTCTAACATACAATTGGATACTTTGAGTCGAATGATGAATGCCAACTATGAGCTGAATGTCAAGGACATTGAGATAATAGCATTGAAGTTGCATAACAAGAATTGCATAATGACTTAAAAAGGGAAAAGGAATTTGCTGAAATTTTCAATAAACCAAGTGAAGCCATCAAATACTTTAAGAAATTAATGAGATCCCTTATTACCAATAATGATACATCTGGACTGAAATACACAATTACTGAAGAAGGAGAGTCATTCAAAAATGCTGAAAAAAGGAGCAACAGAGGTAAGAATTCCAAACCTACTAGTCATAATTGTGGTAAGAAAGGACATACCACTAATGTGTTTAGGAGCAAGACTATAAATCAAAATGTCAAGCATAAGGGTGTGGTTCACTACCATAAGTGCAACAAAAAAGGTCATCAGGCACATGAATGCAGAACTAAGACCATGCACACTCAAAGATTTGAAGGATGTTGTAACTATCAGAAAAATGGACATAGAGCTTTTGACTGTAGCTCCAAACCCATGTGGTCATCAAATAGGCAAACAAAGGTAAAGAACAATGGAAACTCTTATAATTGGGATTACAATACAAGGTATAGTTGTCATTATTGTCAAGAATATGGACATGTTCCTTAGAATTCTATTACAACACACTTCAAAAGTGACTACAAAAGGTGGTTGAGTCAAACAACATGTTTTAGCTATTTAAAAATTAGTTACAGCATTCAATACTATCCAAAAAGTCAAAGATACCAAGTTGTGAGTTTAAAGGTAAGGCAGATGTTGAAAATGTCAAAAATGAAATGAACAAGACATGGAAGAAAAAGGAGGATTGTAGCACATCTAGTGGAGAAGGGATCAATTCACCCATTGGGTCAAGTGATCAAACCTCATCAAACTAAGCAATCAGGAGGTATGTGGGACTAATATTCAAAAGTTATATCATACATCAGATCCAAAGGATTTAGTTCTAAAAAAATTTCATTAGCATGAACAAAGATACAAGATGTTATTAGGAATCAAATAAAAAAATTTAAGTTTTTCATGTTACTATTGAGAATGAAAAGTTTCCTATGAGTGCCCAGTGAAATACTAAAGGATGCCAAGCTAATAGCATAGCTAGTTATTGTCAAGCTCGTAATGGTTACCAAATGAATGAAAAGACTAATGGATGCCAAGTGAGCCTGAAATTAGTTAATACTAAGCTTATAGCTATGTAAGCACTCAACATTAATTGTAGTACTTCAAAGGGGTATATGATTGATTTTTAGCTCATTTTACATCATTCAAAATTGATAGAAAGTAAGGAGAGCTAGAGTTAATTAGGAAATTCATCCAAAGTAGCTGCAAAAGATGTGAATAGAAATTTGACACCATTTCATCAAATTTTTCTAGGTATTTATCATATGTTGAGCTACACTATTTCTATTTTCATAAATGCTATTTTCACAAAATGGCATCTAGTTCAAAGGGTGTAGAGAGTAAAGAGGTTTTGAATGTTCAATTGGTTAGCAATGAGGTCAAACAATAAATTTTTTAAGCCAAACTAGAAATTGCATATAAACAAGATCCCTTTGGTGTGCTATACATGATACCACATAAAGATTTAATGGTTCAAGATGTTAGAAAAAGTTACAAGTGTAAGATTGGGAGTATTGGAGACATGGAGATCAAAAAAGCATATGATAGACTTTCTGAAAATATGGTATTAAGGGAAGAATTTAAGATTGTAGAGAAGAAAGGCTTAACTCATGTCCTAGATTTCCCAAATGTTTTAAAAACTAAATGGATCAAGATTGTATTGAGCAGGATTCATGATAGTTCACTTTGGTTAGATAATGGGCCTAACAAAATCACCAAAAGAATAATCCATAGGGTAATAGGGTATCCAACACTAGATCGGCCTAAGACTTTGAGGAGAAATTCAAAAAGAGGTTATTGAAAAGAATACAAGAGTAATGTGGAATAAGAGAGGAATGACAATTGACACCATCATAGATCCATTGATTAACTTTGTAGAAAGGGTAATTACACATAATTTTTATCAATCAAGTAGATTGAATAGTGTGCTATGTATTGCAGTGGATGTGGGTTACAAGATTCTCAAGAAGGATCACACATATGATCTTGCTGAGCTACAATTATAGCAATTGATTGAAAACCTAGGAGCAATAAGGAAAATAAAGAGTGCATAATGCAAATTTGGATCTATCTTGATATGTATCTTCTTCTATGTTCAAAACACATTTCTTGCATTTAGCACTATGGCATCAAAGAAAAATAGGTCTGTGGTAGTACAAATAGGAGATTTCATTGAATAGCTAGGTGATATTTTGAGTTAGTAATGACAAGTTACTTTGAGGACTTCAAGAAATCTATGAAAAAGAGATTGGGGATTCAAATATCAGTAGTGGAAAAATATTATTATGATGTTTGTTTCCTAGTTGATGTTGATTTTATATTTTTTCAAGTAGAAATTCCAAGAGTAAGATGGCTAAGACCATTAGGTAATGAAATCAATTTAGGTGAGGCCTCTATAGCAATAACTACATTACTTGTAGAAGATATAGATAAAGATGCCAAATCATTTGGTAATTATGAGATGGTCAAATCTAATATTACCATAGAACTAAAGACTTCCTCTATCATAAAGAAAAAGGTTAAATTAGTAAAGAAATTGAAAGATAAATTTGGTGAAGGTGTTGAGTAGGAAGAGGATGAAGAGGAAGAAGATAGTCAAATCCAAGTACCACTTGCATCAACACAAGGAATGGGAGAAGATTAGCAAGAGGAAGAAGCAAAAGTTGTAGAAGGTGCCGAGGAAGAAGAAGTCAAGGAAGCACCTGCTCCTACTAATAAGAAGAAGAGAAAGGCTAAGGGAAAAGTAGTGACAAGATCTAAGAAGGTTTCCAAAAAAAGTCACCCCAAATCTACAACACCTACCACAAGGGCTAGTGCACATGTCACTGAACAAAAGGAAAAAGAGAAGATTAGCAGAGTAAGAAGGAGGAGCATTGAAAATACCAAGGAGACAATACAGTGCTCAAGCTAAATTTGATGAAGAAAGAATAGAATCTAATGACAATAGCCAATTCCAAGTGGTGAGTCATAATCCATCTTCAGATTTAGATAAACTATGTGAGAATGTTAAAAATAGTGTAGATTTATTAGGATTTTCTCACATTGATTTTGATAATCTTGGCAAAGTTGAAAAGAATCAAGTAGAGGAGGCAATATATGCAATGATATCAAATTTTAAGAAAGCCCCTCTAGAGATTGCAAACTCTATGCCTAAAAGTTTATATGAAAGAGTGGAGTAGAAATGGCATTATTTTTTGAACCTAGAAAGATGGATTAGGGAGACATCACTTGCTCAAGTTATACCTGAACTTAGCAAGGCACAAATTGCTAAAGTAGTAAAAAAATATGATGTTAGATTTTTTCCCAAATATAGAGCCTTCATCATATTTCAAAATAGCATTGAAGATGTTGTAAAGAGGACCACACAAATGTGGAAAATTACATATGGAATAGCTATAGTAAAAGAAGGAGAATAGGAGCCTATTGAGGTTAAAGATGATGGAGAAGATGACAAAAATGAAAACACAATTGAGGGAGGTAGAGAAATGAATGTGGATGAACAAGAAATGGCTAAGGTTGAGAAGCAAGAAGAATAGAGTGTACAGGATACACAATTTCCAAATGTTGGCCCTAACCAAATATCAAGTTTAAATACTAAAAAAATAATAGTGAAGGATGTTTTTGATCTCACTGCATAGAACATCAATCCCTTAATAAAGGAAGACTTGAAAAAGATACTTGATCAATCTACACTACAAGCTAAACTATGTGATAATCCTATATTAGTTAGTGTAGATGAAATTTAGAAATCAGTGACTGACACTAAAAGGGAAGAGGTGAAAACACGAGAACCACCTACCATCACCCCTCATGTCACTCATGTACAATGTTTAGATAAAGTACCAAAAGCTACAAAAATAAAGGTTGATACAATTGGAAATGATATAGTGGAAACCCAAGGCACTACTGATACGCAGAGTCAAACAACTCAGATAGATTATTTGCACCTCCAACACAAGTACAAGTTGCAATTCAAGGTATTATGGTAGAAAAGGACAAGCCTAAAGAGGCCAAGTTGAATCCCAAGCTAAAGGAGCAAGCGACCATTCAAGCCCTGGTAACTTTACCAAAATCTGGCACTCCTTCTAGTCACACTCTTCAAAAGCTGAGCATAGATGCAACACCTTTGCAATTCTCAATGCCAAGTCCAAGCTCATCAAAGGAAAAAGAGGTAATAACATATGGAGATGTCAGTCTTGATGAATAAATTGTTTTACCAAAATTTGATTATGTTGTACAATGACAATAGAGAAAATGGGTATACTGCAAGAAAACCTAGCTAGGAAGAAACATCAAGAACTACTCAAAAGGGAGCATAGGAAAAAGAAAGAATTTCTTGATATTAAAGACATCTTTCTAGATGCATTTTTTCTACCTACTCCAGATGAAACCAAGCCACTTATTAAACAATAGACAATTTTTTTGGAAAAGGTAAGTGATGCAGACCTTGATACCAATGCTAAATTATTAGAATGGTTTGAAAAGAAGTTTCAAAGTAAAGTGAATGAGAAAATATCTAGTGATATAGCACTTATAAAATATGCATTAGAAATGAAGTTAGAAAGTGTAAAGAAGATACTTGAGAACATTTTCTCAATCTATACCAAACTGTGCAATCCCACACTCTTCACACAAGAGACAAGGAGTCACATTTTGAGCTTGAAAAGTCAAATTAATTCATTAGGTGCAAAATTTCCTATGAATTCAACTCAAAGTGAGAAGTATTTTAGAGCTTTATTGAAAACCCAAAATCAGTTAGTAGCATTATCTATAAAAGAAACCAACATAAGGGCTAAACTAATCAATATACAAATCACATTGAATCCAAACATGAATATTTGCACAAGGAGTTAGGCTATGTAAAAACTATTATGAAGAAAGACCCCAATCTTTCTACATTAAATGGCCTAGTCCACCTCACTATTGTTCTAGCTATCCAAATTAAGTCTTTGGATGTAGAATGTGAAAATTGGGATGTAGCTCTTAAAATTATTCTTAAGCTCCATAAATTTATCTTGAACAAACACACTATCAATAGATAGCCCATTAACATCAATGTCAAAAAGGGGGAGATATAAAGTAAAGGGGGAGAAAGAGAACTCACCAAAGGGGCAGAAAGTCAGAGTAAGAGCATGAAAGAGTATCAGTGAATAACACATATAGTATGAAATGAAAGAGTTTTAGTTGAGGCATATCTATTTAGTAGGAGTAACATTTTGAGTACAGAACTAGATCTAATAACTTAGGGGGAGTACAAGATTTTGAGGTATAATTTGTTGCAAAATTTTTCTATTTTGAAATTTTGTACATAAGTTGAATAAGAGAGATGTTATGCTTTTAAGAATAAGGATATCAATACATGATCAAGTGTTTTTGACACTCATGTCAAAGGGGGAGATTTTTGATCTCAGATTAGTTTTGACAAGTGAGTGTCTATACACTTAAGTCATTTACTTACTTCATGTTGAACAAGTAGCACATGCTAAGCACAACATGTATAAGATAGAGCATGTCGAGTTCATGCAAAGTGTCAAGCCACTCATGTGCTAAGTCACTCAAGTGTCGAGCAGATAGTGTATGCCAAGTGATATAGGAGCCAAGAAAGTAGTTGATTCCAAGTCATTCAAATGTTGAGTCATAGTATAGAAAATAGTCTATGCCAAGCATTGGAGACTTTAGATGTCAAGTCAGACAATATTTTCATAGTTGTTCGTAATGGCACAAACTACTATGTAAACCATTTTGAGCTTACTTAAAGATTGAATTACAATATTTTAGAGATAAGGATGAATCTTAAGTTGGAATCCCTATGAATTACATGCATCCAATTAGAAAAAGGGAAGTTTTAAGCAGAAAAATGGATGAATTAGATTCATTGATTCATACCTAACCTTAAGCCACCTAGGTCTTCTTAAGGAAGACAAACCCTAAACTTCATATGCATGTGGAAGGAGTGAAGAGAGAAGTTTACATGCACAAATAGGGCATTCATGGTGGATAAGGTATTGTGAATTGAAATTATGTTGCAAAATCAATCAAAGGAGAATAGAGGAAGGGAATAGTATACAATAGAGAGACATATGATCAAGAAGGATCAAGAATACATCAATTTAGAGGTGATATATCATCAAGAAACAAATTTCTAACTATAGGATTAATTCTAATTCATTCTAATAGGTGAATCAATTAAATCACTTAATAGAGTAGTCCTAATAGACTGTATTGAAATCCTCTAACAAGGTGCTTACTTAATTATGAGTTAAAGTCCTTTAACAAGGCACACTTCTAACAGAGTGTCAAAATCCTTTAACAGGGTAAGACCTAACAATATTTGTAAGCCTTTAACAGGGTAGACCTTTCACAGGGTAGATCATGTTTCATGATCAAACATTGTAACCTTTATTGGATACACTTTATTACTCTAGTAGTGAAGATTTGTGGTTGTCATCCCCCCCAGTTTTACCTTCTTATTAGAGGGTTTCTGGGTAATCATATCTAGTGTCATATATGTGTGAATGCTTACTTGTTTACATGATTTAGATTCACATTCTTTACATGGTATTTCAATTTACTTATTGAAAGTATGAGATGGATGTGTGGTGAATGTTTTATGGGTCAAAGTTTAAACTATTGATTCACACCCCCCCCCAGAATTTTTCTTACTTTTTAGTGCTATCCATTTCTTACTTTTCAATCTTGATTGCACCTTGAGTTTGTGTTGTAGGTACAAAATTATCTCCCTAACCTATTTGAGCTTGTGTCCCTTCTTGTGCTTCTATAGCAACTTCTTATACTAACACATTTTGCACCATTGTGCTGATATTTTCCATTGTTGTTTCTTTCCTTTGGTACACTACAATGGGCATTGTAGGTTTTACCATAGAAAATTGAGGAGTTTGAGTTATGGCTTGTTTTCCTTCCTCTAAAAATGTCTTTTTTGCCTTCTCAAGTTCATCTATACTCACCAATATAGGTTGACCACATACTTGTGCCTTGGTGGTGGTGTCTAACAATATCTTCTTCATGTCCTCTATTAGTGGATTGATGTTCTATGCTAATTTATCAAAAGCATCCTTGATCTTTATTGTATTTGTGTTGGAATTTGTCACATGTTGTGGATTGGTACTCAATATTTGTATATCTAGTATACTCTATTATATGTGTTTCTCATCTTCATTTTTTTCTTGTGTAACTGCATTTATCTCAGTGCCTTTCACATGTGCATCTTTCTTAGTTTCATCTTCAGTAACCTCAATTAATTATTTTTCACCTTTTTCTTCACCCACCTCAATAGGTGTCTTCTCAATTGCATTAGGTATTGCCAGTCCATATATTGACTTCCATATTTGAGTGGACTATTGAACAACACCCTCAATGTCATTTTTCAAAATACTAAATGCTCTATATTTAGGAGAAAATCTCCCTTTATATTTGTTAATGGCCTTCAACATTGTAGCCTTATCTAATTCTGGCATCACTTGAGAAAGTTTAGTCTCTCTAATTTGCCTTTTTGTAGAGAGACTATATTGGCATTTTTGTTAAACTCTTTCATATAAAATTTTAGGCATAGAGTTGGGAAAATCAATTGGAGTCTTCTTGAATGTTGCCATCATGGCATATATTGACTCTTCCACTTGGTTCATCTCAATCTTTCCAAGTTTTTCAAACTCAACATGTGTGAATCTAGATAAGTTAGCATTATTCTTTATATTTTCACACAAGTTGTCCAAATCAGAAGAAGGACTATGACTTACCACTTTAAATTGGTTGTTGTCATCAGATTTTTTCCTCTCTTCATCTAACTCAGGTAGAGCAATATACTTTCTCCTTTGTTTCTTCTCAGAATCATCTTCATGTATATCTATCCTAGTTCTCTTCCCTTTTTCATTTTTCACTTGTTGAACCTTCTTAATAGTAGCCCTTATGTTGACCCTGGTGGCAAGAACTGCAAGCTTAGGTTGTTCAAGTTTTACAACCTTCTTTGGTTTGCTAATTGGTAGAGCTTTATCTCTTTTTTCTTCTTTTCTTTGGATGTAGGTTCTTCATTGGATTCTTCTCCCTTGGCACCTTCATCAAGCTTGGTCTCCTCTTCACCTTGGTCTTCTCCTTGACCTTGAGTAATGGCTAGTGGTGCTTGGGTAGGTGCATCTTCACCTTCTTCATCATCATCATCATTTTATTCTTCTTCATCTTCTATCCATTCACCAAATTTTTCTTTGAGCTTCTTAACAATTTTGTTCTTTTTCCTTATTATAGAGGTTGTTTTCAAATCCATGGTTATCTTTGACTTGGTTACATCATAATTACCAAAAGTTGTACCTCCCTTATCTACTTCTTCAGCTACTAATGTGGTAATTTTTTCCAATGCCTCATCCATATTTATCTCATAGCCTAGAGGCTTTAACCATCTCACCCTTGGAACTAAAGCCTGTACTAATGTGAAATTAGTATCAACTAGAAAGAAAACATTATTAAAGTGCTTCTCAACTAGTGACACTAGAATCCTATTTGTTTGTTTCATAGACTTCTTAAAGTCTTCAAAGTAGCTAGTCATTATAGACTCAAAGTTTTCTCCGAGTTGCTCAATGTATTCTTCTATCTATACTGCAATAGATCTATTTTTCTTCCATGTAACTTTACCAAAAGAAGGGAATGTGTTCTACAATAGAAAAATATACATACAAGTATTGAACCAAACTTGCACTATGCACTCTTGGTTTTCCTTATGGCTCCCAAGTTTTCTAATAACTATTGTAACTGCAACCCAAAAAGGTAATAAGAATTATCCTTCTTGAATATCTTGTAGCCTACATCAACAACAATGCAAGATACACTTTTCAATCTACTAGATTGAAAGAATTTATATGCAATTATCCTTACTACAAAAGCAATTAGGGAATTTGTGATGGTGTCAATTTTCATTCCTCTCTTATTCCACATTGCCCTTGTGTTTTTCTCAACAACCTCTTTTACATCACTTCTCATGGTCTTAGGTCTATCTAGGGTTGGATACCCTCTTACCCTCTACACAATCCTCTTGGTGATTTTTATAGGGCCATCCTCCAACCATACAAAATTTTCATGAACTCTACTAAGAATAATCTTAATTCATTTTGTTTTGAATGCATTTGAAAAATCTAGGGCACGAGTTAATCCTTTTCTCTCTACAACCTATTCTTCTTTCAATATATCACTCTCACAAAAATTTCCATAAATGTCTCTTATTTCATGTCACCTATACTACCCACCTTACATGTGTAACAACATCTTACATCTTGAATCATTAAAACTTGTGGTGGTATCATGGATAACACACCAGACCAATCTTGTTTGTATGCAATGTCAGGAATTTCCTTAAAGTTCTGTTGTTTGATCTCATTACTAATTAATTAAACATTCATAACTTCCTTTCCCTCTTTAATCTTAGAAGTAGAATAACTAGATGCCATATTTGATACCTCGGGTTTGCATAAATTCCACTAGCATAGCTCACCACATGATAAACAACTTCACATATCTAATGAATGGTGTCAAATAGTGCTTGAATTCAGTCTACAAACATTTGGAATGATCTCTCCAATTTTCCTTAAACTCTTTATGCTTTCTCCAAATTTGAATGATGTCAAATGAATCAAAAAATTGACCATATAGCCTTCAAAACTTCACAATTAATGCTTCGTTCTTACATAGCTATAAGCTCAGCTATATTAGAAATTTTGACTTATCCATCTTCCATGTAGTTTTCTTCATGATTGGCAACCACTACGAGCTCAACCAATACTCTCACTTATGATAGCTCGACATTAACTAGATTTCACTCAATAGCTTAGGTGAAACTTTTCATGTATGGAAGCAACATGAAAATTAACAATACTTAAAGATCTCTACCAGGTTCTAAACAATACTTTTCATCTTTCTTCATGCATATATAATCTTTTCATTACTAAATCCTTGGAACTAATGCATTATATATCATTTAAATATCAATCCCACACATACATTTTGATTTCTTAGTTGGGATTGGTATGATCACCTAACCCATTGGATGAAGTGATCCCATCTAAACTTGATGTATTGCAATCTTCCTTTTTCTTCCATGTTTTGTTTATCTACATTTTGACTTCTTCAATATCAACCTTTCCTTTGCCTTTGTTGAACTAATTGCTTGGTTCCTTTGACTTTGTTGGACAATGTATACTTATGTGACCAGTCTTTAAGCAACTAAAACATGTAGTCTAACTTAACCATCTACTATAATCACTTCTTAAATGTGTTCTTATGTAGTTCTCAAGAATATTTCAATATTCTTGACAATAGTGACAAATATACCTAGTATTATAATCCCAATTATAAGAGTTGACATTGTGATTTACCTTTGTCTACTTGTTTGATGACCACTTGGGCTTGGATCTACACTCATATGCTCTATGTCCATACATCTAACAATTATAGCATTATCCTTCAAATCTTTGTCTACTTATGGTCTTGGTTTTGCATTCGTGTGCTTGATGTCCTTGCTTGTTGCACTTGTGGTAGTGACCCATTAACTTTTGCTAAGGATTTTAATTTATAGTCTTACTTCTACAAACATTAGTAGTATCTCCTATTTTCCACAATTATGACAAGTAGGTTTGGAGTTCTTACCATTGATATTCCTTTGTTCACCACTTTTAGATGAATCTCCTTTTTTGGCACTAGTGTAACCCAATCTAGTAGTATCACTGTTGGATCTAGGAGATCTCATCAATTGCTCAAAATACTTGATGGCTTCACTAGATTTGTAGAAACTTTCACCAAATTCTTTTTCTCTTTTCAGATCATTTCTACATTGTTCATTCTGCAATTTAAGAGTTTTTATTTCAATATCTTTTCCATTCAATTCATGATTGGCAATCATGACTTGATTCATTGTTTCCAATTGAATGCTAGAAATCCTTTACACTTCTGATGTCTTCTCTTCTAGTCTATTGATCAGTATCCTTTTTTCATCTTCAATCATGACTTTGTCCTCTTCAACTTTTTTTTTCTGCTTGGTTACCTCACATAGCAATACTAATTGGATTTCTTGTTCTATTTTAAGATTTCTAACCTCTTTAGTTAGGGTTGCATTCTTTTCCATCAAATTTGCAACTGCTACTTCAAATTCACTTGAGTTTCTTTCTATAAGTAGTATAGTAGTGTCAATTTCTTTGTAGTGTATTTCATTCTCTTCAATAGCTATCTCTTTCTTTATTCAACTAATGTGGGACAAGATAGATTTCAATCTTCTGGTTCTCAATAGTCTTTCCCAACTTCTAGACTTCCATCTCCAAGATCTTTCCTCAAAGCTACAAAGCTTTCCTTGCTAGAGAACTATGCTCTAATAAAATTGTTGGAAATACAATATGAGAAAAGTAAACTCTAAAAGGGGGGGAGGGGGTGAATCAGTACTTCAAAACTTCAACCATAAAATTATTCACCACACATCCATCTCATAATTATTCATATAAACTAAAATATCTAGCTAAACATATTCATCCATAATATGAAAGAAAATAATATTCAACACATGTATGACAAAGGATATTTGGTTATCCATAAACCCTCCAATAAGAAGGTAAAATTGGGGTGAGAATGACACCCAGAAATCTTCACTACTATAGTTATAAAGTGTATCCAATGAAGGTTACAATTTTTTATCATGAAACATGATCTACCCTATGAAAGGTCTGCCCTGTTAAAGGCTTACAATATTGTTAGATCTTACCCTGTTAAAGGACTTCAACACTCTATTAGAATTATGCCTCTTAAAAGGACTTTAATTTACAATGAAGTAAGCACCCTATTAAAGGATTTATAATAGCCTATTAAGACTACTCTATTAAGAGATTTAATTGATTCACTTGTTAGAATGTCTCAACAATGATCTTGTGGTTAGCACTCTGCTACTAGATATATAATAGATCACCTCTTTACATGTATTCTTGATCCTCCTTTGATCAAATGTATCTCTTCTATCCTCTAACCTCTTTTTTTGTTCTCTTCTGATTGATTTTGCAATCTATCTCAATTCATAACATTTTAGTCACCATGAATGCTCTTTTTACACATGCAAACTTCTCTCTTTACTCCTTCCACATATTATAAAAAATTTAAGGTTTTTCCTTCTCAAGAATACCTAGGTGACTTAGGGTTGAGTATGAATCAATGAAAAGGATTCACCTGTATTGTTGCTTAATCCTTCTCTTTAACTAATTGGTTGCATGAACTGTATAGGGATTCTCAATTAAGATTTGTTCTTATCTTCTAGGATTGCAAAGCAATTCTTAAGTTAGCTCCAAAAAGGTTTACATAGTAGTTTGTGCCATTACAAACAACTATGTCAAAACTATATTACTTAACACTTGAAGTCTATGATGCTCAGCATAATTGCAACTTCAATGCTATAATTTAGCATCTGAAAAACTCAACATCCATTGGTTACTCAACATCTAAATCACTCAACATCATATGTATGCTCAACACTTGAGTGAATCAATACAAACTATTTACTTGGCACATACAAGGGAAAATGGGGACCCCCCTACTTTATTTTTTTAGCTTTTTAAATCCATAGTTTAAGGTTTGAGTCTTTTCTAGGGTTTTCCTAGTGTTTCTAGCTAATCTAGGTCTCTACCTAAAAACCTAGATTTTGGAAATCATCTTTTGGAGAGAAAAATCAAAATTGCATAGGACAGTGGTGTACCAATGCACCTAGCACACCTCACTAGGTTTGGTAGTGCACTAGTTGCCTTGGGAGAACACATTCCCCTTGGGAAGTGTGTAGTAGTGCACTTTTGTAGCTATGCAACCCCATGAGGTGCACACAAGCCCAGTCTATAAAACCTAGGGGCTCCCCCCTCTTCTTACCATATTCTCTCCTCCAAGCTTCTATCAATCACACCTCCATAACTCAAGAGGTACATTGTTTCTCCCACTCTTCCCTTGCTCCTGCACACAAAATGTTAAAATGTTGGACACCTAAGATAAAGGTGTGAACCTTGTGCACCTCTTGAGGTGCACACCTTTTTACTAACTAACAAAACAATATAAAAAATTTAAATAAAAGAAACCTAAAAGGTGTGTAGCCGTGCACCTTTATTAAGGCCAAGCTTTCCTCAAAGTGTTGAAAAGGGTGCACAAGGTGTGCAAAATGCACACCCCTTCCAACACTTTGTCTTACCTTTGGCACACAAGGGTGTACACCTAGTGCACCCCATTAGGTTTTGTGCACCCTTATTATTTAAGTTTTTTTTCCATAAGAGATGGTGCACCTAACACACCTCCTAGGTGCACCAGGCGCACTTTTTTCTTGTCTTCTAAAGTTAGTAATTAGGTTTTTTAGCTATTTTTTAAAGTTTTAATGTTCTAGGTCATAATTTTTACTAATTAGGGTTTATGTTATTTGGTTTTTCTTCACATCTAGACTAATGGATGTTGATTTTGTGTAGATTCAATGGCTTCTTCATTATATTCCCTCACTAAAAAGATGGTTCTCAAACTTGTCATTTTCAAGTTTCAAGTTGTTCCAGCAAAGTCATGCCTTTAGGATGAATATTCAAAGATCTAGGACACTAAAGTTGGCCATATAAATTGGAACACCTTTCTACTTTTATGCAACAAACCTACTAAGAGATCTCCAATGATATCGGCTCTTATTAGATCAAAGTTAGTCAATGTAGCATCACACCTAATATTAATACAGTCTTTGGAGTTGATCATGGCACCGGCAGAGAATTATGTCTTAGAGAAAAGAGTCATGAAGAGTATAACTGGAGAGATCATGCTAGATTTGAGACATAAGAACATAGAAAAGTTATTCCATCTTCCAAGAGTAGATTAGTATATTAGATTCACATATCATTAGGTGGAAATATGGTACAAAGAACATGGAGATGAAGCATCAAAAATCATCCAATCTCGATACCTCATTGAGAAGACTGCTCTTGGATGCAAAGCTAGCAAGGTGGACATGACAAGGGGTTATATGAAAGGTGATATTAGATATTCCATAATAATTTTGAGTAGATTCATGGGGTTACCAACATTAGGACAACTAAAAATATGGATGATACACTTCATTGAGACCATCAAAATAGAAAAGACACCAATTGATTGGGCGTCGATCCTTAGTGAGAACTTGGATGAACAATTGGTGGTAGTCAAGAGAAACCATAAGTTCTATAGGACATCCTATTTGGTGTACCTATTAGCTGCAAAAGCAATAGACTATCCAAGATTATTTTAAAAGGGCAGTATGGAAGATGCAAATGCATGCCCTTATATAGTATACCCCAAAATGTTGAAGAAATTTTTTTCAAAGAATAGTAAGGAGTATAGAATAGTGAATGATGCCTTCATTTTTGCAATCATCCAATTCATTGAAGGTGGTTATGCAAAAATGATGTTAGATGAGACAGTAGAAAAGATTATAAAAATTAGTGCCTACTACATCCAATATAAGAAATTTTCTTATTTGAGGGTAGCAGGTATGATTGTCAATCCCAAGAAGCTCCCTAGGTATCCATGTGATAGACTTATATTGCTAGAGATTTCATGACAACTCATGTCTACATATGATAGAGTAAGGAAGTAACACAAGAAAACCTAGGTATGGCCCATCATTATAGGTTTGTTTAATGTTGTCCAAAAATAGGATATTCTGACTTTTCAGTCTAAGTGGGATTAGTATCCCTTGGAGGAACATAACTCTCCTCATCCCTATTTTGATAACATTGGAAGAGTGTAATACTTAGTGGGGAAGCAATTCCAACATGAAGATGCCATTAAGGACCATTGGATGAATGCAACAGATGACTATGAAATTAGTATAAGGGATTATTGTAGGATGACTCTCTATTTGGTAGGTAATGCCTTGAAGATAAAGTCCCTTTAAAAATAGTGCAGGAAGATATTGAAGAGGCCTCGGATCCTTTCTACAATAGAGATAAGATTTTTGATTGACCTATTATGAATGCGATGATTAATAAGGAGGAAAATTCAAATATTAATCATAAGGCCAGGCATGTTATCCAATTGACCAAGGACTAGATGAAAAGACTATTCAAGCTAGATCTAGTTCCCGAAACTATAGTTTTCCAAGCTACAACCCACATGTTCAAAGGTAGAGGAGCAAAGGTAATAGTTCCCACATTCACGGCTTAGTCTCCAGTGAGGCTAAAAATAATGCACCAACTTGAAAAAGAAGTTGGATATTATAGGGTTAAAAGAGTAAGGGCAAGAGGAAAAGAACTTCTCCCCAAAAGGCCAAGCCAAAAGAAGAAAGAACTCAAGAACCGCCACAATAAGGGGCAAAGGATCTACAAGGAGTAGAGAATGAAGAAGTTATGTAGACCCAAGACAATCCTCTAGAGTCATCTATAGAATAAGGGAAAGGAGGAGGTGAAGCAAAAATAAAAGAAGTATCTTCACTTGAACAAGAGATACAAGCCTCCCCATTGGCTCCTAAGAGAAGAAAGATTAAAATTCTAGTCAAGAGGAGACAAAAGGTGATTAGAAAGCATATCCCTTTTCCATCAATTCTAGAAGTTATCCTAGAAGAAGAAGAAGAAGAAGAGAATGAGAGAGATGAAGAAGATAACCCTCCTTTGAGTTAGAGGACTCATCTTGCTAGGTAAATAGAGTTAGAATGGAGAAGAAGCTCCACTACTACACCACTCTCCATTCCTACATAGCCTATTCAATCTATGGCATTAGAAGATGATTTGTAACAATGGATCATGAGCAAGAGAATGAAGGGGCTGATGTTAGGATTAAAAAACAAACAGAAATAAAAAATACATACAAATATAACCAATATCAAAAAATAATAAATCACACTAAAAAAACACAAGACACCAAGATTTAATGTGGTTCACCAAAACCTTGGGCTATGTCCACCAAATAGCAAGTCTAATATTTTTATGATCCAATGATTACAATCTAATTACAATCTGTAATTCCTTAGAGCTCAATACCATTGCAAGAACCAATTTTTGCATCACCTTATGAAATAATCCCTAACCCTAAGCCCTTTTATACAAGTAGTTTGACCACTTTAGGGTTACAATTAATAATTACATGTCAGCCCAAAAACTTGTTAAAATAGGGCCCAAAAAAAATTTCTGAGCCCTAAAGAATTTATGAAGTATGTACAACACTTTTCTAATCAGTCACCACAAACTAATCGTTGATGTCTTTAAGATGTCAAATTTTTATTTTATGTTGGTTGGCACTGAGTTGGTGGGAAATAAAATTAGGGATACTCTAACTAATCAACCTCAACAAGAGGATTGGATTCAGTTGCCACCTCAACCACAAGGACCCAAAATAGCTCCACCATCACCAAATCCAAATTCATTTTGTGTGGATAAAGCTTTAGTTACTCCTCTCCCTCAAGGTAATGAAGAACAGGTGAAACCTAAATAGGAAGAAGAGCCACAACAAGTACCTACTAATGAAGTGTTAGAGGAAGGAAAAATATGTGAGGAACCTTAGCACACTTCCCAAGACATAGAGGTGAGGACCATGGACTTGATAGATTTGGAGATGCCCATTATGGATCTCTCACAAAAGGAGAAAACTCCAGAGAGGAGTGATAAAGGAAAAAGCCTAGTAGAACAAACTCCTTCTTCTAAAGGTAAATCTCTGATGGTAAATACTCTAAGATGGTTGAGGAAAGAAGCAATAGTTAGAAACAAAAGGTAGCAATATTCCAGTGAGGAAGATGGAATGAAAGAATTAATTGAAGCTCTTAAGAAGCCTAAGTCACCTATAGAAGATGTATGAACATTGGCCTTTGCAATGAGTGATAAGAATTAGAACTTGTTTGAACATATTCCTATCCCTCCTCTACATGTAGATATTGAGGACTTGACCCCAAAATATTATCAAATCAGGGAGATTGTGCTTGGAAAACCCATGGTGGACACTGCCAAATTAATGGTGACAACTGGAATCAAAGAAGTTTTTAGGCACTTAGAATAGAATGAGACTAAATTAATAACTCTTCAAAATAAGAATGAGATCCTAAAGGGATATCTAAACAAAGTATTTGGTCCATTATATCCTAAAAATACTAAGGAGACTCTAAATGTGGCACTTGAGAAGAGGGTTAATGAGAATGTGCAACTAGATCCATTTTTGAAGGCTTGTTAGCAATGGTAAGAAAGTTTTGAAGAGAAAGGTGTGTAGGTTATACAAGGAAATCTTAAACTACTACACCATATGTAGAACAATGTAGATAAGCTAGTGGCTATTTTGAACCAAGATTTTGGGTTAATGGACAAAGTGCATACTTGGGGTAAGGATTTGCAAATATTGCAATCCATAAAGGGTCAAAGGTATCAAATGTTAACGGATGTATATAAAGTAGAAGAGTTAGATAAAATAGATGATTGGATAGAGAAGATTGAGGATGGAAATAAAGTAATGGAAAAATTACATGTTGATATTCACAAGCTCAAGGATCAAACCTAAGAGAAAATATTGGAGGCAAAGAAACATTAAAGTGATGAATGCTTAGACATTTTTGAAGATGATTCAAGGGATGAATTGATGACTATAGAAGCAGTTGTTGAATAGTTTCAGAAGACTTTTGAAGAAGCTTACATTTATGATGATATTAGATAGGCATTTAAGACTGAAGAGGCGTTATTAGATTTGGATGTAAAACTGAGAGATTTTGTAGAGACTTACATCGAGGTGGGCAATAATAGGAAAAAAGTGGAGGAAAAATATGAAGATTTAGATTTTCCTGATGAAGCTCATGTCATTGAGATTATAGAGAAATTCAAGAGAAAATTCCAAGACATATCTTTGGTATGAAGGGGAACAAAACCCAGAAACTAGAATTTCAGTTTTGACACTTGGTAAAAGTTTGCATTTTTTGGACCTACTTCAGAGGTGTGTAGGTGCACCAATTACATAGGTGTGCTAGGTGCACTTCTTCCAAGGTGTGCTTCTTTTGAGGTACAGTAGAAGTTTTTTTTTAATAAGTTAGAGGTGCGTCAATAGTTAACTGTCAATTCCAAATTTAGAGTTTTTCATGCACCAAAAATGCATTTTGACAGCAGTTTAACTCCTACAAACATCTAGTGAACATGGAGCTTCTGTTTTTGGCACTTCCAAATGCTCCTACATCATCTAATGACTTTCTTCTTATTTTCTCATGTTTTCTTTGTTTTAAGACATGTAAAGTCTCATGCATCCGTCTAATAATATAAATAAGGATGGAGTCATGCTCAACACTTGTTAGAGAGTTAGTTTGTACATAAATAGATTTGTTTTATTAGTTTAGAAGAATATGTTTGCTTAAATATTTCTCTCACTCTCAACACAAATTGAGGAGAATATTTCTTATAAATTTAGGAATGTAATATGTATTATGGGCCATTATTTTGATGCAATAATATATGCTTTTGGTGCTCACATTTGGATTGTAGTGATTCTTGCCTGAGTGTGTTATTTCGGTGGATATATGTTCATGGAATGTAATAGAGCCAATCATTTTATTGCATTATTTTGATTAAGTGGTCTTTTAATTCTGGTTTTTTCTATGGTTTTACAAATTTTGTTAACATACTTAGCTTGAGAAGAGATCACCCATTTGTTCCTACATAGCTTTTTGTCTTGCATGAGCACACTTTCCGTGGTCTTGCAATTTGATGAAAAGTGAAACATCTTATAATTACTAAATCCACATTGACAATTGCTTCAGTGGAATTAAGGAAGTGTTGCTCCTATTTTTATTGGCTACCTACCAATCTTTTTAAAGGCTTAATTCATAGACATGTTGTTTATGTGGCTTATGTCCATTAGGGATTTACTTTTCAAGTCATTTTCTTAAACTTCTTGTTACCTTATCTTCGTTATTTGCTTTTACAAACACTTGGTTAATTTAGGAATTCATATAGTTACATTGTTAGACTGCATTCATTAAAAAATAGAAAAATACAAAAATATATTTCTTTTGTGCATTTATTTTTTTGAGATAGCAAGCAAATTCAAAATCTTATTCAAAATCAATTAGAACTAGGAAAGGCCTCCCTATGAACAAATACATTTATCTTCAACTGAGAAGATTCTAATAGGTTGCAAGATCACCTGGAACCTTAGAGTTGATCCCAAATCAATTTTTCAAGAGAGGAGTTCGAAAGGATTCCTATCATTAAGCATCATGCAAAATGGTAACTCAAAACATACTAAGTATCTCACTCAACATGCACTATATGACATGTTATGCTCGACAAGCATTACTTGTTTAGCATGAATTGAGTTCTAACTTGTAAATGACTTAAGTGTATAAACACTCATATATCAAAACCAATTTTAGATTAACACATGTTAACGTATTTAATCTCTGCATTGGATACCATTTAGTTATAGCCTAGGCTTCTTGATGTAGAAGAGTTTCATGATGATATCTAGGTGTACAATTTCTACCCTCTCCTCCTGACTAGTACAAAAACAAAAATACATGACTAAATAAACTATTAAAAATTGTAGATATATGACCAATTTTGATCACATGACATTATTAGTTTATTGTCGATCATTAATATCACAACCAAATTTATTACTAGACTATTTTAATCATTAATTTTGCTGTTGATTCTTATTAAATAGTAGTTTATTTGGTAATTTATTTGGTAGTTGATTGTTATTAAATAGTAGTTTATTTAGTAGTATATGTGATAGTTGATTTGGTAGTTGATTTGGTAGTTAATTTGATAGTGTATTTGGTAGTTGATTTGGTAGTTGAATTGGCACTTGATTTGGTAGTATATTTGATAGTTGATGTGGTAGTATATTTGGTAGCTTATTTGGTAGTTAATTTTGTAGCATATTTAGTAGTTGATTTGGTAGTCAAATTGATAGTTGACTAGTCATTTATTTGATAGTTAATTTGGTCATTTATTTGTTCATTTCTATTAATTATTACTATTTATAGTTATAAAATGAATAATTAATTCAATACCATAAACTTTAAAATACAGAATAATATGATATTAGAGTTGAACTCAAATATTAAAGAAAATAAAAATATTACACTTGAACACTATAACTATAACATTGATTCAATATCATGATAAATTAAAATATTACACATGAACAATGTCACTAAATATAAAAGATTGATTCAATATCATGATAAATAAAAAGGTGACTTGGGATAAAAGAAAATTAATGCAAATAAATATATGTAATAATATGTAAAAAATGTCTAAAGAGTATACACGTAAATATGATTTTAAAATGTCAAAATTATGTAAGAGTTTCCAACTCTTTCAAATACAGCTTGATAACAAAAAAGAAACAATAATGCAAGATCTAATACTAAATCACAACTCTTTAATTCATAGATATAACTGATTACATGCAATATGCCTGGCTGTAAGGCCTTGCGAGTTAGGGCCAACTACAAATAGAAATTATAAAATTAGTTCTACAAGACCCAATAAGATCCAACTTACAAACCCAATCCCAACTAGTCTATATACACAACTAGATAAGAACACCAAGAAGAATCCACACGTTTCCCCTCAGGTCCACCAAGAAATCCTTTGGTTTCTAAGCCATAGCCCTAGCTCTTCAAAATTTGCATCTACACTTCATCCCCTTCTTAAAGTTGGAATGATCACTACTCTATGCCTAAAGACTCCACATAACCCTTTACTTATACCTAGATAAGCCACAAGCCAACCTAGCTCTATAAAAACTAAATTAAATCCCTTACATTAAATATAGGTTGAGCCACAAGTTGGCTAAAAAAATAAATAAATACCCATACATAAATTAAATTCCAAAAGTTAGCTCGTAGACAACTCGGCATGAATAGGTTCACTCAACACATGAAGGAACACTCGGTCAACACAAGATTACTACAAAAACTTGACATCCACTATAGCTATAGTAACTCAGCATCCACTAGAGCTACAGTAACTTGACATCCATTAGAGCTATAGTAACTTGGCATGCACTAAAGCTATAGTAACTTGACATACACTAACTAGCTTGGAAGCAATAGAAAATTGAAAACCACTAGCATTTAGCTCCAACATGCAAGATTGCAAGAAAGCCTAGGATACTCTTACATCAGACACCCCAGGTTCAAAAATATGTTCTAGTAATTGGAAGACCATCTTATGGGACTCAACATATAAATCCCAAATAGGTTCTTCACATACATATCTTCCAAATCTTCAAATTGTACACTCTTTCTTTTGTTCTTGTTCTTCTTCTTCACATCCATCTTAGGTGTGCTACAGGTCTTCTTTCCACACTAATCTCCAACCTTCTCAAAATCTGCCAACTCAACTCAGGTGCCAATTCCCAGGTTCCTCCTACCAATCTCTTCATTCTACAAAGTAATCAAGGAAAACTTCCTACCACCCTTCTCAATAGTAAACACATTCTTGACACAATCATGCATAGCCCTCCAATCATATTACCAAGGTCTACCAAGCAACACATGACAATTGTTCATGTCCACAATATGATACAACACTTGATCCTTATGCTACCCAATCTAGAAATCATTAAGGAATTGCTCCCTCACTTCCAAATCATGTGCACCTTGCAACCAACCAATCCTATAAGGATAAGGATGCCTTACTCTCTTCAAACCAATTTTTTGAACCATCTCCTCAACAACAAGGTTATTAGTACTACCACCATCCACAATCACCTTGCAAACTTTACCACCTAACTTTAAAAAAGTCCTAAAAAAACTAGTGCTCTAAAAAGAATCTAATCTCCTCTCACCAACCAACACTAGTCAAGCCAAAAAACTTTCTCCTTGCTCAAGCTGACTATCTTGAATTACAACCTCATTCATAATAGAAATTTTCCTACTAAGCGGACACTCGAAAGATCTACACCCTTCTTTCCCACATTTGAAACAATTGCCTCTGAATCCACCTCCACCTATCCTCCTTTTTTGATCAATAGGTTTTGGTTCACTTTCAACACTCAATTTAGCTTGTGCCAAGCTATCCTACTTCTACTTCCCTCTAGCATTACCTTGACTTTTCCTTTTCAACTTATCTTCTACCTTCAGGGCATACTAATAAGCATCCTCAACTGAAGAAATATTTAGCATACCAACCTCATCCTAAATATTGAATCTCAAACCATTAACTTACTGAGCTATCTTTTCCTTTAACAATTATTTATGACTAGACTGAATAGTCAATTTGTATAACTCCTTGATATAACCTGTCACAATCATATCTTTCTATTTTAGATTCTAAAACCTTTTAAACAACTCATTTTCATAATCAATAGGAATGAACTTAGCCTTCAACTTAGTCAACATCAATCTCCATATAGAGATATTCATTTCACCTTCCTCTTCTCTGTCTCTTTGCAATTCTTTCCACCAAAGAGCAACATGTCCTTTCAACTTAGTTTGTTCCAATCCAACTCTGAGTGGATCCTCAATATCCTCAAGCTCAAAGTACTCTTCCAATTCACCAATCCAATCAATCAGTTCCTCAATAGTCAAAGTACCTAAGAAATTAGAAAGCTCCATGTTATGCGTTAGCTTCAACTAAGATCCAGGTTTAGCAAAATGACTAGCCCTAGTTCCAATAAGCCTCTCCACACAATAAATTCTATCCTCACCTCTAGATCCAGTAGCTTCAAAGTCTTCAAAAAATTCCTCATAACTTCCTTTAGTACCTACATGCCTAGGTACACCACCTAAAGCACTCACAATTTCAGTAATCATGTCAATTTTCATCAATGCAATTTCATATCTGAACTCTACTCTTATCTTCTCTAAGATCCTTTCTTCCATAGCATCACTAAGATCATCAATTTCCCTAGGGTCCAATCTTCTTGGAGGCATTTTTCAAAATTTAAGAAAACCCTAAGCAATAGATCCACTAATCCAGAAGATCAATCAGCCACAAGATCAGCCTTCTCTGCAAGTCCTGGTGTAAACTAATACAACTTTGGTGGTCTATCAACATACACATGAATAACCTTCACTTTGATACCACCTGATGCAATGCAAAGCAATAGAATTCCCAAAGGAGATGTCCAAACTCGCAACAAACAAACACATAGTAGAAATACAAAAACAAAGCAATAATAATGTAAGATCTAATACCAAATCACAACCCTTTAGTTCATAGATATAATTGATTACATGCAATATGGCTGACTGTATGGCCTTCTGGGTTAGGGCCAACTACTAACAACAATTATGAAACTAGTTCTACAAGACCCAACAAGATCCAACTTACAAACCCAATCCCAGCTAGTCCAGATACACAATTGGATAAGAACACCAAGAAGAATCAACACTTGTACCCTCAGGTCCACCAAGCAGTTCTCTAGCTTCTAAATCATAGCCCTAGCTCTTCAAATTTGCATCTACACTTCATCCCTTTCTCAAAGCTGGAATGATCACTACTCTCTACCTAAAGACTCCAAAAAACCCTTTACTTATACCTAAGTAAGCCAATACTCGACCCAGCTCAATACAAACTAAATTAAATCCCTTATATTAAATATAGGTTGAGCCAAAAGTTGGCTAAAACACTAAATTAAATACCCATACATAAATTAAATTCCAAAAGTCAGCTCACAAATAACTTGACATAAATAGATTCACTTAGCACATGAAGGAACACTTGGTCAACACAAGATTGCTACAAAAACTCAGCATCCACTAGATCTACAATAACTTGGCATCCACTAGAGCTATAGTAACTCGACATCCATTATAGCTACATTAACTCAGCATGCACTAAAACTATAGTAACTCATCATACACTAACCATCTTGGGAGCAACAAAAAATTGGAAACCATTGGCACTCGGCTCCAACATGCAAGATTGAGAGAAAGTCTAGGATGCTTTTGCATCATAGAGGCTCTCTTCCATAAGGATTCTTGTTAGACTCACTCTAAATCCTATATTTGGTGATAATTCATAACTTCCTAATGATATACATAGGAGTAGGCCCATCAAATTCATGCAATCACACACATGTATTTCTAGACTCCCTTTGAGTATCAATCTTTTAAGTTCTTGTGTTTCTTTAGACTAATCAATCTTTTAATTTCTTGTGTTTCTTTAGACTAAGTGTCATACTCTCTCTTAACATAGAAGAATCTCATAAACTCAATCATCAAATATGTTTTCTTCAAGAGCTTCATTTTATCCATCTTGATCATCGAGGTCTTTAGAGCTACTATCATTAGATTGAATCTTCCCAATATTAGGTAGCATATGTAAAGTACCAACCTTCTTTTCCTATAAGAATATCCTCAAACATAAAGTAAAAGATAAGGACAAATAACCCTTATAGTATTTATAGAATAACAAATAAGAGAGAGAGTACAAAGAGTCAATAAATATAAAAGATAAGAATACTTATTTTTACATGAAGATTTAGAAATTTTCTTTTTTGATTATTTGAGAATGGAACATCTCCCCTCTAAATAAGGTTCGAGTGAGAATTGAGAATTGACTATTATTTGCCCCACAGTGTAAAATTTCCACTCATTCTTACATTTTTGAACAATTTTGTATCAAATATGAAAACTCCTTTCTAAGTTCCAACTTTTTCTTTTTGTCCATTGAAGGTACAAACATTCATTTAGCTTAACAATAGAAGTGAACATGTCCTTCCATTTTCTCAAATTCATCCACAATACACCAATATCTTGATTGAGTATGATTGTGCCACATCTATGAATCTACAACTCATATATCAATTTTTATTCATCAAAGAGAGTTTCTTAGATGGTTCAAATGAGTTCTTAAAAGCTTCATTAACATCTCACAACAACTCAAATTTTGTTTGTTCATGCAAAGATATTTGTTTGATCTTTTGATTAAACCTATATTACACACATCTTGCAATCTATGTGTTCCAAATTTATATCATTATTAAATCTATCACAACATGGTTTACTCCATCTAAATTAATATGGTCAAGATCAACAAAAGTTCACTAAATCATATACTCTATATGCTCCCTCTCTTTAAAGGTTGCCTCAAATATCTGTACCCCTTTGGATCTCCCTCTTTTTTTAGAAATGACATCCTTAGAGAAGATTAAGGAAAATTACTCACATATAGAAACACTAATAATGAGTAGACAAATGTAATACTCAATAATAATAATCACTTATCGCATGTAGATAAAGAATGATGCTAGAATGATGAATCCTCTTAGGATTTGAGATTGGTAAGACAGTTCCTCTTCATCAGGACTCTACTTCACATATTCTCATTTTCTCACTTCCTTTTTATTCACCTATATTTTTATATCTTTATTCTAACTTTTCATATTATGGTGATGACTTTTAAAAAAATCATGTCTCTTTATTTTAGGTTTTGAATAATACTCCATCTTTACCTTTCATATTCTCACAAAGAATCTCTTTATATCATATCAAATTATGAAATATCATTTTTAATGAATATATATATATAATTCAAATTAAATTGAACATATATAAATACATGTATACAAAAACAAACTTTCAATAATGTTGATTTCAAATAAATACACATATAAATAATAACTCATTACTACTCAACACAAAGAAAAGTTAACTCAAATAACTTACCTCATTACTAACCTTTTGATGAACTAATCAACCTATTTGTCCAAAAAAGCCCCTAATTGACCTAATACCTCTACATAATTGATATAATCCATGGGCATTAAATGTGATGAGAATTATGTTGGAAATATAATTGAAAAGATCATTGTTGAAGGATGAAGAAGATTGTTTACAAAAGAGGAAGATTAATGATAAAGAATGTTTTCAATCATTGTTTTGTCATTGATGTGAAACCTGTTATTTTCTAGAATGGCAATTGCTTATAAGGTCCAAGTACTATCACTTAGTTGATTGATGAAGAGGATTTAATCAACAAGATGTAACAAAAGTACCAAAGGAAAAGGTTGAGTTATGGCTTTGTAATGAAGTGCAAGGATCAGTTAAGACAATGGTAAAATAGTGTATTGATAATATATTTGAAGATATAGAGGTTGGTCACACTTAGAAACACTGGAAGAATAAGTTGTAACAAGGTTGTCTGCAAAGCTTAACTAAGTTCATTAGTGAGTGCCAAGCAAGCTAGTTCGACCCGAGTAGATTTTCAGTTAGTGCCAAGAAAATGAAAAATCTAGTGTGTGTTGAGTGATACAAAGGGAGCCAAGCATGTTTAGTAGCCAAGCAAAGTAATAGGTGCCAAGCATCAGAAAATCTTAGTGGATGCCAAGTGAATCCACAGTAGGTGCCAAGCATTAGTAAAATGTAGTTAGTGCCGAGTAACATAGTATGTTCTGAGCACTAGAATTTCAATAGAGTTGAGTTACTGCATTATGTGAAAAGTCAAAGATTCGCAAGATCTAAGCCGATAAAGTTGTTACCTTAAATTTTTTGAACTTAATGAAGGACAAGGATGATGAGATGGGGGCAAAAAAAAATTAGATAAACCATTTTTAGGTGAATTAAAGAGGATTATTCATGATGTTTCTAGAAAGAACAAGATATGGCTTAGATTCATTGAATCCTACCTAATCCATTCGAACTAAAATAAAAGGAGGGAAGAATCAAGTAGGAAAATAAATTCTAGACTTCTATTAAGGAGTCATAGGCCAAGAAGCAAGAGTTTTTGGGTCAAAATTGTTGAAAGGCTTTCAAGGAGAAGGCATCAAGAAGGAGGAAAAATAGAGCATAGAGACTTTGCTTTGATAAGTGGTCATATAGGAGATTGCACTAGTATATTGAGCATGAAGACACAAGGAGACAAAGCTTGAAAGGAGAACAAGTTATCAGATCTATAGAGACTAAAGGCTAGGCAAATTGTGAAGAGTTGAACAAAGATCTGAAATTTGCAAGATAAGTTGTGAGTTGTACTAGGTCAAAAGCCTTTGATTGTTACTCTCTAACAATTGTGTTAGCTAGGGTAAAACCCTATGGACTTCGGTTGGTCTAATAGCCATTTGTAAATCTTTTAACAAGGTGGAATTTCAAGTGAATGTTCTAAAGTCATCTAACCAGACCCACTTCTAACAAGGTGGTTAAATCCTTTAACCAGGTCACATCTAACAGTGTGTTTGTAACCTTTAACAGGGAAAGTCTTTCATAAGGCATCACTTCAGAAGAGTGAGAATAGAGTAGCATGTTACTTGTGATTTTTCTCAAATTGGGTTTCCATGTAAATTAATGTGTTATGTGTTGATCTTTCATATGTTATGCTTGCATGTTGATTTACAGTAACTTGCTAAGTATGAAAGTTTAAGTTAGGATGAATGAACAAAGTTTGATGGGCTCACTTAACTTGATGAAAAAGTTTTAATTGGAAATAAAGACCTTGAATAATTGATTCACACCCCACTCTCAGTTATTCTAAAGTATTTCTAACAATTGGCATCAAAGCCATCTGCTAATTTAGTTTAAAGGTGCTAGAAGCAGAAAGAACAAGATGTCCAAGAGAGAAGTTCCCAAGCTCAATAGAGATAACTTTTCTACATGGAAAAGCCTAATGAAACTACACCTTGTATCAATAGGTGATTATACAAAAACTTAAATTGAAGTGGAACATGTAGATCTAGTTGGAGCCCTTACTATAGATTATTTGAACAAAAGGAAGGAGCATAATCAAGCAATATTGGAGATTGTCTTTGCTCTCAACTATGCTAAATTTGATGACATCAAGGGATGTGACTCTACATTCAAGATGTGGAGAGCCTTAACTGATATCTATGGAGGAGACCAAAATTTTCAAAGAGAAAAAAGAGAAAGCCTCAGAGGAAAGTTTGATGAAATGAAAATTGAGGAAGGAGAGAATGTTGCTCAATATGCCTCTAGAATGAAAGAAGCGGTAAGTGCAATAAGAAGTTTGGGTGGTCATTTGGAAGATGACACTATAAATAGAAAATACTTAAGACCCTTGCTCCCCCATCTATGCTATTAGAGTTTCAGACATCTAAGAATTAAGGTGTGTACCAAGAAATTAGCTAACTTTTGAAGGAATAGTAGGAAGACTCGCTACTTTTGATTTGTCCAACTTTGATAATTACAGACCTGAGAACCTTGAATCTACTTTCAAGGCTGAGTTGATGTTGAAAGACACCAAGCAGATGAAATCAAAGAAGAAGGAAAAAGGAAGGCATGCATCCAGTGATAGTAGTATAGATGAAGAAGATGCAGAGCAACTGGAAGCACTACTAGCTAGAAAATTTCATAGAGGCAAAGGTAAACTCAAAGGTAAGTTGTCTATTACAAGTACAAAAGAGAAGATGATAACAGAGATTACAAGGAAAAAGGAAAAAGATGCTACAATTTTGAAGAGGATTTTGATGAGAATGATGATGAAGTAGTCTATGTAGCCATGAAGGATGAATCAGATGAAGATGAGGCAATAGCACTAGTAACTTGTGTGAACAAAAATGACAAGTGGATCATAGACAGTGGATGCTCACATCATATGATAGGAGACAAAAGTAAGTTTATTACCTTTACTCAGTATGATGGAAATAGTATTAGATTTGGAAATGATGCTCCATTTCAAATCAAAGGAAAAGGTTCTATTAAACTTACAAAGAAAATTTCATTTGATAATGCATACTATGTTGAAGGATTGAACTAAAATTTGTTGAGTGTATCATAGTTAGACAATGTAGGTTGCAAAGTAGAATTTGGAAATAAAACTGCCAAAATCTCTAAAACTGATGGAAATTTGATAGGAAAAAGAGAAAAGAACTAGGAGTAATTTGTTTTACCTAGATATGGAAAATGCAACCTATCTTATTGTTGGACTTGATGATGTTTGGTTATGGCATAGAAGGTTATGTCATGTTAACTTTGACAATCCAATTAGCATCAGCAAAAAGAAGAAAGTTAAAGGTTTACCTAAACTAAAGAAGCGTAAAAATGCCATGTGCAAACAATGTCAACTAGGAAAGATGACCAAGTCAAGTTTCAAAAGAAAAGCCTACACTTCCAAAGAAGTTTTAGAACTAGTCCATATAGACTTATGTGGCCCAATAGAAGTTCAAAACTACCAAGGAGATAGATACATAATGTTGTTTGTGGATGACTACTCCAGGATGATGACTGGCATGTTCTTAAAGAAAAAATCTAATGCATTTCAAATGTTTAAGTGGTATTTTGCCAGGGTTGAGAAGGGAATAGGAAAGAGTATGAAGTTCCTAAGACTAGATAGAGGAGGAGAGTTTACATCAAAAGAATTTGAGACATTTTGCAATGATAAAGGAATCAAAAGACAAACATCAGCACCAAGAACTCTCCCATAGAATGGCATTTCTAAGAGAAGGAATAGATCAGTGATGGACTATGCTAGAATATTAATGATGGAGAAAAATGTTGCTCTAAAATACTGGAGCGAAGTTTTAAGTACTATTTTTTACACCCTAAACCGAGTCCAAGTCAAGAAAGGTACAAATGCAACACCTTCTGAATTTTGGTATGGTCACTCACCCAATGTAAAAAATTTCAAAGTGTTTGGTTGTAAATGCTATATTCTCAAGGATACTAGGAATGGCAAGTTTGATGCAAAGAGTGATGAAGGCATATTCCTTGGATACTCAACTAGAAGCAAAGCATATAAGTGTTTGAATACTAACAATAACAAGATTTTGGAGAGTGCAAATGTAAATTTTGATGAGCATGCAGAAGTCCAAGTTGATGAATCCAATAAACTAGAAGATTATAGATCTTTTGTATATTTCTATGAAGGAATGCTTACTAAAGATGAAGCTACCAATCAAGTTGGGAATCAACAACAAATCTTAGTATCAATTAAGTCATAGCCAGTGAATGTTGAGCTATATTTAGAAGCTAAGTTGTAGAATGAAAATAATGCACATTCTAACTTTGAAATTAGTACACATGGAAGAGATGATGAAATACCAAATAGAGATGTACACAGTGACTCTAAAGCTAAAGGACCAGACATGGAAATAAGGGCAGAACCAAGACTATTCAAGTATGTGAGAATATATCACCCTACAAAAAAAATCATTGGTGCATGGAAGCTAGAACAATGACAAGAAATAGACTAGGGAATGAATCATGTTTGCTGAGTAAAGTTGAGCCCAAAATAGTGAAAGATGCACTGCAAGATTATAATTGGCATAAAGCTATGGAAGAAGAGATAGATCATATTAAAAAGAAAAAAAACTTGGACCCTAGTTCCTAGACTAGTTGATAAAAATGTGATTGGTACAAAATGAATCTTTAGGAACAAGCTTGATGAGAATGGTGAGATCATAAGAAATAAAGCTAGACTAGTCTGCAAAGGTTATGCATAAGAAGGACTAGATTATGGGGAAACATTTTCCCTTATTGCAAGAATGGAAGGAGTGAGAACACTACTTGCATGTGCTACTTATAAAGGTTTAAAAGTCTACCAAATGGATGTAAAGTCTACTTTTCTAAATGGTATATTGGAAGAGGAAGTCTACATAGAAAAACCAAAACGATTTGTTGATGAAAACAAGGATGTGGTTTGGAAATTGTATAAAGCACTCTATAGTTTGAAGCAAGCACCTAGAGCATGGTATGAGAGACTGTACAAATATCTTATGAAGATAGGATTTGAGAGAATAGATGACAAAAGAAACCTATACATCAAAGAAAAAAAAGGTAAAGGCATTTTGATATCTGAATCTTTGTTGATGATATAATATTTGGAGGAAAATATGTCCTATGCAAAGATTTTGTTGACGAAATGAAACATGAGTTTGAGCTGTTAATGTTTGGAGAAATCAAATTCTTTGTTGGATTGCAAGTACATTAACTGAAGCATGGCATATTTGTGACCCAGTCAAAATATATCAAGGAGATACTCAAAAAATTTGGATTAGAAGATTCAAAACCAGTCAGTACACCAATGGTAATAGGACATAAGTTATCCAAGAATGATGAGTCAGTTCAAGTAAATTAAACAATGTATAGATCAATTATTGGAATTATAATATGTTGTACATAGTAGACCAGACATTGCATTAGCTATTGGAATAGTGGCAATATTTTCTACAAATCTAAGAGAAAATCATCTTATGGCAGTAAAGAGAATACTAAGGTACCTAAAAGGAACTGATGACCTTGGCTTATACTACAAGAGGAGTGAAAATTTTGAGTTGAAAGCTTACACTGATGCAGACTGGGGAGGTAATATTGATGACAGAAAGAGAACCAGTGGAGGAGCACTTTTCTTAGGTAAAAGATTGGTCACTTTGACCAGCAAAAAGCAAAGTTGTACCTCACACTCCATAGTAGAAGCTGAGTATGTTGCAGCTGCTATCAACTGCACTAATATTGTATGGATCAAACATCTATTGCAAGATATGAAGGAAGAGGTAATTGAACCTATGATACTCTATTATGATAACATAAGTTCTATCAACATATCAAAGAATCTTGTGATGCATGCCAAAACAAAGCATATTATAATTAAGTATCATTATGTAAGAGAATTGGTGGAAGACAAGCAAGGATGGAATATGTCAACTCAAAGGAATAGATTGTTGACATCTTTACAAAAGCACTCCCCAAAGATGATTTTGAGTATCTTAGAGGTATGTTAGGGGTGATAACCCTAGCCAAGGCTACTTGAATAATAACAGGACTGCCCTATATCAAATGAGTTAATTGTTGACATATTACAAATAGATGCAAAGGATATTTACTTTAGGATCATGCCTGAAGTAATCAAAGTGCTGAAGTTCCAAATCAATCACAAGTAAGGTGATAGAAAGGGAAGTTGGAGTACATGCAAATACTATAGTAGCATGTTAAGATGGAGAATGTGTCTTTGGCATTGTTGTCAAAGATGAAGAAATAGTCAAAACTAATCAAATCAGAAGCAAGAAGAAAGAGGGAGAAGTAGTTGATACCAAAATAGTAGAAAATAAGAAGAAAAGGAAATATTAGCTCAAAAGGAGAAGACATGATAGAACAGACAAGAATCAATTAGAGGAATATCAAAACAAAAAGTGAGAAGATAGTTTATCAACAAAAGAATTCAAAGGGAGTCATAAGAAAACTTATGTTGCTAATAAAATGAATAGTTTTGAATAAAGTTTTCTTTTTGGCATTTGATTTATTGTTTTAACCTAGTTAGAATTTTGATAACTTGGTTAATCAGTTTGGTTTTCCATCAATGCCAAAGAAGTAGATTATTGGAAATCTAATTTAAAAGATCATTGTTGAAGGACGAAGAAGATTATTTACAAAAGAGGAAGATTGATGATAAAGAATGTTTTGAATCATTGTTTTGTCATTGATGTCAAACCTACTATTTTATGGAATGAAAATTACATATAAGGTCCAAGTACTATCACTTAGTTGATTGATGAAGAGGATTTAATCAACAAGATGTAACAAAAATACCAAAGGAAAAGGTTGAGTTATGGTTTTGTAATGAGTGAAAGGATCAGTTAAGACAATGGTAAAATGGTGTATTGATAATATATGTGAAGATACAGAGGTTGGTCACACTTAGAAACACTAGAAGAATAAGTTCTAACAAGGTTGTCTGCAAAGCTTAACTAAGTTCATTAGTGAGTGTCGAGCAATCTAGTTTGAGTCAAGAAAATTTTTAGTTAGTGTTGAGCAAATGCAAAATCTAGTATGTGTCAAGTGATACAGAGGGAGCTGAGTGTAATTAGGAGCCCAAAAAAGTAACACGTGTTGAGCATTAGAAAATCTTAGTGGATGCTGAGTGAATCCATAATAGGTGTCGAGCATTAGTAAAACATAGTTGGTGTTGAGTAACACAATATGTACTAAGCACCAAAATTTCAATAGTGTCGAGTTGCTACATTATGTGAAAAGTCAAAGATTCACCAAATCTGAGCTAACAAAGTTGTTACCTTAAATTTTGTGAACCTGATGAAGGATAAGGATGATGAGCTAGAGCCACAAAATTTTAGATAAACTATTTTTAGGCAAATTCAAGAGGATTCTTCATGATGTTTCTAGAAAGAACAAGATATGGATTAGATTCATTGAATCCTACCTAATCCATTTAAACTAAAATAAAAGGAGGGAAGAATCAATCGGGAAAAGAAATTCTAGACTTCTATTTAAGGATTCATAGGCCAAGAAGCAAGAGTTGTTGGGTCAAAATTGTTGAAAGGGTTTGAAGGAGAAGGCATCAAGAAGAAGTAAGAACAGAGCACAAAGACTCTGCTTTGATAAGTGGTCATATAGGAGATTGCACTTGTATATCGAGCATGAAGACTCAAGAAGATGAAGCTTGAAAGGAGAACAAGTTGTCTAAGTTGCAGAGACTAAAAGCCAAGAAAATTTGTGAAGAGCTAAATAGAGATTTGAAATCTACAAGATAAGTTGTGAGTTGTATCAAGTCAAAAGCCCTTGATTGTTACTCTCTAACAATTATGTTAGCTAGTGTAAAATCCTATGGACTTAGGTTGGTCTAATAGCCATTCGTAAATCCTTTAACAAGGTGGCATTCCAAGTGAATGTTCTAAAGTCATCTAACCAAGCCCACTTCTAACAAGGTGGTTAAATCCTTTTACCAAGTCATATCTAATAATGTGTTGTAGCCTTTAACAGGGCAGGCCTTTCACAAGGCATCACTTCAGAAGAATGAGAATTGAGTAGCATGTTACTAGTGGTTTTTCCCAAATTGGGTTTACATGTAAATCACTGTGTTATGTGTTGATCTTTCATATGTTATGCTTGCATGTTGATTTACAGTAACTTGCTAAGTAGGAAATTTTAAGTTAGGATGAATGAACAAAGTTTGATGGGCTCACTTAACTTGATAAAAAAGTTTTAATTGGACATAAAGACCTTGAATAACTGATTCACCCCCCCTCTTAGTTATTCTAAAGTATTTCTAAAAAATTAACCTTTTATATATCTCATAGTCAAACATCCTTGTGAGTGGGATAAGGCACTTGTACAAACAAGATTTGAGGTTTGGAAAATGTGATAGGTGGATTTGGGAGCTATCTTTATTTTCAAATCCACTAGACATGGTTTCATGGCATAAGATCTTTCTCATTTAACCAATTCTTCTTTTATAATAAATTTGATCCTTGAGATTGTTGGCTTCCATGGCACCAACTAAAGTGTCGCAGGTTTTGATCTGTTGGACATGGTGAAAAACTTTTGTGAAATTGTGTGTCCATTATTTAAAGACTTGTTTGAATACAGCCACCACATTCTCTTCTTCCTCCATTTTATTCTAGTCCAAGCTACAAAATAAATGTTGGGAGGAAATATATTTGATGAAGTGATTCCAATCAATGGTTGTGACTCACACCAATGTCAAGAGGTCCCTTCATAATGTCTCTATAGATTTATGAATTTAAACTACTATATCAACATCTATGATCAATGTAGAATCGAGCTTGACCTCTGAGTTTAGGGCTGGTTCAACATAATGGGGTTGAGTTATTCCTTTTGAATATACTAATGTGTTTGATCTATAATAGTAACTATTCTATAGCTACACTGTTTGAGAAGAGTCTTTTTTATTATATATTGCTAAGGAAATATTAGAGGTCGATGAGTATTAATCACTTGATGAAGATGTTAGATATTATAAATTTGTAACAAAGGTCATTGTGCTCTTATCAACATAGAAGACTATGTGTTGTTATTTCTATAGAAGATATAAGTATCTATGAGTTCCATTGATCTCTATGAAAGCTCATCTTTATTGAATATTATCTGCCTCTGCTCATTTTAGAGGTACTATGATTACCCCTTCTCCTTTCACTAACTGGTCCACTTCTAATGCTCATTGGATGATTTGATTTATTCATATCCTTTGTGATGATTTTATTTTCCTTCCAAGTTTATAAAAAAAAAATTACATTGAAGGTAAATTTTGTATGAAGGTATCTTCCTTTCCAATATGTTATTGATGTAGCTTATTATTCAATTTTATAGATGGACTATACTATCCATTCATTGTCAAATTATATATAAATCCAGTGGTCAAAGACTATTATTATGTATGTATTCTCTATTTGTTGATTTCTAGATATCATGAGAAACCCCACAAAATGTTTAGACAAGTCACCACCCAAGCATGAATAGTCAACACAACATTGATCATAGGAACTTTATTGGTCCTTTAGAATAGGAAAATGTCCCTCTATTAAACACCACTTTGGCCAATTCAGGTCATTTTTTTCCATGCTCCCTAACAGAGAAAGATTTTTGTAAGTGACTTTAAACTTCCCTTTTAAATAGATAAAACTAATATAAACTAATATACATTTATAGCTTGGCTCTAACACCATGTTAGAAAACATGGATAAGTTTCTGCAAATGTTTTTACAATACCATAGTTATTGGTATGTTCCAAATGCAGATCCCAATCTCTTATGAATATAACAGTAGGAGACATGTCTCTATGATTAATTATTATTATTTAACAATATAAATCACAATATAACACATGTATTATATATATAATATAAGATATATATATATAATATATTATATTAACATTGTATCTTATGATTAAATCAATCTAACTATAGCTATAATCTTAACACTTTCAAACGGTACAACCTTTTTTAAATCTAACAGATGTGTTACATTCTATGCTTTTCCTACTATGAGGGAAAAAAATTAAAACTTAAAATTTGTTAAGTTTTGATGAGTTAAGGTGGTCAGACATGAGAGTTATTTTATTCTAAAAATATTGTTGCAGAAAATTCATAATTAATTATTTATTTGGAATAAAATTACACAAAAACATGTGTTTCATCCAAGCATGATCCTACTTGTTATATATAGAATCTTGTAAAAAAATATTATTTTATTGTGATTAAGGTCATCATACATACACCTACTTCTTATTTTTTTCCTGAAATATTTGTACTATTGAATTGACAACCAATCAAATTATAATTATTTTCAAACAAGGGCTAGTATTTTAGAAACTACATTTAATTTACTACAATTTGTATTGTTATAAATTTTTGATATAAGGTTCATAACTAGTTCAAGATTTCACGTCAAACTAACTAACTCTAATTTATTGATTTTTAATTGTCACCTAAGGCCCTAGTTTGGTATACCATGATCCTACACATATCATAGGTTGTTTTCTTTTATTCTCTAATTCATATCCTTCACTTTGTCTTCTATTCATATTTAATGAATCTCACTCTTTGATGCTAATGCCACTAATTTTCCAAAATTGTTTCTTTGTTTACCTATTCATCTAGTTCATTGTTAGTCGATAGTAACTAGTTGATCAATAGTATTCCTTTATTTTGTTTAGGTTCTTACTAACCCTTTTATTGATATTGTTCTAGTCTTTTGATAGTTTTCTCTTTATTTCTTTCTTTGATAGTGTCTTATATTCTCCAATATAACTTATATATTTTCCTATTTATGCAATTAGCTTACCTATTGACTTAACTTCTCAATAGTGACAATTTACTCCTTCAAGGGTTTCTAACAATGAAAAACATGCTTTAAAATAGTCATCAATAACCTATAGAAGATTTTGTCAAGTAACAATAGAGACATACTCAAATTTACCTTATTCTCCAAATCTTTCTCTCAAAAAGTGATATCAAACTGAAATATGTTGTCATTGGATACAATACTAGATTCTTTATAATATTTGTTAAACTAGTAAGTCATGTAGGTTATCTAAAAAGGATTGTCAAATAGTATTCCAATATACTTTTTTTAAAATTCCATCCATCATACATGTGCACAAAAGGATCTAGCAACAATATATTCACCTTTCATGGTAGATAAAGATAATAAGTCATGTTGTATGCTTGGCCAAGAAATCAATAAAGGTCTAACAAAATATGAATCCCCACTTCTGTGTTTCCTATAATTTATATAACTATCTCAATCCACACTAGTATAGGCAATTAGAGTAAAGACAAGTTCCTTGGGATACCATAATCCATAGTCTTGGTGCCTCTCAAGTATCTAGAAAATTCTTTTCAATTAAATAACATTTATTTTTCTAGGATCTTTCTAGAATCTAATTACAAGACAAACTAAATGTGTGATATGTAGTATAATAGCATCCAAACATAATAATCCTCCCAATATTTATCTATATCTTATCTCATTAGTATTAGGAGATTAATTTTCCTTACTCAATTTATCTCTAATATTCGTAGAAGAACATACTAGTTTAGAATTATCCATTCCAAACTTCCTTAATAATTCCTTAAAATATTTTGATTATGAAATAAAGATACCATCATCTTTCTGACTGATTTGAAACCCAAGTTTCTTATCTCCTCAATCATAGATATTGCATATCATCAAGGAAATTTACTCATTCCATCATTTCATACAAAGATTATATCATCCACATGTTAGAATGATTTAGAATAACTAAGAGGTGGGGGGTGAATTAGTTATCCTCAAGTCCAGATGTACCAATTAAATTTAAATTAAACACTTCAACCAACTTAGAGATCTATTCATTAAGTAGCTCGATCTCTATAGCTACTTATCAATAACATAAACTTGTAGTCCATTGTCCCAATAATAATAAACTTGGAGAATGTAAAATATTAACAGTAAAACATATCAAATAACATCCACACAATTATGACACTAGGATTTAATGTGGAAACCCAATTTAGGAAAAACCACCAACAACATGTCACCAATTTTTCATTCTTCTAAAGTGAGCTCTATTAGGAGCCAACCCTATTAAAGGTTAAAATATACACTATTAGGTGTGACCATGCTAAAGGATTTAATCACCCTATTAGGAGTGGCCTTGCTAGAGGACTTAAGAAAATTCCATTAGAATTTCACCTTGATTAAAGGATTTACAAATGACTATTAGGTCAACCTTGATTAAAGGATTTAAACTGATACAATGGTTAGCTAGTAACAACAAGTTGATCTAAATAAATACAAATCACTTTGCAAATATAGATCAAAAATTTGGCTCAATAGCTAACTCAATGACTGGCCTCCATTATCATCTCCATCATTGATTCACTTGGAAACCCTTCAAGAAATCACTCTTGACATCATCATTTCACTGTTTAGCCTTCTACTCAAATTCGTCAATCAATAGAATCAACAATTACTCCTACCTTTTTAGCTAAGTTATACACTTAGATACTAACCCTTCTTTATATTATTCATTATGCCTCATTAAATAGGTAGCTTAATATTTTGATTCTTAAACACCACCATTGATCTAAGGGTTATGTCAAATTAAATAAATCCTTCCTAGTGTAGGATCACCTTGGGGAAGGGAAAATCCCTAAAGAAATTTTGGCTTGTAAATGATCTTTCCAAAAATTTGATGAATAATTACTAAGGATGAAGTCCCATGGTATTTTAAGAAGGTTTTTATAAGTAGGATTTAGGTTTGAGTCATGATTTTAGCAATTAAGACCTCATAAGCCTAGAAATGCAAAAATTGCTCCAAAATGGAAAAATATGGGAAAATGCCTTAAAGGAAGAAATAGTTATTTAGGAAATTTCCTTATATTTTTTAGGATCATCTTATAAGGTTTCAAACCAAACTGGACAAGTTTGGAGGGCTCAAATGCCAAATTGTTAAAAATTGTCAAAGTTGCTCATTGACAACTTCATATTTTTGCAAAGTTGCAATGACAACTTTTTGCACTTTGGTGAAAAGGCATAATATAAATCTAACATTAAACCTAAGGGTTAGGATAGTTATGGAGTTCTATTTAAATGGAAGATAAATCCTTAGAAGGGGTTGGTTATGCCATTGTACAGACAATTGATGAAAGGAGTAATTGTTGACAGAAAATGTGGTTTATGAAGGATTGCTTGAAGAACTTGATTAATTTTCTTACTATTTTTTATGGACTAGATGATTTTGGTCATGTGATAACTTTTTCCAATATTTTTTTAATCATTAGAATTTATTTTATTAGGTTTTCAAAGCTATTTAGTTTCATTGTTCCTGTTGGTTGGATTTGGCAAGGTCACACCAAAATGGCTAGAACTTGAGTTCCCATAGTTAAAATCCAATGGCCTTTGTGAATCAAGTAACAACCTATGTATACTATGTAAATATCAATTTTTGAGGTTGGGGAGGGTTGTTTTTTTTTTTTTGCAAGCTAGTAGAAGCTTGGCAAAGCATAGATATGCTTGCAAGAGAGAAATGAATGGAGAACTAGATTGATGTGTGCCAATAATGGTTGGGAAATGATGGAAAGATGTATCTAGTGTCCTTGAACCATAGGAGTAGTCTAGAGTGAATTTTTACTTTCCTTAGAAGTGAAGTTGTTGCCATTTCCCTAGAAACCCTTAAAAGAAGGGTTTTATAAAAATGTATTGTACAGACACTTTGAGGATTTGAGACCTAGAAAATCCTTAAGTCTAGGTCAATATGAAACAACTTATAGTATAAATATATAGGCCTTGTTATGATATTTTACAATTTATATAATTATCCTTGTTTCTAGGAGGGCTAATAGGGGCTCATAGGGCTACAAGGACAAATAGAACAAGAATGGGTTGTGGGTGTGTAAAACCTAAAAAGATGGTGCAAAATGACTTGAAATGAGTCAAGAAACTCAAAAGAAAAGCATAAACTTTATTTTTTCCCTAAAAGTACCATTTGGTGGATTTTTGGCTTGATATGCCAAAAGGTACATAGTTGGGGTTTTGGGAGTTAGAAGAGTGAAATTTGAATTGATTGGTGGGTTTCTTGGTGGAAGGGGATTAGGAGAGAATCCTCTAGGTTAGGGTTAGATAAGAGACCCTAAGAAGGCTTAGAGATAGCCTTGGTAGAGCAAAAAGGCTCCAAGAAGAAAAAGCTCCCCATCAAAGTGGTATCAGAGCCCAAGATTGAGGCTTTTGGTGGTATGTTGTATCCTACTGAATCAAGTGGATCTACAAAGATCATGACCAATGCAGAATTGGCTAAAGAGGTAGATGAGAAAAGATGAATCATGGATGAGAAAAATAGGCTTCTAAATGAGGCTATAGGAGAGATGAAAGAAAAATTGAAGGAAGTTATAGAGGCAGCTCTAGAAAAGGAAGACGAAGACACCAGCACCAGTAAGGCAAGAAGAAGTTAGATTTGGAAGATGAAGTCCCTAAACCTAATCCTCCACTTGGTAAGCAAGAACCATTCATCATGGCCCTCAAAAAATTAGGAGGAAAGAGTCTTGAGAATATTCCAATGTTCTATGGGAAGATGGATGTAGAAGTGGTCCTCGAATGGATTGAAAGCATTGAGAATCATTTTGAATGTGAAGGGATAAAAGAGACTCAAAAGGTAGGGGTGGAAAAGTCTAGCTTGAAAGGACAAACACTAACTTGGTGGAATTTTGTGCAAGAGGAAAGGGAAAGTGAAGGGATGAAACCAATATCCAATTGGAAGGATATGGTAGAAAAGACAAAGGAGACCTATTTACTAGAGGACTATGAGATCCAACTTCACAAGAAAAGGAAGAATCTTAAGTTAAAGGATCTTGATGTGGCTTCTTACATTAAGGAGTTCCAAAAGTTAGCTCTAAGGTCAACGATACAAGAGGCGGAAGGCATCAAGGTAGAAAGGTACTTGAATGGCCTTAAATGGTCCATGATACAAGAGGTGGAAGGCATCAAGGTAGCAAGGTACTTGAATGGCCTTAAATGGTCCATATAGGATGAACCAAGTTTGTCAGTCTCACTACTATACATAGTTGTTTCCAAATGGCTCTAAAGGTGGAAGACAAGTTGAGAAAGAAGAATGATACCAATTCTAAAAGTAGAGCTAGAGGTAAAGATTTTAGAGGCAACTCAAGGGGAGGTTCTAGTGGAAGGACCTATTAGGATAAAACCACGGATAGAAATAAAAACTATATGCAAATATAACCAATAATAGAAAATAATAGGTCACACAGAAATGAACACAAGGCACCAAGATTTATGTGGTTCACCCAATCCCTGGGCTACATCCACCAAACTACAAGTCCAATATTATTACAATCCAGTGACTACAACAACCTAATTACAATATGTAATCCCTTACAACTCAATACCACTGCAAGAAGCAATTTTGCATCACAACATAATAATAAAATACCTAACCCTAAACCTTTTTTACAAGTATTTTATTTTATTTTAGGGTTATAATTAATAATTACATGTCGGCCCAAAATCTTGATAAATTAGGGCCCAAAAAAATTTTGGCAAAAAATTATGGAGTATGTACAGTACTTTCCTGATTAGTCACCACAATCTAACAATCTCCCACTTGGAGACTGATCCTATAGAAATACCACTACAACATGGGGCTCCCACTAGATCAAACCACCCTAGACTCTACTATTCTTTTATTCATGTTTAGTTGAGAAGACCAACCGAAGCTGAAGAGGAGTTCAACTTCTCCCTTTTTACAACCTTTGTCAACATATTTGCTAGATTGTCATTTGTATGTATCTTCTCTAGCTTTAACTATTTATCCTCCAAAACTAACCGAATGAAATGGTACCGCAATTGTATGTGTTTGGTCTTAGAATGCAGAGCTAAATTCTTGGCAACATGAATGGCACTCTGACTATCTGTGAACAAATAATTATCCTTCTAAGGATGTCCCAATTCTTCCAAGAAGAACTGAAGCCATATCATCTCCTTGGTTGCCTCTGTAGCAGCAACATACTCTGCCTCTGTAGTGGATAGAGCATTAATCTTCTGTAACCTAGAAACCCAGCTCATGATTTCCCCACCAATAGTAAAGACGTAACCTGAAGTACTCCACGTGGTATCAATATCCCCTACCAAATTTGAGTCAACATAGCCCTATAAATTAGTAATAGAGCCCCCAAAGTGTAAACACTTATTGGATGTTCCTCTCAAATATCTGAGAATCCACTTGACAGCATTCCAATGCTCAAATCTTCGATGACTCATATACCTGCTAATGATTCCCACTGCATGGGCAATATCTAGCCTAGTGCATACCATAGCATACATCAAGCTTCCTATAGCTGAATCATAGGGTACCTCAGACATCTTATCCTCCTCTTCATGTGTCTTAGGACACATCTCCTTAGTCAATTTCAAATGAATAGGTAAAGGTGTGCTAACAGCTTTAGCATTCTCCATAGAGAAACGTTGCAACACCTTCTCAACATAATCAGCCTGAGATAGCATCAATGTTCTATTTTTCCTATCTCTACAAATCTTCATACCAAGGATTTGTTTTGCTTCCCCCAATTCCTTCATAGCAAATGCATGTGCTAACTGGCATTTTAGCCCCTTAATATGATCCATGTTAAACCTAGCTACAAGCATATCATCAACATATAAACATAAAATAATGTAGTTATCATCATCCAACCTCTTAAAATAAACACAATAATCTAAATAAAACCTATTATAGTCATGCTCATGCATAAACCTATCAAATTTTAGATACCATTGCTAAGGTGCTTACTTCAAGCCATATAAATTTTTCTTCAATTTGCTCACTAAGTTCTCCTTACCTTTGACCTCAAATCCCTGTGGCTAAGCCATATATATTTTTTCATCCAAATCACCATGAAGGAAGGCTATTTTAACATCCAACCGCTCTAAATGCAAATCTTCAATAGCCACAAGACTTAAAATAGTACGGATAGAAGTCATTTTAACAACAGGAGAAAATATCTCATCAAAATTGATTCCCTTTTTCTGTGCAAATCCTTTTACAACTAACCTGGACTTATATCTTTTCTTACCTCCTTCCTCTTCTTTCAACCTGTAAACCCACTTATTCTATAAATCCTTTTTACCTGCAAGAAACTTGCACAAATCCCTTGTCTTATTCTTTAGCAAAGAGTCCATTTCATCTTTCATTGCAGACTCCCACTGAATCTTAGTATCCACCTGCACAGCTTCATCATAACTTTCAGGTTCACTAGCATCAGTAAGTGAAATAGAATACAAAGAGGGAGAAAATCTTTGTGGAGCTCTAATTTGCCTCGGTTATCATCTAACATTCACTAGTGTGTGTGGTATTTGTTATTGCAGTTGTTGCACATCATGAGGAATGGTTGGAACATCAGCTTTTGGAGTATCATCCAGCACTACATAATCATCTTCTTTCTTCTCATGTTGCTACAATAGATCTTTGTACAACACTTTCTCATTGAATATGACATCCCAGCTTCTTAAAATTTTATGATTTTTAAAATTCCAAAGCCTATAACCAAATTCATTAATGCTATATCCAACAAAGACACATTTCTTTGATTTAGCTTCTAGCTTGGTTCTATTTTTAGAGTCTATATGAGCAAAAGCTTCACAACCGAAGGTCTTGAGAAAAGAATAACTCACCTTCTTACCAGTCCATGCCTCCTCTAGAATACCATAGCTCAAAGGAGTAGAGGGACCTCTATTAATCAAATATACTATAGCATTGACAACCTCCACGCACATGTGTAAGGGAAACCTAGCATGCAACCTCATGCTCCTTGCGTGCTCCATTATAGTCCTGTTCATGCGTTCAGCCACTCCATTCTCCTATGGAGTCTTTGGAACAATTTTTTATCTATGAATACCATTAGTGGAGCAATAATCTTCAAATTCATGACTACAATACTCACCACCATTATCAAATCTGAGACATTTTAATTTCTTACCAGTCTCATTTTCAACCAAGCATTTCCATTTCTTAAAAGTTTGAAATACATCAAATTTCTGTTTAAGGAAATAAACCTATACTTTTATAGTTGTGTCATAAATAAATGTAACATAATAATGAGAGCCACTAAGGGAAGATACCTGAGCTGGTCCCCATACATCTGTATACACAAGCTCTAATTTCTCCTTTTTGTTTTTCTTTCCAGTCTTTACAAAACTCACTCTCTTTTGTTTTCCATACACACAACTTTCATAGAAATCCATACTAACACATTTTAGACCTAGTAAAACTTTCTTTGAATGAAGTACTTTCATACCTTTCTCACTCATGTGTCCAAGTCTATTGTGCCATAGCGTTGTATTAGAATCTACAGTAGCTATTTGTTCTCCCTGCTCAACTATAGCAATTATTCCTAAACATTCATTTTTCTTTGAAACAATCAAAGTAGAAGGAACAATATGACTTGTACAAAGATACAAGGTACCTACTTTCACACCTTTTGCTACTACAAGGGAACCTTTTGAAACCTTACAATTTTTATCATTAAAAGTAACTACACAACCCTCATCACCAAGTTGCCCTGCTGAAATTAAATTCCTACTCAGCCTTGGAACATGTCTTACCTCATGTAGTTGCCAATGATTCCCATTCTACAATTTAATCTTAATTTTTTCCTTTCCAACAATCTAACAAGGTTCATTATCCCCCAAATAAGCAAGCCCAAAATCCCCTTGGACATAATCAATGAAATAACCTCTATGAGGTGTAGCATGAAATGAAGCACCAAAATCTAAAACCCATGAATCATCAACACTTTCTAAAGAAAAAAGCAAAGCATCCTCTTCGGATTTGTTACTTACCACATTTGTCTCCTTGTCTCTATCTAATTTATCTCCTTCATTTTTCTTTCGATTCCAGCAATCTTTCTTTTTATGACCTGGTTTCCCATAGTACCAACAGTTGTCCGATCCTCTCGATTGAGACCTCTTCCCCTTTGACTTTCCTCTTGATTTCCCATGACTTCTAGAGTTACTTCCTCTCTCAATTATTCTACCCTTGCTTTGTGCATTCAAAGCACTTCTTGATGTAGATCCACCTGAGAATTTTCTATGAGTTTCCTCACTCAAAACAACACTGATCACATCATCATATTTTAGGGTACTAGATCCAAGAATAGAATTACTCACTGCCATTACCAAGCCATTCCAACTTTCAGGCAAAGAACACAAAATCAAGAGAGCCCTAATTTCTTCATCAAAATTGATACCCACAAAAGATAATTGACTAGTAATAGTATTAAACTCATTTAAATGATCTACAACAGATCCACCTTCTGCCATTTTCATATTAAATAAATGCTTCATCAGAAATACCTTGTTTGAAGCGAAGGGTTTTTCATATAGTGTCGCTAAGGTTTTCACCAACTCTTCTGTCATCATCCCTTTTTTAATATTAAATGCAACTGATGGTGCTAGGCATAACCAAATTCTTCCAAGTGCCTTTCTATCCAAAAGATCCCATTCATCATTTGACATAGATCCCTGATACTTGGCTTTGCCTTCCAACAACTTCCATAAATCCTTCTGATAAAAATAGTCTTCCATTTGTTAGATTGTGGTAACTGATCAGGAAAGTACTATATATACTCCATAATTTTGGGCCCTATTTTATTAGGATTCATAGATTCACCACTAAAGTTATGGCTAATTTATGGCCGACATGTTATAACCCTAAAGCGATTTAATACTTGTATAAAAGGGCTTAGGGTTAGGGATTATTTCATAGAGTGATGCAAAATTGGTTCTTGCGACAATATTGAGTTGTAAGGGATTACGGATTGTAATCAGGTCGTAATCACTAGATTGTAATAATATTGGACTTGTAGTTTGGTGGACGTAGCCCAGGGATTGGGTGAACCATGTTAAATCTTGGTGTCTTGTGTTCATTTCTATGTGATCTATTATTTTCTATTATTGGTTATATTTGCATGTAGTTTTTATTTCTATCTGTGGTTTTATCCTAACACCATTTGTATCTTCCATAATTGGAAGTTCTACCCATTAAACCTATCAACCCTCAGCTTACCCTGATCTACCATCACTCCCACTCAACCATGAGACTCCCACTTAACTGTGATACTTTCTTGCAGAGGATAACTGAAAGACAACCTTGCTCTGATACCACTTGGCTAGATAAAACCACTGACAGAAATAAAAAGTGCATGCAATTATAACCAATAACAAAAAATAATAGATCACACAAAAATGAACGCAAGGCACCAAGATTTAATGTGGTTCACCCAAGCCCTAGGCTACGTCCACCAAACTGCAAGTACAGTATTCTTACAATCCAGTGACTACAACCTAATTACAATCTGTAATCCCTTACAGCTCAATACTACCACAAGAAGCAATTTTGCATCACAACATAATAATAAAATAACTAACCCTAAACCCTTTTATACAAGTATTTTATGCCATTTTAGGGTTATAATTAATAATTACATGTCGGCCCAAAATCTCAATAAAATAGGGCCCAAAAAAATTTTGAGGCGATCAAAAAATTATGGAGTATGTATAGTACTTTCCTGATCAGTCACCACAATCTAACAAGACCAATGATCAAAAATGCTATGGAGAATCCAAATGGACTGAGCAGATTAGTAAGACTAGTTAAAGGGGAGGCTACAAAAGAGGAAGAGGGTCCAATAATGGTGGGAGAGGAAGATATAGGAATAGTAGTAGGGGATCACATTTTAGTAACATGAAATGTTACCAATGTGGGAAGTTAGGGCATCCTACCTATAGGTGCCCAGAGAAGGCATTAGCATCATATGGAGAGAAGAAAATTGCTTAGGTGCAAGAAGGTGATAGTCAGAAGTCAAGTGGGGTGGACGTTGAACTAGAGGAGGATGAGAGTCTAATGTTAAGGAGAGTCCTAGTCAAATAACTAATGAAAGAGGAAGATAAGAAAAGAAGGGCACCCTTCAAGACTACATCTAAAATACTTGGGAAGGTGTGCAAGGTAATCATAGATTCAAGGTCTACTAATAATGTAATATCCGAGAAGACAATATAAAAACTTGGGTTAACAAAGATTCCCCATGTGTGTTCTTACAAAGTAACTAGGTTAAATAAGGGGCAAAACATCATGGTGAATGAACAAGTATGGGTGGACATCACCATTGGAAGTATCAAGATAAGATCTTATGTAATGTACTTCAAATGGATGCTTGCTAACTATTGCTATGAAGGCCTTAGCAATATGATAGGGAGGCAATGCACCATGGTAGGGAAAACAAATATTCCTTCAAGAAAAATGGAATCACCTATAGAATACAATCCTTGTTAGAGGAAGAAAAAGTCAAAAAGGCTATTGCTAGCACAATGTTGATGAGTGGGAAAGATTTCCTCAAAGACCTAAAGGAAGGTGAAGGAGTAGGGTATACTATCATAGTGAAGCCAATGGAGGAGAATCTATCATCACAAGCAGCTATACCTACAAAAGTACATGAACTGTTAGATCACTTAAAAGACATTATATGTGATGGAGAACCACCAACATTACCCCCAAAGAGAGCCATAAGTCATCAAATTGACTTCATACCAGGTGCATCTTTACCAAATAAGGCTACATACAAGATGACATCATAGCAGAATAAGGAGATAGCAAGGCAAGTCCAAGAATTGCTTCATCAAGGGTTGATTAGTAAGAGCATCAGTCCATGTGCAGTCCCAGTTGTCCTAGCCCCTAAAAATGGAGGTAAGTGGAGAATGTGTACAAACTCTAGGGCCCCATTTGGTTGTAGGAATTGGATGGGAATAGGAAAATATTAATATCCACATTGGCCAATTTGTCATTTGTTGGAAAAATACAAAATTGGAATTAGAATGTGACTATTCAAATTTAAGCCCAAAATGGGCATAGTGGAATTCCTAAAAAAAAGATGGAATAAGAATATCTTATTCTTATTCCACTTTTTATTAAACCCAATTTGATGGGTTGTCAAGTTTGTGGCTGCCAAATTATTTTTCTACTCAAAATATTGCTTTGTTCATGAACTATTTTCTCCATCATTCACAGAGTTTTCATGAGCAACAAATTTTCATCGTGGCTGTTGATTTTTTTTGAGACTAGGTATTTGTTTCATAGTTTTTACCAAGCCATAGATGTTGAAATTTTTAGAGTTTTGTTTCTCAGAACTAATTTGGGCTTTCCTCATTTGAGTAGGATTTCTTTTTTGCTATCAAGGTTTCTCTCCAATAAACTAGGTATGTGTTCCATCATGCAAAGAATGTGCAGGTTTATGGGTGTTATCTTCTTTTTCATTATGTTTGATGGTATTTCGGTATTTAGTTTTTGAATGAAGTGCTCCAAAACTGATCTTTCTACCAATAGAACCTTGTGGATTGGGCTCATCCATGAAAATATTTGCAACTGTTATACAACAACTCAATGTCTTTCTATTGCAGATGTCGTGAGTCTCTTGTATAGCACTAAAACTTCCCTGAACAATCTCATGTATGTATAAATGTGTCAAAACATTTTGCCACACACTTCTAGAAGGTCTTAAATGGGTTTGGGTATAACAAATTTACTATTTTATTATCTAGATTCTCATTTCATTTCCTTTCTTTTTAGGGTTCCAGTTCCACATTTTTCTTGATAGAACAAGCCAAGGTTTTTGGATTGCTTGTATTTGATATGTTGCTCGTTAAAATATCCTTAAAAATATGAAAGCATAGACAAGGGATTTACTAATGCATCTTATGAACAAAAGGAAAATATCATATTTCTTTTTGTAGGTAAGCATGCTTTTTTAAGTACAGACTATTGTCTTCTTCTGCGTATCAATCCAAATTAACTCTCAGTAATTATGAAATGGAAAGATTAAGTTTTATTCATTAAGGAAGGAAAAGTTTTGGTTCCTACTAAGATTCATTACAAACTTAAGAGAGGTTGGTACTTGCTAGTGTATTTTCTTATTCTAAGTCGTCTAACTACTAGAAGACACCATGGTTAGAATTCCTTGCCCCAACTAGCACCAAACATTAGCTCTTATTTCCAAAAACCTATTAATATTTATGGTAGTCTCGAGTCTATCCAAGAAATCCATGATAGCATTGGATGAGCCATGAAATAGATATGACTGGTTTGAACCCAAAGCCTTCCATGTTGGGTTGTACTATTTTTACTAAATTTCTAACTACTTTTACTTGATTGTCAAGCTTAAATGTATTCTTCAGTTTCTGGATCTGAGCATTGTGACCAAAACTAGAAGAGATAAGTTTGTGCATATACTTCAACAAGAAAAAAAACAATTGCAAATAAAAAATTCTCAATTTCTAGGCTATTCTAACAAGACAAGTTCATTTCATCCTTTTATATAACTAATTTTGCAATCCAGTTTACTATTATTTTGTTCTTGAGGATGAATCATTGAGTATGATTTATTAAAAAAATTTAATATAAAAATAGCAAGAGAGAGTATTAGCAGCACAAAGATTATGTATTAAGAGCATCTAACACATTATGGGATTTGAGATGTTGAACAAAAATGTATACCTAGTTTACTCATGCAAGATTCTTGAAAATTCTTAAAAACATCTCTCTTAGCTCTCTTCTGGTATGACACTCAGATTATCAAAGAACTTTTGAAATGTTAGATACCAAAAAATTCAATGAATAAAATTAGTAATGAGACCTATCTTTAGTAAAGCATGAATGGTTCTGCAATCCTTTTATATACTGATTTTGTAACATTTTTTCTTTTACTCTATTCCTGGTGATAAAATACTAAACACAAATACATACATAACTTTAAAAAATTCTTCAAAATTGATAGATTATGAAAATCTTGTAGCATTAAGAGCCAAATTTTGGTATCATTTATATTAAGATGGATTATTAAGAATTATTAGTTGTGAAAATGGGTTATGAAGCACCATTCCATATATATAGATCTAATTTTTCAAATGCCAACTATTTGAGAGTTTTGAAATGGTTGGACATGAAAGATTCCAAATTTTTCAAGCCACACAAGTAGATATACAAACTGATTGTAGGCTAAAATGTGTGATACTTATATTCATGCTTTTGAGTAAGATTGGTTGTAAGTTTATCAGCATCACCATTTCAAATTATACTTAATGATTCATCAGTTCTCTCATCCTAATAATGGATCATTAAATATGATCCCAAATATTGACACTGAAAAACTCACACATAATTTTTTCTCAAAAGCATGAATATAATATCATTAATTGTGAAAAATCATGTTATCATTAGTATGATATCACTTGCAATGTATGTACAAGATAATCATATTGAATTGAATGGCTCAAAGCTCACTTTAGCCTGTAGTTTACTATTCTCTTCCTTGAGGTTGACATAATGAACCTTGAAGACCTCATAGTCTTGCTTAAGAAGAGCATAGTCCTTTTCAAGTTGTTTAGTTTTCCACCTTGCTCTCCTATTCTAAAACTGGATTGCAATCTGCCTTGGGTGGAGGCCCAAACTCCTTGCAAGCTTCAACTTCCTCTCAAGCTCCACCCTCTTCTCCTCCTCAAAGTTCTTCTCCAGAACCCTCACCTACTCCATACTCAACCTCCTACATTTTAGCTTCTTCTCCAAGAGAACTCTCATTATAGTACTCATCTAGATCTTCTTCACCAATACCAAAATCAAAACTAGTAATTGAATATGCAATATTTCTCTTCATCTCCACCATCAATTGAAGAAGATAATTCTTGATGGGTTTGTCATCTAAAAATCAATTTAACAAAATAATGACTTTTTTGTTTATACAATAAATCTTTGTTATGCATTCTATATAAGAATGCCCAGAAGAGTTTAAGTAGTCAAAATATTGTGTACAATAAATCTCTCCTATTAAGATAATCTTGGAAGTCATTTGAAAATCAATTTATCAAAATAATGACTTTTTTATTTATACAGTAAATCTCTGCTATGCATTCTATATCAGAATGTCCAAAAGAGTTTAAGTAGTCAAAATAATGTGTACAATAAATTTCAATGGCATGGTTTCAATTCAATCTCCATAAAACCCACATTTATAGCATGGTTATTAACTTATTAGCAAGGAGAGGTTGCAGCTTTGTCATTTACCAATTGAAGTCTGATCTGTGGGGTCATTTTGTTTTTTATTCTTTTCTATGTATTTTTGTGCCAGTTTGTTGACTTTGTTTGAGAATTTTAGATATGTCACGTACTATTTCAATTATTATATGGCTAAATTGTTCATGCACTCCATTTTTTGAGCTATCTTATAGTCATAAATTATAGACTATACTTTAGAATATGTCTATTTTAAATGCAGAAGTAATCAACACTAGAAGACTTGCATTTTGTGTGTTTTTGTTATATCAATATGTTTTTTTCTATATATATTAATAGAGCTATAAATATTCATGACTCAACCTCAAATAAGTTTGAAACATCATCAGATTAATCCTAAGGTCATGATTTCCAAAGCCCTTCACTTTCTCATTTTGGTGGTTTGGGGAGCCCTTCACTTTCTCATTTTTTTGATGTTGTGATGATCAAACCCTTAGGCCTTCTCCATGTATTTAGTTTGAAATCTATCAAGATCATCTTTATTGAGGTTCTTCTAATGCAACACATTATTGGATTGATATTTGTTTCAAATTCTACTAGCCTCATCTTTGGTTCTAACTTGTATTTGAGTCATTGATGGATCTTGCTAATGATCCAAGGATTCATGGCCTCATTGCTTGAAGGAGTAGAATCATGCTTGATGTTGTAGTTTCTCTTGTCACCCTTGCAATGTCTATTGTAGTATCTACACAAGAAGCTAGGAGAGAGAGAGGCATAAGCATAGAAGAGATGAAATCCCATTTTATAAGAGTATTATTCATTCAAATGAGACTGATTGCCATGAGCAATTTCGCATGATTAGAATAGCATTCTTTCATCTATCCACTATTCTTAGGTAGAAAGGAAGCATTGGAGATTCTTGCAACATCACGTTAGAAGAACAAGTAGTGATGTTCCTCCATACACTTGGGCACAATTTGAGGAATCATAAGATTGCTCATAATTTTGGTCACTCAAGAGAGACAATTAGCAGATACTTCCATAAGGTCTTGAGGGCTAAATTTCTTGCCCCTTATCAATGTACACGGTACCATCTATAGGAGTTTTGTAGAGCAAATCCAATTAACTCTCCATAGGAGTTATCTAATCACCAACACTCCTCACTTAAAAATATAATAAAGCATACATTTGGCATTCTAAAGAAACATTTTCCTATCTTGAGGCATGCAACATCATATCAAATATTGACACAACTAAGATTATCTTAGCATGTTGCATCTTGCAACACTTCATTATGACAGAGGACAGTGTTCCTTCTTAAGTAGAAATTGAAGAGAAAGAGTGTGATGAGGGGATAAATATACCAATAACTTGAGACATATGGGATGAATCAACAAGATAGAGATGAATGGGGAAAATTTTGAGATGAAATAGCTTGGAGGATGTGAGAAGACTATAGAGCTCAAGCCTAGTTGTGGTTGGAATATTACATTTTCTATACTTTTGAAAGTGACAAATATTTTATATTTTTTTTTTTTGACACTTATATGGTAGTGAATGAATGAATGATGTGTGAAATTTTAAGCATGTTAATCTTTGCCAAATTTTTATGATTTTCATTTGCAATGAACTCTCTCACCATTACAAGTTGATCTTTGTTATCACTGTCATCTTTGCTCCATATTTACTATCTTTACAATGTGTTTGTTTGCCTCCTAGCTTAGCATTTCCCTTGATCTTGTGGCACTATACTTTAAATAGGGAGCTTTCCTATCATGAATCTGTGGAATCCCTACCTCCAACCTTCTTATTGGTGAGAGAAAAACTAGTCTTGTCTGCAATGTAATCTACCATTAACTTACGAAGATTGTTGTTAACTCATGAAAGCTACATAATGTATACTAAATGTTTAGTTATTCAAAAACTATAACTTGATGGTACTAGCATTAATTATAATTTATAGTTGGAAGTCACATTGTTTTCGAGTACTAGGCACTTATCTACAAATTTCATTAAATGGTAACTTTATGTGGCAATCAGTCTATAGTTTGAACAAGGATAGACATATTCAACCAACACGCATTCAACTAGGTATCTGATTGTGAGGCATAAATGTGGCTATACTCATGCCACTTGAGAATAGTTGAAAATTATAATGTCTCTCCATAAATGTAATCTTGTCACCTAGGTTCTTCCTAATGTCTTATATTTGACAGTCTAAGGAAATTTATCAAGTTTATTTACCCTTGAATTTTTTGTGTTTTTTTGTTGAACATAATCAGTAATTATGAACTAAAATCTTTTGAAATGACAAGTTTTATGTGCGCAGTGCTTGGAAATGTGCATGCATCATCTCTTGAAATAGTACCATTCAAGGCTATTGCTAAATTTACATATAACAAATTGAATATCATCAAAATGGTAGAAAAGTGAAGGAAAGCAAAGAGAGAACCCAAATTTCCTAAACAAACTAAACCTTGTAGTATAGATTTGTTTCACAAAATTTTGACAATTCTCCATAATAGTATATATGACCATGCTTTTATGATCATTTTAAAGATCATGGCTAGAATGTTCAACTGCTTTTGGCAGAGCTAATCGGTAAGCCTCAATTTGGCTTCGTCAAGGTTAAGCAATACTCAATGGGATTATGATAACACTATAAACAAATCCATGCTTGGTTCATTTATGGAATCAAGTATTTGTATCAAGCTTGAATGATAAAGCTTTTAGGACTTTGGCAAAGGGAAGTGGACTTTCATCTGAAAAGGCTTTTAGAAATTCAGATTCTCAAGTTTCTAGGTTAAATTGATTCAAAGCTACATTCAAATTGATTTTTTATATTGTAAATCCAGCTCTAGCAATATCCTCCTCTTTTGTGGGAAGATTTAAATTTGAGAAAAATTGATCCGTTATTATCTTGCATGTCTATAATATTGGTGAAAGCCTTATGTAGAATATTGCAAAGTAACTGATCCAAGATGATCTAGGACTTTGATCAAGTTGTGGTGGTATCATGAATTAGATGTATCTTTCCCTCTAATTCTTGATACCACCACATTCTAAAGATATCATATTCTTAATTTTTAGTTTAGAATGTTGATATGGAATTTGTTGTTGTGGAGTTACTGTTGCTATTTGCAGTTTACTTTATTTTGGATATGGCTTAAAAGTTTGTTGTTTTCTATTTGTTGTTGTTGTGGAGTTCAATATTTGCAGTCTACTTTATTTTGAATGCTCACTATTGTTGTTGTTGTTGTCTTTTACCTGTCTTTTGTTGACTACATTTTATTGATGGCTTATATTTTGGATATGGCTTATATTCAAAATGAGTTTTTTTTTTATTTGTAGCATGGCTGATAGTATGCAAACTAGAAATGTACCTTCATCTTCAAATAGGGTATTGTGGTCAAGAGAGATGGAATACAAATTACTTGATTTGATCCATGAGCAAGTCCAACTTGGTTGAAAAGCTGAAGGCAGTTTCAAGAAAGAAGCTTGGATTGCTATTGAGTGATCTTGTAATGAAGATTTGAAGAAAAATTTGAGCAAAGATAATTTGAAAAATAAACTCAAAACTTGGAAGATGGGATTTAGAATCATAAAGGATTTGAGAAACACAAGTGGTTTTGCTTGGAATGAAGCCACACAATCTATGGATGTTAAAGATAGTGTTTGGAATGATCTTTTGAAGGTAAAATTCTATATGGAGTTCATTTAAGTTAACTAAAATTATATCTTGTAAAGTTAATATTGAAAGTGAAATAACCATTCCATTCATTTTCTCAACATGCAAAGGAATTCAAAAATGCAAGAGTCTATAAAAGGTAGCCATTCCAATACTACAACAAGCTAGCCTTTATTGTGGGAAATGACATGGCAAAAGGTACTATAGCTAGCACTACTATAGAAATGGAAGAAGGGCACATGATGGATCAGGCCCTCGATCTAGATGATGATGGAGATTTCTATATACCAATTAATGATAATTTGGATGATGACTTTTCTCAATCCAACCAATCAACCGCAACTACCAGACAAAGAATATCATCATCCTCCTCAAAGAAGGAAAAGAGGAAGAAGGAAAACATGGCTAGTTCCATGGATACTATTTTTCAAGCCTTGAATAAGATCCATGAGTGCATGTCAAAGCCTTACGTTATCAAAGTGGATCAAGAGGATTCTGATTCAGTTGCAGAGAAAATGTATGATGCCCTCAAAGCCATTCTTGGGCTTACTAAAGATAAAATGATAAGGGCATATGATGCATTCTTGGTTGAAATAGCAAGAGCAAAACGCTTTTTGATAATGACCATCTTGGAGAGAATGAAATACATACTACTTAAGTATGGAAGTCTCTAGAAGCAAGACAATATATTTATGGTTTCTTCATAGCATTCCTTATGACATTTTTATACAATATATTTTTTATTATATACATTTACAGTTATCTTTAAATATGGTGACTTGATAGCATGCCTTATGAAATTTCTATACAATATATTTTTTATTATATACATTTACAATCATCTTTAAATATGGCTTCTTGATAGCATGCTTTATGACATTTTAATCAACTTTAAATATATCTTCCTTTCTTACTATATGATTGTATGTTGTATGATGACTGAACTATTTTGTATATTTTCTATGTTATATGAACATGTTGCCTATGTCATTGGTGGTATTACAAGTTGAAAAAGTGGCTCCTACTATGGTTATAGCAGCTCCCACTAGAATTCATGTTGATGCAAATCCTACTATTCCTACAATTGCTACTATGGTTGTAGTTGCTCCTACTAGAATCCATGTTGATGAAACTCCTAGTTGTAGCTGCTACTATGGTTGTACATTTACAGTCATCTTTAAATACATATGCAACTAATTATATACATTTATAATCATCTTTAAATATGGTTTCTTGATAGCATGTCTTATGACATTTTCATACAATTTTAATTAGCTTTAAATATATCTTCCTTTCTTACTATATGATTGTGTGTTGTATGTTGATTGAACTATTTTGTATATTTTCTATGTTATATACATATGTTGCCTATTCATTGGTGGTATTACAAATTGAACAAGTGGCTCCTACTATGATTGTAGTAGCTCCTCCTAGAATTTGTGTTGATGCAGCTCCTACTATGCCTATAGTTGCTACTAAGGTTGTAGTTGCTCCTACTATAATCCATGTTGATGAAACTCCTAGTTGTAGCTGCTACTATGGCTATCTTCAAAGGATAGATTTTTTATGTTTTATAATGAGAGGTCCATTCTCAAGCTACTTCAAAATAAATTTTAGCAATTTTAGTTTGTATCAAAATAATAGTTGTTATTTGCCTTCAATTTTACATTGTTTGGGTGCTTGACAAATTGAATATATTAGTTTCTTTCTACACATTGAGACCTTCAAATCTATTGTGCTTTTTCACTAGTCACCAAGAATAGCAGTTGATATGGATATTTTATTTGTCACTTTGATTGCTTATTTTCTTTGGTCTTGTTTGTTCTTAGTTTTATCTTTTGTGTGATTAAGATGATTGAGAGTGTGTATATTGAATTCAGTTGATTGATAGCAGTCATTTACAAGATAAATGGTGGTTGATATGTTGACATCGATGTGAGAATGAATTAACTCAGTTGATGGGATTAATTGGAAATTTTTTACAAGGAGCCCTACTTACTATGGAACCATTAGCTACACATCCATGGTTTAGGGGGTAGACCATGACTGGAGTTGCATAGGTAATAATAATAGTCCTTTAGTCCATATCTTAAATATAAACAAGTTGTTCAAAAGAAACAAAGACCACCATAAAAAGTCAACAATTTGATACATCTTCAAGATCTAGATAACGCATTAATCTTCTTGCTTTGAAATCAATCAATTATAAAAACCTCAGTAGACTTCATCGAACAATCTTGATCTTCAACTACTGTCATGATTTCCCTTCTAATTTCAAGTGAATGTTGAATTTTCTAATTGATTGCATAATTGATCGATTTCCTAAATCCTACCTAAGCCTTCTTGAGTTGCATGATTCAATAATTTGCCTTCTACTCAATGGTAAATGGTACTCTTTCTTTATTAAGTTTCCTTCTTCATTTGATACAACTCTATTTGCTTGAATTTTATGATAGTGAGATCACTGTAAATTCTCTTCTATGCTCATGATGGTCTCTGATCCTAGTCTTTGCCCTGTATGATAGTATCTTGATCTCCAACAGTATCTACTCTCTTGGTCCCACAATGCTTATATGTATTTTATGATTGTCACTCTGAACTCGTCATAACCTTATATTTTTTCCTTACTTTACATGATAATTATACCTCTATTTGAAGGTGAACTATGATGACAAGTTGGGTACACACAAGCTTGAAACAATCCAATTGATAGATGTGGAAGAGCTAAATTTATAGCTAAATTAAATTGAGATTATAAGACCCATTTTAGCAAGTATCATAATATAAACCAACCATCTCTTGATGATAGTTTTTTCTAATTGCTTTCATCATAAACAATATATAATAGTGGGAAGCTCCCTTAGTCATTATATAGGTATTTTTGGGCATCCACAACTCTTGAATAATTGCTTTGCATTTTTACTAGATTTGAGTATCATTGATATAGATTCCATGAAGCAAAGAGAAAATACGATTTATAAACATTGATTTATGCTAACATATTTGATGTTTTGTAGGTTTGATGGATTTAATGAATGTGTCAACATGTCACTGTGGTCTTGGCCCATGTTTGTTAAAGACCTCTAATACACCAAAAAATCTTGGGCAAAAATTTTGGTGTTGCTCGAATAGAAAAAAGGTTTTAAAAAATTAGCGTAATGAACAATTAATTATTATTCTAAGAAATAACAAAGATTTTCTATTATAGGGACATAATGGGTGTGGATTCAATGGTTGGCTCAATGATGCACAAATGACAAGTACAATACATGATGAAGGAACAACAAGTACAGTGCGCAATGGAGGAATAGAGTGCAAGTGTTGCAAGACTCATAAGGCTGAAATTTACTTTTTAAAATGTTTACTTTGCCTTGTAATTACATTGATTTTCTGGGACTATATGCAAAAAAGTCCATAAGTAGAACTTGTATAGGATTTTTCTAATATGACAAAAAAGACTGATATCAGATTTGAGATCTTTTATCAACTTTTATAAAATTATCTTTACAAGTAAATATTCTATCTAGTTTTTAATTAAAATCAAGTTGAAAGATCATTTAAATATGACTTATTTGTATTTTTTAAAATATTTAAGTTTTGATTTTTAATATTTAAATTTAAATTAAGTTGAAATGTCATGTTAATGCTATCAAAACTATACATATTTAAATAATAACTTTTTGATTTTTTTAAATAATAAACCAAAATATATAAAATCCAATTATAAGTAGTTATATAATACATTGAATATAATTTTAAAATAATTTTATTTAATTTTAAATACTTCCAAAGGTTGTGTTATACATTAACTATAAAGTCAATTTTTTTTAAAAATAGGATAATTTCTTTGAAAATAATTAACAAAAAAATTAGTTTAAAAAAAAAATATATTATATTTAAAATATAACCAAATCTCAAAAAAAAAAAAAAATTTAAAGTTTTAAAAAAAAAAAACACTTATTCCAATTCCTATTTTAATTGTTGCAACCAAACACAAAATACACATCTTTTAACTACTCTTCCAAGACAACCAAACATGTTCAAATGCTATTCTAGAAGTTATTTTAAGAATGCATGAATTTCAGAAGAGAGTTTATTCCTGCATTGATGAATGTTACATTTAGCAATTCCTGCAACCAAATGGGCCCTAGGGCAATCAATAGAATTACAATTAGATATAGATTCCATATTCCTAGAATAGAGGATCTAATGGACTGCCTTGGTGGAGCTAGATACTTTTCTGAAATTGATCTTAAGAGTGGATATTACCAAATAAGGATGAAGGAGGGCAATGAGTGGAAGTTTTAAAACTATTGAGGGTCTCTATGAGTGGTTGGTAATTTCATTTGGTCTTACTAATGCACCAATTACCTTCATAAGAGTTATGAATGAAGTCATAAAGGATTACATAAGAGTGTTTGTAGTTTTTTACCTAAATGACATTCTCATCTTCAGTAAGACAAAAGAGGAGCACATGAAGAACTTAGAAATGGTGTTGAGGAAACTTCAAGAGGAGAATTTGATAGTGAACCTTGAAAAGAGTGAATTCATGAAAGAAGAGCTAGTGTACTTGGGCTTTGTAGTTTCCCAAGGAAGTCTAAAAATGGATAAGAGTGAGGTAGAGGCAATCTTGAGTTGGCCTACTCCTATGTCTTCTACTGAGTTTAGAATGTGTTATGGGATAACATAATGCTAGAGGAAGTTTGTGAGGAAGTTTAGTGAAATTTGTGCACCTATGAATGATACCATCAAGGGAGGCATGAAGACAAAATTCACTTAAACCAAAGTTGTAGATGAGAGTTTTGAAAGGTTAAAGAAGAAGGTGGCAACCCAACCAATATTGGACTTGCCTTGTTTTGAGAAACCATTTGTGGTAGAGTGTGATGCTAGTAACATAGCATTTGGGGCAGTATTACACCAAGAGGGGAGGCCTATGGCATTTTTCAATGAGAAACTTAATGAGGAAAAAATGGGTATTCAACATATTACTTGGAGCTATATGCCTTAGTCCAATCCCTTAAGAAGAGAAGACATTACTTACTACCTAAGAAATTTGTTGTTTTTACTAACAACCAAGCATTAATTTTATTAATTCACAGGAGAATCTTAGTCTAAGACACATAAAATGGATGGAATTCTTGCAGTCCTACAAATTTACTATCAAACACAACAAGGGCACAAACAACAAGGTAGCAGGTCCTTTGAGCAAAATATTGCTAATTGTTCAAGAGGTCAAGTTGTAAAGTGTTGGGCTTGAAGGATTCAAGGATTTGTATGGTGAATACATTGATTTCTCAAAGGCATACAAGGTATGTGCTAATTTTGAAAACCATTTTCGTAGTCAATTTTCTCAAAATACATTGAAGAATGGTTTGTTCTTTAAGGGTTAGCAATTGTGTATCCCAAGAGGATCCATGAGTGAGAATCTCATTTAGGAAAAGCATAATGGAAGCATGAGTGAGAATTTTGGCCTTAACAAGAACCTATTCCTAGTGGAAAGGTTTTACTATTGGCCCAAGATGCAAGGAGATGTGAGGAGATATGTAGAGAAATGTGGGATATGTCAAGGTACCCCATCCAATGTAGGACTTTATCAGTCACTACCCATTCCTAATAGGCCTTGGGAGTGTATAAGCATGGATTTCATAATGGGCTTACCTAGGACAAAGTTGGGGTTAGATAATGTGTTTGTGGTAGTTTATAGGTTCAACAAGATGATCCATTTCATACCATGAAAAAAAACACATGATGCTATAAATATAGCTAATATATTCTTCAAAGAGGTGGTCAAAATTTAGGTGCTACCAATGAGTATTGTGGCTAACAAAGATGTCAAGTTTATGGTGCATTTTTGGAAGACCCTATGGAAGAGATTGGGTACAAACTTGGCTCATGGTTCTACCTACCATCCCCAAACATATGGGTAGATAGAGGTCATTAACATGGTCCTAGGAAACCTCTTAGGGTGTATTACTAAAGAATATGGGCAAAGTTGGGAGCAAGTCATCCCTCAAGCAGAGTATGCCTACAACGATTGCAAGAATAGAACAAATAGATTAAGTCCATTACAAATAGTGCATGGGTCACATCCAAGGGGCATAATGGAGTTGAAAAAAATACTAGCACATGACACCATCAGTGGACATGTAGATGATTTTGTGTGGTCCATGAAGGAGATACATGATCAGGATAAGAAAACCTTAATGGAGGCAAATCAAAGGTTGGAGGAAAAGAAGGGTTAAGGGTGAAGAGAACTACAATTCCAAGTAGGATATTTGGTCATGATCTATTTAAACAAATCTAGGCTATAGAAATGCATCCCAAGCAAGTTGCAAATGAACAATATTGGGCCATGCAAGGTGCTAGAGAAGTATTTTTCCAATGCTTACAAAGTGGACTTACCAAAAGATATGTCCATATGTCCCATTTTCAATGTTAAAGACTTAATACCTTACAAGGATACATCTATTGATGACATTTAGTATTAGACAGAGCTAAATAATGACATATCAGACTTGCAAGTACTTGAAAGGAAGCAACCACAAGTGGAGAAGATATTGGACTCTAGGGTGAAGAAGAGTACAAGGAACAAAGTTTACAAGGAACACCTAATAAAATGGATAGATAATCCTAAAGCTAAGGAAACTTAGATTTCTAAGAGTGACTTCAAGAATCATGGCATCAACAAGGAGTTCCTCTCACCATGGGTACCTTAGTCTTCCTCTTGTAGGGGGAGTATGGTACAGGAGCACATTGGGGAAGTGCAAATCCCTAAAGAAATTTGGGCTTTTAAATGGTCTAGCCAACCATTTTATGAATAAGAACTAAGGATGAAGTCCCATGGTATATTTAGAAGATGTGGATAAGTAGGATTTAGGTTTGATTCATGATTTTAGCAATTAAGTCCTAATAAGCCTTGAAATGCAAAAATTGGTCCAAAGGGGCAAAATATGGGAAAATGCCTTAAAGGGAGAAAGAAGTGTTTAGGAAAGATAATTATATATTTTAGGATCATTTTATAAGTATTGAAACCAAATTGGACAAGTTTGGAGGGCTCAAATGCCAAATTGTCAAAAATTGTCAAAATTGCTCACAACTTTGCATTTTTGCAAAGTTGCAATGAAAACTTTTTGCACTTTGGTGAAAAAGGCATAATATGAACCTAAAATTTGACCTACAGTTCAAGTTAGTCAGGGAAAGCTATTTAAAAATAAGATAACTCATTAAAAGGGGTTGGTTATGCCATTGCACAAACAGTTGATGAAAGGAGTAATTGTTGATAGAAAACGTGGTTTTTGAAGGATTGCTTGAAGAACTTGATTGATTTTATTACTTTTTTTGATGGACTAGATGCTTGTGTTCATGTGATAACTTTTTTCAATCTTTTTTTATCAAGCATTCATTTTATTAGGTTTTCAAAATTATTTAGTTTCATTGTTCCTAGTGGTCAGATTTGGCAAGGTCACACCAAAATGGATAGAACTTGAGTTCCCACAGTTGAAATCCTATGGAATTTGGGAATCAAGTAATAGCCTACGTATACTATGTAAATATGCATATTGGAGGTTGTGGAAGGTTGTTTTCTATTTTTGCAAGCAAGCCCTAGGCAAGCTAGTAGAAGCTTGGCAAGGCACAAATATGCTTGCAGGAGAGAAATGAATGGATAACTAGATTGGTGTGTGCCAATCATGGTTTGTAAATGATGGAAGGAAGTGTCTATTTCCTAGAACTAGAGGAGGGAGTCTAGAGTGAAGTTTTACTTGCCTTAGAAGTGAAATTTCTATCATTTCCCTAGAAACCCTTAAAACTAGGGTTTTCTGAAGAAGGTATTGTACAGATACTTTCAGGACTTAAGGCCTAGAAAATCCTTAAGTCAAATTCAATATGATACAATTTCTAGTAGAAATCTATAGGCCTTGTTAAGATATTTTACAAGTTATAGAAGAATCCTTGTTTCTAGGAGGGCTAATAGGGGCTCATAGGGCTACAAGGACAAATAGAGCAAGAATGGGTTGTGGGTGTGTGAAACCTAACAAGATGGTTTAGAATGACTTGAAATGAGTCAAGAACCTCAAAAGGACAGCCTAAAATTTATTTTTTTCCCTACTAGTAGCATTTGGTGGAGGTTTGCCTTGATGAGCCAAAAGGTGCATAGTTGAGGTTTTGGGAGTTAGAAGAGTGAAATTTGAATTGATTGGTGAGTTTCTTGGTGGAAAGGGATTAGGATAGAATCCTCTAGGTTAGGGTTAGATAAGATAGCCTAAGAAGGCTTAGAGATAGCCTTGGTAGAGCAAAAAGGCTCTAAGAAGAAGAAGCTCCCCATCACTTCCATCTTTTTCATTTCCTCCCTCCTCTTTTAGAAACTTCTCCAAACTTCTCTTTGAATCCATGCATAGAAACACTCAAACATGGTTTTTTTTGCATTAAATGTTACATATAATCAATTCTTATCTTCAAGATGCTTTACATATTCCAATAATTCAACTATGTCATCTAGGAATTGAGATTCCATCATAAATTGTAAAATGTTGTCACTAGGCCAACACTGTGTTCCTCGGCTTTGACCATCACTAGATAAATTAGTCATCACTAAACTATCTTTCTTGAATTACATTTTCTTTTCTTTTTCCTTTTACTTGTGCTTGGTAAAACTTTGTTTTTACTTTCTCTTTTATAGGTGTTTGGTCAACACTAAATTTTATCAACTTCTATTGTTCACTCAATCGACACTAGCATAGCTCTGGTTCAACTAGAAGTTTGTTAATCTTCCACTTTGAAGCTTAGTTATGCCTAAGTATTTGTTCTTCATTGAACATCTCTTCTAGGCTTCAACACTACTATCGTCTCTACTTGGTGCTATGATTAAACAACACATTATCTTACCAAAGTCTAACTGATCAAGTGCCCATTTTAGTTCACATAACTCAACCTTTTCACTAGGTCCTCTTATCATCTCCTTTTCTCAAATCCTCTTCATCAATCATCTTGATATGCCACTTTACTTAGGTACAAATTATCTCACCAATAAGGTTTGACATCAATGACAACATAACAATTATTCCAATTGTAGTTCTAAAAATCTTCCTCTTTAGCATTGATGGCAACACCTCTAGTTATCGTGCAATCCAAAAACATTTATCTTGCTTTAGGTAGATCCCTCTATGTCTAGTATCATATCTTTACTAATATCCTTAGTCTCATTCTGATTCTCAACTCAATGTCCAACAATATCCCTTTTAGTTTCATTCTGATTCTCATACATGCATCTCTTATATGCAACACCTCTAGTTATAACAACACAAAGAGTCCCCCTATCATATGAGAACATACTCTCCCTTATTGATATGCATCATCTTTGACACAAGGAAGGATAGGGAAAACTAGGGCCAATGGTACACTCAACTCTCTAAACCACCCTACAAGAGTTAACACAACGAAAGAAAACACAAAGAATAGCAACCAGAGGAGGAAGAAGAGTAAAATAATTTCATTGATTCTTCAAATATTCAACATACATGCCCAACTATAAAGCCTTCTAGGTTACGGCTAGATACAAAATACATTCACATTTAAAGATCCAATAGCAAATTTGCACTTTCTAGCATTGCTCCCAAATCCTCTCCTAAAACTCTAAACTGCCCTTGCTCCTAGCCTAAACACTCTATTTATACTAGCCAAAATAGTTTGCAAATCATTCTAGAACATGGAGAAGCCACAAGTCAGCTCTCAACAAATATTAAATGAAAATAAACCTAACATTAAATACACAAGTCAGCCTACATCAACAATTGAATTCTAGATACAATAGCAACAGTGGAGATCATTTGAATAGAAGAATTGGGCTATCAATGGCTCCTGTTCCCGCTTGAAAATTTGGATCTCCCACTCATGGCACTCCTACTTGTTCAATGTTTGGTAACACTATGGTCTCTGTCGGTCACTCAAGTGGTTGAGATGATTTTTGTGGGGGGTTTGTGGATGGGGTTAGGGCTCCATCTGCCCTTCGTTCGGCTTCTTTTGCGGATGGGGTTAGGGCTTCTTCTGCCCCTCGTTTAGCTCTAGGGTCTCCTCCTCATTCAAGGTTTCTTGGTTCAAGGGGAAGGACTTTTGCAGATGTGGCTGCCTTCGAAGCCAATTTACATGGAGCTCTCCCTCATGTTGTTTCTTTTGGGCCCTCTCATGTGATGCATGTAAGTGCTTTAAAGCCTATTAAGGTTTCTCTTGACCTAGAATTAGTTGAAGATATATTTCATACGACATAAGAACTTTCCTCTTTTTCTACCATTTTTTGCTTCTAGGGTTATTGGCCCTCTCTTGTTGATCTACATGATTGGATCTCCAAGAACTGGGTGCCACTTATAGACAATAATGTCCATATCTTTCCATGTGCAAAAGGCTTCTTTATAGCTAAATTTGAAAGCACTAATGACATGAAGATTATTTTGTGTCACAATAGTTTTTCCTAGCAAGGTAAATATCCACTTATGGAAAAACCATGTCATATGGATTTCGATCCACTTTTGAAGTCCTTTAACAAGTTCCCTATCTGGGTCCGGCTTCCAAATCTTCTGATACATCTTTGGCGTGATTCAATTTTTGAAACTATTGGGAATGCTATTGGTGATTTCTTATATGTGGATTCTGACACATCTGATATTCTCCACTCGAATTGTGCACATTTTCTTGTTGAGTTGGATGTTTCTAAGGGCCTCCCTAAGGCAATTTTCTTGGATTCCTCGAGGGGTTCTTGGACACAAATGCTGGATTTTGAAGGTATTCCTTTTTTTTGCAGGAATTGTCACTTGACTAGTCACATTGCTGCTTGGTGTGCTACTAGGAAGTCTAAATCAAGGCAACCACTTTCATGGTGGTCAAGGGCCTCTTCTGAGCACTATATGGTGAAACAATCCTTGGATGCTCCTATGGATTCTGTGGCTGAGGTTTCTCCTAGCGATCATTTGGAGCCGGCGGAAGAGGAGGGTGTCCCCTCTCTAGTCTCTTCCCCTATTTCGGATGCTCTTCCTAAGGGCCAGTTGTCATCTAATTCTCATAGGGAGATTGATGCAGCTTTGGCACCCCCTGGGTTCCAATGTTCTATTTCCTCTGAGGCTTGGGTTGTTTAGGCTACAAAGATTGAGGATGAATGGATAGTGGTAAAGAGTAAGAGAAGTAAGCCTTCTTCTCCCCATTTAGATATGAACCTTCGGTCACGTAAGGGAAACTCCAAATCAAAAGGAAAATCTTAAGTTCCCCTGTTCTGACTAGTTTTTTTATGATGGTGAGCGGGGTGTGGCTCTGGCTTGCTGGTCACTGGTCTGGGAGGTTTTACTAGTTGCCTTGCCTTCCAATCTATTTACTTTCTAGGTTCCAGTGTATTTTTTGGTTTCTTTTTCTGAATTCATATGTTGATTTCAGGTCCATGTAAAACTTAGTTATAGATGTTCTGCTAGTTTCAAGTCCTTTTAAAACCTGGTAGTGTTTCATAGTATATCTTTCTTTTTGATGTAAAGGGTTTCAGGGCCCCTTCAAAACCTATTTTTACCTTAATCTAAAACAATTAAATTCTAGAAATCAATGTTCGAGCAAAATCATGATATCTCCTAGATCTACTTGAATTAGAACTCATGCTTAAAACTATGGGTAGATATCTAGGTCCTCTACAACCTCTTAAGTGTGAAATGTCTGATTCATCAAGGAAAAAAGCACATCCATTCTGAATGTTGAGCACAAAAAACTATCACGCAGAACTGCTAGAAATTGATGTTCTGGGAGAATTGTCATATCTTCCAACCCATAAGAAGTTAGAAATTGCATCTTGGACCACCGATAGTAATCTATGCCCTCTTCAATACTTGAAGTGAGAAGCCCTTCATTCATTATATAAAATTAGTTACATGGTCTAAAATAGGCACCTAGAAATCAGAAAATACAGCTTTAGCAAAACCCAGTTTCAGTAGCAAGATAAAAATTGAAAACATGCAGGATAGTAGTGCAACCCAGGATGCTCCTACATGAATCTTAATTTCTTCATTGTCTCTCTTGATGGTGACATCTCACTCTTTGCTTCATGATCTCATCTTTTCTTCTTCTAATGGTAAGTGCATAATCAATTGTCCCTCTTTTCACTATTGATGGTAACTGTATAATATCTCCCTCTTTGACAATAATGCCAAAGATAATCCAATTTCATCATTAGTAAGATTTTTCTCATACATCTTCAACACAAAGATATATCTTGGACAATTCTTGAACTAGGTTCTTCTTCTGTTCATCTATCTAATGACTAATTCAATATCTTGTACTTCTCACTTCACAACTTTAGGCAAATCCTAAAGTGTGACCTTCTGCATCAACTTGTAAGATATTCTGATCAGAACTTTTGATGCAGAGCTCCATCTTAGTTAATTATCCCTAGTTGGGTTTATCATCTCTAATTTACCTCTTAGATATTTATGTGCATCCTTAGGTACATCTTTTGTGAATATATCATCTACATATTCCTTTGTATTCACATACTTTAATCTCACTTCTTTGTCTTGTACCAACTCTCTCAAACTTAATGATACTTGATAGCAATATGTTTGGTCTCAGTATGTATCATAGGATTTTTAGATATGTATATAGAACTTGTGTTATCATAGAATATAACAATAGGTGCAATGATCTCTTCCTTCATTCCTTTCAACAATTGCTTGATCTGTATAATGTTAGAATAATTAACTGTTGCAACTACATATTCATCTTCTATTGTAGATTGAGAGATGTGGTTTTTCTTCTTGCTTGTCCATGAAACTAGTCTCTTTCCTAGAAAGAAAGCTCCACCTATTGTACTCTTTTTTTCATCAACATTTTCAGCCTAATCTACATGACTTTACACTTTCAGTTCAAACTTGTCATTCTTCTTGTAGTATAATCCATAATCCTTTGTTCCTTTCATATATCTCAATATTATTTTCACAACCATCATATGATTCTCCTTAGGATTTGCAAAAAAAATTGCAAAAATCCCAATTGCTAGTGCAATATATGTTCTACTATGGACAATATATTGAAATTTTCCAATCATTAATCTATATAATCTTTGATTCACATCAGCAGAATCATCATTCTTTGAAAGTTTATGTCCAATAGTCATTGGTGTTCCAACTGGTCTTGAGTCTTCCATACCAAAAAAATTTAGTATCTCCTTGATATATTTTAATTGAGTAGTGTATATACCTTTCTTCATTTGATACACTTGTAAGCCAACAAAGAATTTGATCTATATCCAAACATAGAAATCTCAAAATCTTGTCTCATTTAATCTATAAATGACTTACACAATGCATCATTTCCTCCAAATATAATATCATCTAGAAATATCTCCACCAAAAGTATCCCTTTTTAAGATTCAGTCTTCAAGTATAGATTTTCATTGTCATTTGTCCTTACAAAACCAATTTTCATCAAATAAGTATGCAATCTTGCATACCATGCTCTAGGGGCTTGTTTCAATCCATAAAAATCTTTATGTAACTTATATACCATACCACTTTCATTTGGGTCAGAAAACTCTTCAAGTTGTTCAATGTAGACTTCTTCCAAAATTCCATTCATAAATGTAGACTTGACATCCATTTGGTACACTTTGAATGCTTTGTAAGAAGAATATGCAAGAAGAGTTCTCACTCCTTCCAATCTTGCAACATGCTTTGTTTATTGTTCCTTCACCTTTCTCATTCAACTTGTTTTTCAATACCCACTTTGCTATAATAACAATTCTTGTCTTTTGGTCTAGGTACAAGTGACTAATTTTTTCTTCTCTATCTACTCAATCTCTTCATTCATTGCTTGGATCCAGTGTTCATTACCCAAAGCATCCTTCATTGATTTGGGCTCAAATTCACATAGCAAGCATGTGTCACTTCTCAGTATTTTTCTTTTCATAACTCCACAGTATTTGTCTCCAATGATTTGATAAGGTGCATGATGTCTTCTTACATATTTTTCTAATGTGGTCTCTTTTCTTCTTTCTTCTACTTTAGGTGCATCTTGCAGATTTTCTTCAAGCACTTCATGTATTTCTTCTTGTTCTTTTTTTTGTTTGGTATTCACTTATTGTTTCTCAGCATGCTCAACCTGACACTCAACATGCATTTCCTGATGCTTGGAACCAACTGCCTAATGCTCAATGTGTTCAGCTTTCTTCTCAAGTTTGGGTAAGGTGATGGGCTCACCTTCATCAATGCATACAAAGCTTTTGTAATCTTTAGGTTCCTTTTTACATTCAAATTCATTTTTTCTTTCGTGACTTGTACTCTATTCAAGGCATAAATAGCTCGACTTACAGCTTCTCTCCAATATTTAGGTACAACATTCTTTTCTGTCATCAATGTCCTAGCACAGTCCATGATTGATATATTTCTCTTGTCAACTATACCCTTATGTGGAGGGGTCTTAGGTGCAGACAGATGTCTTTTGATTCCTCTATCATTTTAGTATGTGTTGATTTTCCCATTTATGAATTCATATCCTCTATCATATCTTAGACACTTCAACCTCTTACCTATTTCCTTTTTAACTCTACCTAAGTACCACTTAAACATTTTCAAATGTATCATATTTTTCTTTAAGAAACATCACAGTCATCATTCTATAGTAGTCATCAATAAATAGAATAAAATATTTATCACCACAATAGATTTTCACACCAATAGGTCCACAAAGGTCAATATAAACCAGCTGTAAAATAACATCATAAATATAGGTCTTGCTCTTGGAACTAGAATTTGTCATTTTTCCCAACTAACATTGTTTACACATCACATTTATGCACTTATTTCATCTTACACATGCTTACCAAATTATCAAAGTTCACATGACATAGCCTCTTATTTCATTACCACAGATCATCACATTGTACAAACAAACAAGTACCATCAGATAAGTCTAGATAGAACAAGTTACCTCTTGTTCGGTCTCCACTTCGAATCAATTCTCCTAACCCATTGTAGATCTTAGCCTTCTTGTGTTAAAATTCAAAACTTTATAGCCTAAACTATTCAATTGTTCCATGCTCAACAAATTGTAGTTAAATCCTTCAACCCAATAAGTATTATCACATTTGCTCTTATTAGTAAATTTTATTGATCCTTTACCTTTCACAAGACATGGTGCATTGTTACCAAACTTAACACTACCTCCTTTATAATGTTCTAGGTTTTCAAAATTTAATCACCAGTCATGTGATGTGAGAAACCACTATCAATTACCCATCTATCATCTTTACTCACGTATGAAGTAAGTGCATTTATCTCATCTTCACCAGAGTCATCTTTCATAGCAACATAAATTACTTCTTCATCATTATTATCAAAATAACTATCACTTTCTTCTTCAACAATATAACAAGACTTCTTACTTTTTCCTTTGTAATCTTTGTATCCTTTGTTGTATTTTCCATATCTTCTTCCTTTGGACTTGTTTTCTTTCCTCTCATCCTTTTCATCCCTATCAAGACATCTTTTAGAAATATGGCCAACTTTATTTCATGAAAAATAAATTACATGGACTTTACCTTTGTATTTTCCTTTGTCTCTTGGAAGTCTCCTAGCCATTGATGCTTCAAGATCCTCAAAATCATCATAAGAAGATTCACTCTCACTAACTTCATACTTTCCTTTCTTCTTTTTAGACTTATGCAAAACTAATTGTGACTTGAAAATAGATTCAATATCAGGGGCATTAAAATTATCAAAATTTGACAATTCAAAAATAGTGAGTCTACCAACCAAACTATCCAAGGTTATGTCATTACCAGGAGTACATCTTGATTCTTGTATTGTAGAAACTCTAATAGCATAAATAGGAAGTGAAGTTCTCAATACCTTGTTGATCACAATCTCATCACTTATCTTTCCATCAGCTCCTCTAATAACATTCACAACTTCTTTAGCTCTTCCAACATATTGGGAAATGTTCTCACCTTCTACCATTCTAGTGTCATCAAACTTATCTCTCAAGCTTTCTGATTTGGCTCTTAGTACATTTTTATCTCCTCCATGGATCGTTTCCAAATTTTCCCACATCTTCTTTGCAGAGTTCTAGTCTTTAATATCATCAAACTCTAAATAGCTTAGGGAAAATGCAATTTCCAACATTGCTTGTTTGTGCTCTTGTTTCTCATTTATTTGTTGGGATGTCAAAGGTGTAGGTACAGGTACATACTCATTCTCTAAATAGAATATTGTTGAATCTCTAATTCTAGCAATATGCAACTTCATTAGACTTTTCCATTCAAGGAATTTTTCCTTGTTCAACTTGGGTATCTCCTTTATTTACATCTTTATATTTAGCTTTAAGTCCCTTCAAACTTTTCTCTACATGCACCAAGAGCTCTGATCCCAATTGTTAGAATGATATGGAATAACTGAGCGAAGGGGTGAATCAGTTATCCTCATGTCCAAATGTACCAATTAAACTTTTAAACACTTCAACCAGCTTAGATCTATTCATTAAGTAGCTCAGTCTCCATAGCTACTTATCAATAACATTAACTTGTAGTCCATTGTCCCAATAACAAACTTGTAGAATGTAAAATATTAACAACAAAACATCTCAAATAATATCCACACAAGTATGACACCTAGATTTAATGTGGAAACCCAATTTGGCAAAAACCACCAACAACATGTCACCAATTTTTCACTCTTCTAAAGTGAGCTCTGTTAGGAGCTAACCCTGTTAAAGGTTACAATACACATTGTTAGGTGTGACCCTATTAGGAGTGGCCTTGTTAGAGGACTTAAGAACATTTCATTAGAATGTCACCTTGATTAAATTATTTACAAATGATTGTTAGCTCAACCTTTATTAAAGGATTTCAACTGATACAATGGTTAGAAAGTAATAGCAAGTTGATCTGAATAAATACAACTCACTTTGCAAATACATATCACAAATTTGGTTCAACATCTAACTCAATGACTAGCCTCCATTATCATCTCCATCACTAATTCACTTGGCAACCCTTGAAGCAATCACTATTTAGCTCAACACTTTACTATTCAACCTTCTGCTCAAATTCACCAATCAACATAACCAACAATTGCTCCAACCTTTTCAAGTTTGTACATTTCTGCCAACCCTTCTTTAGATTATCACTTATGCCTCCTTGAATAGCTAGCTTAATCTTTTTTTTCTTAAACACCACCATTGATCTAAGGGTTAGGTCAGATTCATCGAATCCTTCCATATTTTTGTTTCCTTCTTCCTCTTCTAGAAACTTCTCCAAACTTCTCTTTGAATCTATGCATAGAAATTATCAAACACATTTTACCTTTTATTAAATGTTTCATCTCATCAATCCTTATCTTCAACACGCTTTACATATTCCAAGAATTCAACTTTGTCAACCAAGAATTGAGATTCCTTCATAAACTGTAAAATATTATCACTTGGCCAACACTATGTTCCTCGGCCTCCATCATCACTGGATAACTTGGTCATCACTAAACTCTCTTTCTCAGCTTACACTATCTTTGCTTGGTCCTTTTACTGGCACTTGGTCCAATATTTTTGTTGTCTTTAACTAGTGCTTGGTCGACACTAAATTTTCACGGCTTCTATTATTCACTCGATTGACACTAGCATAGCTCAACTTCAACTATAAGTTCCTTAATCTTCTTCTTTGAAGCTCATTTAAGCCTAAGTATTTGTTCTTAATTGATCATCTCTTCTAGGCTTCAATGCTACTATCTTCTACACTTGGTGTTTTTTGGAAATATAGATGAATTAACTGAGAGGGGAGGGGTGAATCAGTTACCACAAAAACAATTCCAAAAATCCCTTAGTTGTCTATAATCCTTACTTACTGCTGATACTCTGTAAATAGTGTAGAAATACTGTAACTCGGTAAGTTAACTAGTTACTGATCATCTAGCATTCAAAGTTATTAATATGCATGCAAAGGTTAACTAAATGAACACAAGAGACACTAGATTTAACGTGGAAACCCAATATGGGAAAAACCACCAAGTAACTAGTTACCAATTTTCACTTTTCTGAAGTGAGCCCTGTTAGGAGCCAGCCCTGTTAAAGGTTACAATACACACTGTTAGGTGTGACCTTATTAGAGGATTTAAACACCCTGTTAGGAGTGGCCTGGTTAGAGGTCTTTAGAACAATTCAACTGAATTGTCACCTTGTTAGAGGATTTACAAAATGACTGTTAAGCCAACTCTGCAAAGAGATTCTGAATTCACTGTTACAATGATTAGAAAGCAACAATGAAATGACCTGAATGATATGCAACTTATCTTTTTCTGATTACAGATCTATGTTCTGCTTTACTGGATCCTTACTGATCGAATACAACTTTGCAACTCCTCCAAGATATCTAATCCTTCATCAAAATTTTCTCATTATTTGCTTATTCCTTCCTCATCCATATACTCACATTTCCACACTCATACATTATTCCATAACTTGAACATCTATATATATACCTTTTAGATTCATCAAGTTGGCTCAAATATAAGTTACAACAACTGAAAACATCAGTCGGCTACATTTATTCCACGAAAAAATTGAGCTTAATATCAAAACAATAAAATCCTTCGTTGGCCAACCCAGCTCGGTAACTACTACTCCAGAATGGTTTTCTAGTGTTAACCAAGTGAAGCTCGGTAAACACTGCAAACCCTGTAAAAGTCCTTTGGAGACCGAGTGAACTCGGTTAGCATTAACCTTCCTTTGCTGACCTTGTGAGCTCGGTAGAAGCTAACTTTTTGCCATATTTCCTTCGATGACCAAGTTATCTCGGTAGACACTAACTTTCTGCCACATTTTCTTTGATGACCGAGTGAGCTCGATAGAAGCTAACTTTCCTTTGCTAACCTTGTGAGCTCGGTAGACTCTGTCTAATGACTGATATGACATTTGTGTAACATCAAAGACAATACTCAATTAACAATTGTATCCAACAGGTGTTATGATCAAACAACACATTATCTTGCCATTTAGTCTAACTGGTCAAGTGCCCATTATAAATCCACATAGCTTAACCTTTTCACTAGGTCCTCTTGTTATCTCTTCTTCTCAAATCCTCTTCATCAATCATCTTGATGTGGAACTCTACTCAGGTAGAAACTATCTCACCAATAAGATTTGGCATCAATGACAACATAACAATTGTTCCAATTGTAGCTCCAACACCACATACACTACTATTGTCAAGATTTCATTAACTTCAACTTTAAAATAAAAATTTCTATCTATGGTACCTTTTTGAAATCATTTCTTTGATAAATATGTTGTGCCCCACTTGTATGCCTTCTAATTTTTAACCCTAGGGATGGGTATGTGATATTTGGTCATGTCAATCCATGATGTGATCTTGTTGTTTGAGTGACTATATTATGCATTGAAATTAGCATGCTTTATCATTATGATTGCAAATAGACTTTGTAGTTATCACTATATGACTACATTTTCTTATTGTTCACTTATTTTGGCATGTTCTTTTTGTTATTAGGATGATAAAATTATTGTGGATAGTAGATTTAGTTGCGATTTTAGTGAAGACAATATATGTGAAATGGCTTTGTAATGCTATGTAATAAATAAATAAATAAGTGTATAAATTTTGTTATGATATTATTGAAATATTGTTGATTTCAAGATGATGTTGATATTAGTTAATGATTATAATGATTTAGAATATCACATGATAATTAATGTTGTTAGTATTAACTAGTGATCTTTGATATCCTTGTTTAATTGAATACATGTCTATTCTATCACACCAAGCTCTATGTGTTTTTTTCAATCCATACAATACACTTTTTAACCTAACATCAAAGAGATCATTTTTTGGACTTAAGTCATTTTGATTTCCCGATGTATACTTCTTCCTTGAATTGTACATCCAAGAATGTTGATTAACCTCTATTTGATAAAATTTGAAATCTTTAAAGGCTACAAAAGCTAAGAATACTAGATCACTTCCATCTGAAAACATGAGCATATGTTTCATCAAAATCAATACCTTCAATTTGAGTCTAGCCTTTGCAAACCAACATTGCCTTATTTCTCATTATCTTTCTATTTTAATCAAGTTTGTTTGGATACCCACTCTATTCCAATTACATTTGTGTCTTACAATTTGGGCATAACTTCTCATATTTGATTTTTCTATATGTAATCTAGCTCTTTTTCTATTGCCTTACCGAGTTATGATCATTGCATGCTTCTTCCACAATATTTGGTTCATCTTCTGAAAGAAAACATTACGACAAATTTTATTAAATTGTTAAAATAATTCCATTATTCTCATCTCCAATAATTTAATTTTATGAATGACTTCTTTGTACATAGCTTGAAGTTTTAGTTGTAGACATCGAAGCCTCCTTTATCTCTTCTTCCTTTTTAATTTATTCTTTCCTTTTGTCATCAGAATCATTTAATCCAAATTCAATATGTTTGTACAAATTTATTTGAATATCTTCTTCATTGAATTTTCCATTTGAACTTCCAACTATCTTGTTCAGTCTCTAATATAATGTCTCACACACGTAGAAAATGATGGTGAAGAAAAAAAGCCACATACTACGAATTTCCTTTTTGATTTGTTGGAAATAACTATACTTTTGCCAATTATTCGTTGGGTTTGAAGGCCAGGAGTAAAGGTTATTTCTCTGTGCCCCTCATAAAATCATGAAGTGCAAATTTCATATTTATAACCTTAACCTTCCTCTCTAATCAGCTACTTAATCGTATGGAAAGTCGCTCCATCAACTAAGTAACCATTTATCGAGTACAGAGTAAATTAAAAAATACAAAACATATTTTGCATCTTTATTGGTGTTTCAGTTTCTAGAGTTAAGTTTATATAATTAATATTTTTTACTTGATTTAGAATGTAGGTTGTAAAATTATTTAATACTTATATTTTAAATTATCTGTTTAGTCTAATTTTTTAATACATTCGAAATATACGTTTTGATTTTTAAAACTTCATTTTTAATATAAAATGTTTAATTTATATTTTTAATTTTAAGATATATGATTGAAATATGACATTATATATTTTGGCTTTGGTTCTTTATCTATCTAAAAATAAAACTTTTAAGAAATTTTTATTTTAATTAATTTATATTTATTAAATTAGCTAAATTAAACTTTAGCAAAAGCTTAAATAGATTTGGGCCTCTCCTACACTTAAGTGGCAAGTACGTTGTATGTGGACATACAAATGATAGAAAATAAACTTCACCACATTAAAATTTCCTAATTAATATAGAAGATTATTTTCCTAACAAATCGTAGAGATTTCAAAAATTTCAAATTCTTCATAGTAAAGTTTGTGTTGTCTAGATTTCAAAATCTTTTCTTTGTAACAAAATCAAAAGCATATCTATATACCCAAGATTTGGCAACATTTCTAATCAAATAGCCACCATGCACATGAAAGATAATGTACCAACTAAACCCTTGTTCAAAAACATCGAAGAAATGGATTTTTAAGTGTCCATTTGAGTAGAAGAAAGCTTTAGCTTCTCTTTGGTAGTCATGGGAGGTGAATCTATTACTTGCTTAACTATATCCTGGACGCTAGATGTTGCATTGGCCTTAGAATGAGCACGTACTAATTCAATAACGGCAGCCACAATCTCCACATTACTATGAACAGTTTTATTTTATTTTAATTTAGTATCCTTTTTGCAAGTGCAAGTAACAATTTCAAATTTTGAGATCACAAAAAATTAGATTTATTAAATTCCAACATAAATCAAAATTTATTATTGCAAATTTATTGTTCTTAGTATATCAAAGTTGATGTTGGGACTTAGACTAGCACTTGCACCTTTGAAGGGTGCAAGGGTTAAGCTGATAGATTTATGTAATGATTGTCCTTTCAATTGTCCATTGACCTCTAAAATGATTAGGTATAGTTAAAAATATTCAATGACGTGATCTCCAACGTATCTCACATCATATTATCATGTTGCATTTGAGGTGGGAATTTTCATTAATTTTTAACAAAACATGTAACATAGACACTATTTTTTTTTCCATAAACTGGGCCCAAACACTAAGAGGATTCAAATAAGAGCTCCCCACCAAGTGACTTTCAGGAATGAGTTGAACCTTTGAACGATAAGTAAAGTAAGACATTAGTAGAAGCTCTTCCCATTAACATTACCACCACCTAGACATAAAAGGCATGAATATAAAGAGCTTTCGCATCAAATGAAACATTAAATTAGGGCTAAATAAAGTACAATGATGGGAATTTTGAAAGGGAAAATTTAATTTTACATAGATATGATTTTATAGGAAACAATTAATAGATATTTATGAAAGTAAATGTGCTAAATGTAATAAAATATGTATTTTAAATTCATTTTGTTGTTCACAAGTTACAACATGATCCTCTTGAATTAGTTTACAACAAATAATAATAATATTGAAATTCATTTGTCATTCTATATCACCTAGATCCAATGAGTGTCAAGTGTTCCATTTATTCTCATGAGAGATGGATTCATGTTAATGAAATATGTTAATGAGTATGACACAAAAACTACATAGTTAAATCCTAATAGCAATATCATAATAGTTAGTAATGTAACTGATGAGGACCCTACTATATTGTTTGATTGATCAAAAGGTTGGCAATCAATGTGGGTTGAACAAATTGAGTATGACTTGCATTGTTCTGTCGAGGATTTTCAAGGTATGCAAGTTATGTCTTTTGGTGGACTTGGTCAAATGATTTGTGATGTGTCAATCCAAAAAAAAATTAATTTGCTCCACAAGTGTAGATTTGTTGTCACCTGAGCTCTTTACCATGTAAATGTTATCTTTTGGCTAACTTGTCTATTTGCAGCAAATTGTTTTGTATTGGATCTAAATTTTGATCAAAGTGAATGATAAGAGGCCAAAAATATTTGGTCTTATTTTTTAATATTTTATCTATAGCCTATGTTGCTTTCTCTCATGTACTATCTACTAACCTAGTCAACTCATATGATCTATGCTAGATCTTGTAAGGTAGATCAACTAATAGAATGAGTGAAATTAATTATTAATTAAATCACATTCAGAAATTAAATGAAATTATAACATATGCATGCGATGTAATGACCCTCACTATAAAGGCCACAGAAACCCTCAAACTGAACTTAGGAATTTTGTCAAACACTTGGCGTGTAACAGTAACAATATTCAGAATATGGTAATTTCAGATTTGATACTTTCAGAATATAATCACAGAATTACAATATATATAAAGCCATTGAACTATATTTCAATTACAATGCAATAAATTCTGAAATTATTTTATTACCAGTTCTGGACTGATTATTACAATGACTGTATGACAGCAAATTTACCCAAAAATTGACATATATTTCAGAATGCAAGAACCTGGTTTGAAGAACTATGGAAGGACACCACGTTTTGCTGCAGATCGTTGATGAAGACCTCCAATCGCACCCCCAAACTGTCCTTAATTTGCTGCTGCTGCCCAAACTAGCAGGGCCGTACCAGGTCGTACCTATACGGCTGCTGAAATAAAATAATATTAGGGTTTTGGGACCCCCAAATGCAAGGAAAATGGGCGCCTAGGGTTAGGTAGTAACCCTGTAAAACCATAAAAAATAACTCCAAGGGGTTGAGGAGATATGAGTAATTATGTGGTTCCGAACCCTGCTTTGCCAATTCTGAAAATGCACTTATTCTGTCTTCAAACTCTTGTCAAATGCTTCTCCAATGATAGGGCAAATCTGAAATCCTTATTCCAACCAAAAACAAACCCTAACAACGAATTCTCAATAAGCTCCAATGAGATGGCTGAATACCAACTCCAATTATGCAACAATTCAGGTGATATTTCACACCCTCAAAGTCGCCAATCCAAGGGAGTGATTCGTTCCCAAAGATCGAATAATTTGCAGATCCAAAGTCCACAAATGTCTTCACAATGAAGAAGTAGAAGAGTTCTCCAATCCAAGCATGTCCAAATGAGAGGCCCAGCCCTCTATTTATTCACTTTTCTAAAAAGTTGCTAGAACTTCTAGAAACATCCTTTATAATTTCTTATAATGCACTTTTTTTTTATAATAAAGTAATTTTATAAAATAAAAAGTGCAACTCAAATTAAAATTATAACATGTGGGCCCCAATATCACATAATGATAAAATATAACCTCTTAACACTTCTTCAAGAGCAAGATATGACTATCTGATCCGCAGAATTGACTCTCTTTCCACACCATTTGCCTACGAGAGTCTGGAATAGGCAAATCCATGATCAATGCCATGTCGAACTAAAGAGGGGACATTACATGCGATAATTATTATATCTTCATCTCTTTTCTGATAAAACAAACGAATCTTTCTACCACTTCTTTACTAGTAAGGAAACAATATTTACATTTTCTTGTAGATAATCTACTCAAGTAGGCTCTGTTAGTTGCAGAAAAATATACTCCATTACCATTTTCTATTAATAATAATGATACTATTGACGTAGGCATCATCCTTTAGAAAACCCTATCTTAATCAAGCAATGTGTACCTAACTAACATTACAGTGTCTGTATAAATCTGTTTAAATGTGAATGGCATTGTAGCAAAGAGAACAAGGTAAACCCAATTAAATGGTGCAGAATGTATATAACGTAAATAATAATGTCCATTGAAATCGAATTATGCTCGGGACAACTGAAATAGTCGATATCCATAAATCTATTACAAACAAACCCTCTTTCCTCGAATGCAAAACCAAACTGATGACTAATCACAGCAACGTGGAATTCAAAGATTTATGGCTGATGCACTAAAAGAAAATAAGAATGCACGTACAAAGGACGAAGAGGAGATCAGCGGATTCAACCCCGTAATGCCTGTTGACCGAGTATTAATTGTTATATTGTCATATTTAACATTGAAAATACAAATCGATGAAAAGATGGTTAAAGCAGGTATGTAATCTGATTTCCTAAGGGTCCGTTTGGTAAGCGGAATAGGAATACGTATTTCAGAATACGTTATTCTGGAATAGAACGTATTCCTGTTCTCCGTTTGGTTCAGCTAATATTTGATGGGAACTCGCGGACACGAAAATTTATGTTTTCTAAAATTAAAAAAATGGAATAGGAATACGTATTCCAATACCACCTATTTGGATGGAATTGTAAAACTCCATTTTTGGGCCAAAATTGGAATACATATTCCTATTTTACCTCGCATTCCAATCCCGTTTCGGTGCATCCAAACAAAGAATTCAAAATTTTTAGAATACGTATTCCTATTCCACTCACCAAACGGGCCCTAAAAGACGAATGATTCACCAGCATAATGATTCCTTTCGAGATGCCGTAAACCGTGGTGTCGCCGGTTTAATGCTGCTTTCCTTTACCATTCTTGCGGTATGTTTTTTTGTGGCACATGACTGCCTGAAATTCCGAACAATCCGGCCAATATTTCTCAAGGACTGAAGCCTATCGGCTTAATTATGTGATTATGTTCTTTAGATCTACAGGTCCTCGATTACCTAAAACATTTTCGCTGAGCTTTCTTCCATTAGCTACTCATCCGATAAGTATTCATCTTTTAATGATGTTTTTTGGGGCTTTGTAAAGAGGACATTGGCAGGTGTAAGAAGATTATTCAGTTCTATAATATGAGTAAATAGTAAAGATTTGTGAGAAAAAATATTTGCAAATTTCATATAATTTTTGTTTCAATTTGATATGAATCATATACAAAGATTAGACTTAAAGAATATTTATTATGATTGATGACATTTACATGGGGTTTGAAATTCCTCTTTAACATTCCCTACAATTTTTTCCGCGGAACTCAATCTGATTTGGTTAATTGATTGACTCTGATGAAGTGCGAAATTCAAACTTTGAAGTTTGAAAACTCTTAGTAAAAAAAGATTTTATCAAAGTTGTTGCAACAAAATTTTACTTACATTCAAATTCCTTTATTTTGCACAAATTTATTTATTTCAACCGATAGACCAACACATCTTGTATAAATTGTAAACCTTTAATCTTTAAGACCTCACTGTATACTCTTCAAAGCAAACCAAATAATCTGAAAATCACACTTTTGTGCCCTAATCAACCGAAGTAAAAATCTACTTATTGAACAAAACAAATTTTCAAGAAATCAAAATGAAAAACTATGATATTTGACATCCACCAGGCTTCTAAGAGGCTCTTAAAAAGTTAACAAATAAACTATAAAAGTGCAGAATATATAAACATATAGAAAATGCACAAAATTATAAGACTCATAAAATGTAAACATTAATTTTGTGATTCATAGCGAGACTAGTGATAATGAAAAATAATGGTGAAAGTTAACGCATACACATAAAAACTCTTATTATAGTTGAATTAGATATATAGAGGATCGATACCAAAAAAAAAATAAGAAGTTGGTAATGAAAGATGAAATTTATACCGAAAAATATAAAATTCGAGATAAATTTAAAGAAAAATATATAATATATTATATAAAATATTGAAAAAATGAAAAATGAAATGTATATTTGATTGTTAAATCAAAAATATCATTTTTTACAAAATAAGAGAAACATAAGGTCCTCGTTAAATTTCAAAATAATCTACATAAGTATTAACATTCATAATTGTTTAAATTTGTTTTTAAACTCAAAGTATATAGAAAATAACATTTTATTATTCAAATAATAAATATAGAAATAGTATATATAATTTTTTAATAAAAGGAAAAATAATATGTATATATTATATAAAATAGAGATAGATACAATAGAAGAAATGACAAAAAAAGTTATTAATATAGAAATAATATTACTAAAATATACAATAGGTAAAAAATAATACTTAATATTTTTTAATCTTATAATAATAAGTACAAAAATATGTAAAAATGATAGCACAGATTCCTCATTCATGAGATCTAATCTAAATGATGTTAGAACCTTGAACTCAAAAAGATTTATTTCTATGGGCTCATTTGGAGTCATTTAACTTCATCAAATAGACCAAGGGTCTAGTGACAATAATAGACATTTTGTTACAATAAAAAAAATCTTATTGCAAGTGCATTTTGTCCAACTTACCAAATAAAATAAAATTATGAAATATTCATATTGGTTACCTTAAAAATGACATTCTTTATTCTTTTTGTACATTTCAATATGTTCCACATAGTTATATCTTACTATTGACTTAGCCATTACACCTCATTTTGATGCAAGCTCTAGTCATAACAATGGTAAGATTTGCTTCTTGTAGAATATTCCAAAATATGCCTTCATCATCTCTATTATCAATTTTTCAACATTGTCACCATCTCTCTAAATTTAATGTTTCTCCTAATAGTTGTTGAAATCCTCTTAAGTGGACTCTCCTCTATCAAATATTAAACACTTCTAAGTTATGCTCTCAACTCTTGCCTTAAATATATCCTTTTTTTTAATGCCTCTATTTTTCCTCTTAAAATTCTAAAGTAAGTTATTATGAAATAATATGTTAGAGTGGGGTTGTCTTTGCACCAAAAGACCAATCTATCAATTCCCAATACAACCACTCAATTTATAGTACACAGGAGGTAGTTAAGCCCTTGTCACAAATCTCGAGAGGAGCACTGAACAAATTTCTAACAATCTCCCCCTTAGCATTACCTAAGGGTTTGAGGATTTGAACCTATGACCAAGCTCTGATACCACTTGTTAGAGTGGGGTTGTCATTACACCAAAAGATCAATCTATCAATGCCTAAAGATCAATCTATCAATGCCTAATACAACTGCTCAACTTATAGTACATAGCATGTGGTTAAACCCTTTTCACAAGATCTACGAGAAGCACTGAATAGATTTCTAACATAATCATCAATTAAAAACATAAAAAATCTCTCACCTTGTAAAATCCTTGTTCTTATTGGACCAGATAGGTCAACATGTAGAAGACCAAATCCACTAGTAGATTATTGTTCATTTTCCTTTCAATGCCTCTCTTGTCTAATTTCCTTCTTGATATCCTTTCCAAATAATATTCTCTAGTTTGGTCAATCATGGAAAATCTTTAACTGCACTTGTTGAGATTATCCTTGCCAAATCGTTGAGGTTGATGTGGCACATCCTCCAATACTAGAGCTAGTCATTGATCTCTGATAATAAGCGTTTATTTGTATCTCCTTCTAGTTGATACATATTCTCACTTATCTTTTTTTTCAATTGCAATAACATTTCTAGATCTCACAACTATCATCTAGAATTACAACATTATAGTCATTTTTCCACATTTATCCAACACTCAAAAGCTTATGATATAAACCCTTCACATGGTAAACATTGTGAGTGTTATGTTTTCTATTAAAAGTAATAGAATCAATTTCAACAATCTGTGATATTTTATCATCTCCAAATATAACAATACCTTTATCATATTATTAAAGTTTCACAAACTAACTTTATCACCAGTCAAATGATTTGAACATCCAATATCAATCAACTACCCTTCTCTATTTCTTCCAAAAAATTATGCAAATTCAATTTTATCATTAGATTTCAAACAAATGTTAGAGATATCAAATCTCTAGGTTCATCTTTTTCAACCAAAAATAAATAGTCTTCTTGATTTGAATCATCATCTAATATACTAGCATATTTATTTACCTAATAGGCCTTCTTATTGATTCTTTAGAACTTATTTCTTATTCCTTTTTCGAAACACTTGGTTGCTAAATGACCATCATTTCCACATGTAACACAATTAAGAGGTATCACCTTTGTATTTGTTAATGCCTTTAATCAATATTCTTGTAAAATTGGTCTCTAAGACATCCTGAACTATCACTATTTGGATCATATTTTGTCTTTGTGAGTTTAAAGGTTGTTTCACTTTTCTCATTTTCTTTTCCAAATTTACTCATCTTGATGTGGTTAAAGTGTGAAATAGTTTAACTTGTGAATTTTTTTCAGATCACAAACTTCCTCAATAGTTGAAATATTGCATTGTAGTGCATCTCTGATAGATTAATTAGAATCTTCTATGTAACATCTTCATTAGTTAGAGTGTCTCCTTGATTTTTGACCTCATTTACTATAGTGTCACTCTTTTAAAGTAATTTTATATATCTCTGCCTTCTTCAATTCTTGAGATTTCACACATAAATGCCTACTTCTTTGATAATTTGACTCTATCATTTCCTTCATAGATCTATTTTAGCTTTTCCAATTTTCACAAGTAGTGCTCAATGCAATAACTTTGGTTAACTTGATCTTAGACAAAGCACTATAGATTGCATACCTTTCTTTTTCATTCTCTTTATATGTTGAAATATCATTCAAAGTAGTAGGACCATTTGTCAATACAACATATTTTGTCTCAATCACTTTCCAAGTCTTGTAGTTTAGGAAAATTAGGTAACAATCAGATCCATTAAACACAAGAATTATTAGTTTGTGTGTAACTAGATCTACCTCAAGGAGTTAAACTCTATTTCAAGGAACCAAAGTTCTGATACTAATTGTTGAACAATCTAAATTAATAAGAGGAGGATGAATCACTTATTATAAAATAAATTTTTTAACCTTGATTAATCCATAGCAATCTAAATTAAATCAAATAATTGAAACAAAATGAATATGAATATGAATATGAAAGAACAATGAACACCATACACAATGAACACCTAATCATATGTTGAAACCCAACATGGAAAAAACACAAAGAAGCTAATTATATCATTAATAAAAATAATAGTTCAGGTGATTTTTACAGGGGCTCACTACAACTAAGGCTTATTGTCATTGGTCTCACTACCTGGCTAATACAACCAAAAGTAAAAGGGTCACTACCAAAATAAGAATACTGAAAGAAATCCACCACTGAAATAACTATTACCAACTACAACACTGAAAGAAATTTATTGACTTTTGTCTCCTATCACATAATTTTCACATACTTTGCAATATCCATATTTTTCTTTGTCTGATTCACATGTGTCTCAACATCCACCATAATCATCACTTGCACCATGTCATGTCTCTATAAACTTCTAAGATGGCCAAACATAATTTGAATTAGGTGACCCCAAAATATTCTGACAGTGGAAAGGAATGAAACATGGACCACACATAACCCACCCTCTTAAATCGACATGCTACCCATCTACTATGATTTTTGGATCCAAAGAATAGAATGTATATGTTATAATATTCTAAAGTAAGTTAACCAATTTTAAGATCACTTTGAACCCAATGGAGTGTATTGAATTATGTTGTTAAATGAGTGGGATCGAGAAAATTATGGCTGAAGATAAATCATCATGACACAATATCGAAAGCATGTTAATTTAGATCACCAAAGCATCAAAACCACATCCAATCAGCCAATATATGTTGAAATCGATAAAAATCATTAATAAAAACAAAAGCAACATCAACATCACATTATGAATCAAGCCTTGCTCTGCTCTCCACTCTGCATTTTTGAAATTCTTGTGTTCCTGCTCGATGTTGTTGTCTCTTGACGTTGTTGTTTTTGCCCAGCGCTCTGCGCTCAGGCCATGGCCCCTCCCAGCTACTCCTCTGGGATTCCATTTTAGCCGACTTTCGGTGTCCATCCTTCTGAGGGAAAATCCTTTATAGATGTGGTTGTGTTCAAGGATGTCATCCATCGTTTGGTGGTTTCTACAGGGGTGAACCCACACTAATGGGTTCCACTTTAGTGGAACGAAGAAACTTCAAAAAGTTTGCCAAATCGCGATTTTGACTTGTTGCATTTGATATGGCATGTTCGCACGAACCTATATAGTATGTTAGCACGAACATATTATCTACATATGTTCGCGCGAACATATTGACACCCAAATTGCTATGTTCGCGCAAACATATGAAAGGAACATTTTCGGCGCTTAAAATCGTGTTTTTAACTTTTTCCATTTCATTTTCACAGCGACTACTGTTGACTCACGGGTTTGGGCGAACATACAATTTTTACTACCCCCACCAGCATCGCCTGTCGCTTTCATTCGGATTCTTCATCTTCGGGTATGTCGAAATATTATTAATTCAATGTTTTGAACGTTTTTTAAGCATTTTTTAATGTTTTCAATGCATTTTTTTAATGTTTTTTAAGCATATTTGAATGTTATTTAAGTTGTCAACGATTTTGAAAGCATATCTAAATGTTAATTTAAAAAAATTATTGTTTATTTATATTAATTTAGAAAATAGTAAAATATTATACAGAAAATATTTAAAAACAGTAGGGAAAATACTAGAAAATGTATAATATAAAATTTAGGAAAAACATTAGAAACATTAGAAAACAAACTTTGAAAAAATATTACAAAAACATTAGAAAACAAATTTTGAAAAAACATTACAAAAAATTAGAAAATTTAGAAAACAAATTTACAAAAAATATTATAAAAAAATTAGAGAATTTATAATTGAATATAAAATTTAGAAAAAATAAAAAATAAACACAAATTAGAAAATTTATAAAAAACATTAGAAAATTTATTTAAAAATATTAGCAAATTTAGGAAAAAAACATTACAAAAATATTAGAAAAAAAAAAATTTAATTAGAAAATTTATAATTTAATAAAAAATTTAGAAAATAAATTTAGAAAAAACATTTTAAAAAATTAGAAAATTTAGAAAAAATATTAAAATTATATTAGAAAAAAAATTTTTAAATTAGAAAATAAATTTAGAAAAACATTAGAAAAAATATTAGACAAATATTAAAAAAAATATACTTTAATATAAAATTCAAAAAATTAAAAAATTAAAAAATATTACAAAATCATTAGAAAATTTAGAATTTAATATAAAATTTAGAAAAAACATTACAAAAACATTAGAAAATTTATAATTTAATATAAATTTTAGAAAATAAATTTAGAAAAAATATTACAAAAACATTTAAAAATTTATAATAATATAAATTTTAGAAAACAAATTTTAAAAAATATTAGAAAAATATTATAAAATTTATAATAATATAAAATTTAGAAAAATATTAGAAAAAATATTAGAAAAATATTAGAAAAAATATTAGAAAAATATTAGAAATATATATGTTAATGTTTAATAGAGACATGTGTGTTTTCAATATATATATATATATATATATATATATATATATATATATATATGTCAAATTCACCTTAATATCTTAATCGTAGAAGTTTAATTAAATGACATATTTTAAGGGTCTAGATCCTAAATTGTACATGTAACAATATAGATTAGAATATTTTTATTTTTTTTTTGAACATAGATGTACATGTATATTTGTTCATGGTTAAAAGTAGATGTATGTACATGTTTTTAATAAATTCATATTTTTATATGTATAATTTGTGTGTGTGTGTGTATATATATATATATATATATATATATATATATATATATGTTAACTATTGATCTTAATTTATCTTATAACTAAGTGTACAATTAACTATATTTAATGACACATGTCTTAACCTAGGAGATCCTAAATTATATATGTATAAGAATGTAAATTAAAATGTATATTTTATTTCATAAATGTACATGTAAATATGTTCATGTTAACATAGACGTGCATACATGTATGTGTTCAATATTCATGTTTAAATGTGTAATTATTTTTGATATCTTAATAATCAGAGTATATAATTAGTTATATAATTTTCAATGTCCATGTCTTAAGGGGAGATCCTAAATTATACATATATAAGAATGTTGATTAATTTGCATATAGGTATGAATATAACATACATGTGTACATACATAAGAACATATAATTTAGAACATGTATGACGTAAAGAATACATGTTAGAATATTTAATTAATAAAAGTTCTAATTATAATCTAACATAACCTGATTAGAATATATACAAACATAAAGAATGTTCATCATGTATATTTGAACATGTAAAGATCTTATATATTACTTAAATTTTAACTCTTAAACCTTAACGTTAAACAATAGGACCCTAAATACTAAACATGGTCATAATCCCAACTGCAAAACTATAAATTTCATAAATTATAACCCCTAATCTTAGATGATCCCTAATACAAATCCTAACCCTAAAACCATAAATTTCATAAATTAGAACCCCTAATCTTAGATGATCCCTAATACAAATCCTAACCCTCTAGCCATGTTGAACTAACAATTATGTAAACCCATACCCTAACCCTCTTTAAACCATACTTCTAACAATGATACAAACCCATGTTTAACCTCTATAGCTAACCTTTTAATCATAATCATTTAAACCATAAATGTTAAACCATGACCCTAAATAGTAAACCCTAATCTTTGTACACTAATCTATCTTAAAATGTTAGATTTAAATGCTAAATTGTAATTCTAAAAGAATACTTAGACTTTAATGTCTTAATCTAAGTATATAATTAACTATATAATATAATTCAATGACATGTCTTAAGGGGAGATCCTAAATTATACATATACAAGAATGTACATTAATTTGCATATCTACCTGGTATATGAATATATAACATACATGTACATCCAAACCGTAACCCTAACCATTATCAAAACCTTAGTGTGCAATAGGTACGTCGAATAAATTTTGAAGGTCAATTATGGAAAAGATCATAACCTAGATTATAAACACAACCCTAACCTTGATTATTACATAAACCTAAACCATTATCCTAACCATAACCCTATGCTTAACCATAAAATTAAATGTGTTCCAAAGTCTAACTCTAATTCTAACCTTACCCCTAATCCTAATCCATGATAATATGTATGTTGTAATCCCTTATACTAACCATAATTGTAACATTTTCCTAATCTTAACTCTAACAATTTAATAGTGTTGAACTAGAGTTGGTGGACTCAATGTTCTTTTTAGCTTCCAGAAGAGAAAGAGGGTATGTGCATAACCTTCTAATAGAAGAGCAATTTTAGGCAGAACCTCTCCCCCCCATGACTATTCGGGAAGCACTTCCGCAAATAAAAAAGTATTGGCCTTCATGGGATCAGAGGACAAAATTGAATTCCATAGACTCAAGACAATGTGGCATTGTCCTTATTGATCAACTGAGAGTTATGATTCAGAATTCACGAGGGCAACTGCAAGATAGTGCACAGAAATATATACTTCAAAAGTGTGAAGAGTGGAATTTGGTATGGGTGGGGCTAGGTGACCTCATCCCTCTAGAACTTCATGAGATAGAGCTTATATTAGGATTTGATAGAGATCACACTCGTGGAACTTCTTGTCCGACTGATCACTTGCGTTGTTTGGGTAATTCATTCCAAATAGATACAATTGCATATCATTTATCAATCTTGAAAGCATTATATCCTGATGGCGTTAGAGTACTTTCTCTATTTTCTGGTATTGGTGGAGCAGAAGTTGCTCTTCATTGACTTGGGATACATTTAAGTTGTGTTGTATCTATTTTTTATGAGTTTCCTCGCATTGTGATGGAAGTGAGGGAAATAATGCACTCAAAAGCCTCAGCTAATAATTTTTCCTGATCAACGTGTAGGCTCATTTTTTTTGTAAATAGCTCAACGTTAATAAACTACTTGAAAAATGGAAAAGGATTTTAACTAGAATAGAATGTTCTCTACTGATTTTAAATTATCAAATCAAAGGATTACATAACCTAACTAAGAATAGTAATTTTTTTCATTTTCAAACTAGTTTTATAAAGGTCTACAATCAGAAAATACTTTTTTCTTTTAACGAGAGTTCAATTTTCAGTCATCCAATGAATTTCTTTGAACTGACTCTAAAGTGGTTTGTCGTGGAATCTTATCATAATAATAATGTTTCTGATCTTCTTTAATGAATGGTTTTTAATTATAACTTTTGGAGGACCTCCATGGGCTTAGAAAGTATGCGTTCTGTTTTACAATGATACAAAATCACCATATTTATTGTTTGCAACTACTTGAATTTCCTTGGAACTTTTTAAGGTGGAGTATGGAGAATTGTAGATGATTAAGGGAAACCCTTTTCTTAGCTAGGAAATTGTGTAGTGATGCTATTTCGAGTATCGGATTCCAAGCAGTCTCACACAATTCTTTTTAAAAACAAGTTCTTACTTTTTATATGCTAATCTTGTTAAACCATAACTATAAAACTAATTGAATTTCATTCTTAACAATGAGTACAATTGAACCTAACCCTAAATCTAATTAAGTAGAAAAATAAATATAATTTATCACTTATGAAATTCAATCTATTTTGAAAAAAAGTTGATAAATAAATTTAAATTATTAAATTCATCCATGGTACGATTAATTTAAATTATTAAATTATCTAATTTTTTAATAAATTAATGAAAATTAAGAACTTATGATCATACAGTTAATCTAAACACATTTAATTCAAGATGAAATTCAATAGTTTGAAAAGAAGTTGATATTTAAGAATTGTAACATAGATAATGAAATTGTGTAAGTTCGAACTAACTTCTAGCCTGTTTATATCAAGTTGTTAAATTATTAAATTCATCCATAGTACAATTAATATTATAGTTTTTAAATAAACTAATGATAATTGAGACTCAGATATTCATATTAAAAACACAATTTCACAAAAGTTGATATTCACAATTTCACCATAGTACAATTGAAAACACATTTCACCAAAGTTGATATTCATATTATTATAAAATAAATCTCAAAGGTCTAATCAACCATGATGTACACTTATAACATGCAATATTTTTTTCATGATCTTCACTGTCTAGTCTCCACTTGCAACGCACATGCTTAAGTTTGACTGGATGCAAACAAAGCCTTGTAGCAACAACTAGGTGGTTGTATTGTAAAACCTTGTTGTCAGGTTGATAATCAACAAAGTGTATTCCATGTTGGACTATTTTGTCTTGCTTCAAATATATTTCCTCTATCACAACAGAACCTGTACCACAAATTTAAGTGTTTTAAAATTTGACTGATATGAAGTTACCCAGATATATATATTTATTTAAATATATATGTGCATGTACATGTATATGTATAATTTACCTATGGGGAACAACATTCCATCACTTTCTTCAGGGTCATATAACTTTGTCCTCTCTACAGTACATCGCAATAAATAATAACTGACACCTTCATGATTTCCAGGCTCAGCAATCACTGCAAAGACATCTCCTGCATAACAAGTATACATGAATGCATGTGTACAATATATATAAGACAGTTGAAATTGATAATTAAATAAAAAGTTGAGATTAATTTATATGATACTCACCCACTTTTACCAATCCAGAGATATGATTATAATCATCAGAAATCAATGGAATATCATCAAAATTTTCATCTTCTTTATCAAATGTATCGGTAATATCAAGTGGTACAGAAATCCATGCACCTGTATATCCATGTGTCTAATTGATGCATTCTTCATAGTTTTCATCAATGCAACTATCACAAAAAGATGATTATTCTCTTGTCTTCAATGTCCAATTGCAATTATCTGTACTCATGACTGAATGTAAGGAACGTGTTTTTTCTATCCTCTTGCAACCATGCATGTTTTTTCTATTAACACCTGAAAGTTCGTTAAATTGAAAATATAGAAAAATTAAATTTAAACTTCAATGAATTCAAAAATAAAACTTAACAATAAAATTTTATAATTTAATTGCATAAAAGTTAAGCAGACGTACACATCCATACCTGTTATCTCCTAGAAGACTCTATATGGTGCATGTCGACTCATTGTTGATGATGTCCTAACCTCATATAATGCAAAATGACTCTTACACCATTCAACAACATCATGTGCATCATTTACACGAACTCCCTGATAATTTATTTGATACTTTCACAAAGCACGTTTGATGCAAGCTCCAGCACCATCATGTTCACCTTTTCCATGGCCACTCTCAAAGAAATTCTATATATGTGTTTTATATTCTCATTGCGATGATATCTACACAATGCATAAAATGGTATAGATGATTTAAACTATGCGGCACATCCATCAGACCAAACATAATATTTATCAACATTTATGTTTCTTTCTTTCAAATAAGAAAAGAACGTATTGAAGCAATGTTCTACATAGTGAATGTCATGTTCTTTATCATCACTTATATAAAAATGATATTCCTTTATAATTACTCATGCTTGAACTGTACTCTGAATACCATCCAAATCTAACTGTGCATGTCTATAAAAACCATGTACCATAATAGTGACCAGCTTATTAAAGTAATAATCTAATTGAATTGCTTTCTGATGAACAAATGAATAGTTCTCTGCAAAATCAACAACTGATACAATTGTTCCAAGTGAAAAATTATCTCTCAAAGTTTGAAACTGTTGTGCTTGCCACTTTGCAAAAAATGCATGACAAATATAAGGTTGAATCAATTTCTTAAATCTGTCCATAAATGTTAGAATAGGCAACTCCTCTTCAACATATTCTGACCTTTTTGTTTCTTTCCCCAACTTTATTTCATTCTTGACATACTTGTAACTTTTACAATTCAATATTTTTAGTTTTCAAAGGAAATAGAGCCAATTCACCACATGTTTCACATAATCCTTTGATGCAATTAATTTTACCAGTTGGATCATCTATGTTGTCACACAAAATGGATGATATAAACTCACTTCTCCTACTAGGAGGAGCAGCATGAAAACCATATGTGTCTTCTATAAACTTTCGAAATACCTAATAATGGAGATCAAACTCAATATGATGACGACAACAACAAGTTTCAAACACTTTGTTTGACCTCACAAAGTATGGCTTCAATTTTTCAAACAATGTTTGCCCAACTTTTACATTAGGATGTTCATTACAAAATGACACATATAACTCATGTTGTGTTGTGTCCAACCAATGTTTTGTATATTGACCAAGTGCAATCTTATGCCTAATAACATCTCTACTATTTGATGAAGGACGAGTGTTATCAATCCAAAATGATATGACTAAATTTTTTAATAACTCTTCAATTCTATCAGAACAAGGTGCTCTACACATGATTGCCCAGTTGCCCTCCATAGTACTGTCATCCACAATTAATCTTCTCTTAACATATTGTCTCATTATTTTCCTACTAAAACCCATTTTAGATGAAATTGAAGATATTTTTCTATTTTGAGACATTTTTTTACTTACAACAGACGTCAACATCACTTTTCTTGCCATAGACTTATCTTTAGTTCGAGAGTGTTTTCCTATGTTTCTCAAACCTTGTTTAACATTTTCAATCAGATCAGTTTGCATGCTAGAAAATCTTCTCTTCTTTGATGTTGTGTTTACACCTAACAATTTCAATGCCTCTTGCGACTTTTTTTGTGTAAGCAAAAGCGAAAGCAACTGAGCTTGTTCAAGTGTTTCAGTGTTATCAAATTGAGTCATAATTTCTCATATATTCTTCTTCATTGACCTTTTCTTAGACAAACTTAATGGTTGAACACTAGCAGCAAGTTTTCTCAATTTATCTACATTCATTTTAAGTAAATGATCTAAATTCTTATGAGAAATACCATACTTTACAGATTGGACAATATTTAAGAGTTCATCCATACCAATTCTTGCACCTAATCTCGACCCTTCTCTAATTTCTGTTACTGGAATTTCTATAGGGACCAATCTTGAGCCTTCTCCAACATCCATTGTTTGAGATTCAACAGGGAAAGATTCTGACCCTTCTCCGACTTCTGTTATTTGAACCTCTATAGGGATTGATCTTGAACCTTCTTCAACATTCATTGTTTGATATTCTATAGGGAGTGTTCCTGACCTCTCTCCCATATGCACTACTTCTACTTCTATTGAGCCTTCTTCAACATTTCCTTCACCTTGTTTAATTTGATGATAACGTACCGCAGTCTTCTGAATATTTCTTTGTTCTGCTTCATCAAATATTTTCCTTGCATATTTGTTTTGCCTTCCTTTCTTGTTTCCCATTATAAAATAAATAATAATAATAATTTATCCCTTGCCTCAAGATTAAATTTGCGCAATAACCAAATAAAAAAATCATTGAATAGATTTGTCTGTCGCTGTTGGTACTTTTAAATTGTTTGACCGAAATCAATAGAATGTAGTCATCTACAACAAAGCATAAATATTCTTCATTATATGACTAAAATCTATGAGTTGCATTCTTTACAAGTAGCAAAGCACCAAATCCTTCTTAAGCCATCATTGAATCACAAACAAATAACATGGTATGAATACTAGAATGTTTCTCCTAAAAAATAAATTGCTTTTCATTTTATGGAAAAATATCAGTCTGTTTTTTCAATAATAAATTGCTGCATAAAAGACAATGGCATCGGCTATCAAAAGAAGCAAACATAATGTTAGAAATCCCCTCTTTTGTTTGTAGCTCTCATGTCCTTCTTTCTTCTCCAAATGATGTAGCTCCAAATGATGTGAGTCCTAAAATCAAGTCTTAACATCCTTTTGGGATATTTAGGAATTGGTGGTATCTCATCGAACAAGGGATTAACATTGATGTGTTCAAATGTACCTTGGAGGATTTTAATGGTTGATTCTTGATGAGACCTTATAGGTGCCATTATTGCATTTGACAACTCCAAAGGTTGTTTCCTAGTGAGTGTTGGCATGATACCTCAGAATGTAGATGCAGTGGAGGGAAACCTAAATGAACTTTATGCCTCCCAAGTGCGCACCTAGACTACCAACTGCACACTTCAAGTTTGCAGTTGATAAAAAAGGGTTGCAGTTGGTAAAACAGGGTTGCAGGGTGCCTAAAATGCAAATTTTGATTGTTTTGAGTGATTTAGAGTGTTTCCTAAGGTCTTGGGATGCAATGCAAGGTGTGGAAGTGCAGATTAGGGTTCTAGAACCTAGAATGAAACACTTAATTACCAAGTGCGCCCTAAAACTACCAACTGCACCCATGAAGTGTGCAGTTGGTAAAGCAGGGTTGCAATTGGTAAAACAGGTCAAAACTTGATAATTAAGATGTGGGTATGCAAGATATGAGATTTTTTGGGATTTTTAAGTGTTTAGGGATGTTATGCAAGTGCAAATGCAAGGTGTCACTTTGAAGGTATGCAAGATAAAGATTATGATATGCAAAATGAAGGTTAAGGTTATGTTTTGGACTTGGTAAGGATGCTAAAGGTAGGCGTACGCAAAGTGGACTATGCAAGGGATGGTTTCCTAGGGTTGATAATGACATTTAGGCTATGCAAAATGAGGATAGGTGATCAAGAAGACAAGTTGGTTGATGGACAATTTGATAGGGTTTGATAGTGAAAATGATGCTAGGGTTTGAACAATGCAATATGAGGGGGATATACCACTAGGGTAAGTCATAAATGACATTTAGGAATATGATTATGCTAATGATAGAGGTATACATAAGGTTTTTTGAACTTAGGTGAAATCTTGACAAGGTTTTGACAATGTTTGATGTTTTGACAAGGTTTTGCAAGTTTCCAAGTTGTAAATTTGAATGTTGGCTTTTATCTTGATTATGTTTTACACACACTCAAGACACATTAAGACAAGAATAGCTATTGTTAAAAGTGAACAATCACACCACAACCTAGGCTTTAGGACTATATCCACTGAATTCCTACTTGAACCAAAGTTCAACCGCGCTTATCCAGAGCAGACAACTTAGGACCTTGGCACCATAGGCTCCCCCTTACAATGCACTCACTTCTCGGGGCTACCAAGATCCGCGTCTCAAGGGGCATGACTTCCCAAGGGACTATTGTCTCTACTAAGGACCGCGAGAATCTAGGATTTCTTCACAGGCATGGGTGACCCCTTGAGCCAGTGGATAGAAAGGATTTTGGCCACTAAAACATGGTTTTTAGTAAGGGCATTCTGTTTAGCAAGTGAGTGATAAACTTCTTCAAAAGGTCTCCCAGCCCCGAGAACCAGGGTTTGATGCACCATAAGGGTACTAGAGGAGAGCTATCACTCAGGAATACGGTCGACACAGCTTTCACCATAATCGAGTTTTATATAGCGGCTGGAACATTGACTTGGCTTTTGGCCCATTAACACTCTGAGTTCGTCCCCTGGAATACCCAATATCGAGTATCTTGGTCCAAGGCAGGCCTCCTATAGAAGTTACATGGATTTCTCTTACACCCAAGATCCACAAATGGCGAGGGGAGAGGATACGTCCAATGCAACTCTTAGAGATTTAAACACTGTAGACACGCCAGACAAAAAATAAAAAGTTCATTTTAAGCACCAAATGAAGTGTTATTTAATCTAATAAATCCACACACATGGTTTCGACAAACACACAATGGTCTTTGACAACGTCCTGCAAAGCAAGCATTAGTAGTTTGTTATGATCATGTCTTCATCCCACGATTGCCACATGCTGCAAGGAGACCATTAGTAACACAATAAGAATATACATTTCTTAACACCATTAATGTGTTACTAATTTTTAATTTAACTTCAATGCATCTGTTAAACAACTTCACTAATGAAAGAAATAAATAAATAATTTAGATGTACAATTTTTTTACCAAATTGATGCTTTCGATTTTGCGAAAAAAATTCATGGCAAAGACAGACAATGCACTACTGGTTAGGTTGATGGAAAATAGCTTTACAAATGGAAAATAGCTTTACAAATGGCAACTTTTTGGGGTTTTTTAGACTGTTCACACGAACACGTTGACTATAGACGTGTTTTCCCGAACATACGCCTAAATTTTTTCGGCGGCCGCAAAGTTTTGGAGGGTATGTTCGCACAAATAGCATGTTCACATGAACATGAAAAATTAGAAAAAAAAAAAAAATTCATTTTTTTTTCTCTTTTGACTTCCATAATTGTAGGAGAATGATCTCCTACTGTAAAATAAAAAATGTCAAAATGTGCTACTCGGAGAAAGATTTCCAACTACTATAATTGTAATACATATTTTAATCATTAAGACTTTCAAATATGAGTTTAACTCATTATAGGTTCATTACCGATTGAACATCAACTGACTTTGACACCTCGGAAATTATAGTAAATTAGGTCAAAAAAAAATTGAAAAATATGTAGGAACTAGCTTATTGAGATACCTTTCTATTCAAAAAAGAAAAAATAGGTTTATGATAAATTGACTTCAAATTATCTGTGTCAAATGGAACGTATGTCTAAATTACAATTCATGTCACTTCAAAACTTCATAAGCTCTACAATATTCAACCAAAATAAATCAAACCAAATGCATCCTCTGGATATTGATGTTACAAATCTAACACCGAAAGAATTACTTCATTATCATTTCTAGGAAAAAAGTTATGTGTGTCAAACGGATTGTCACTCTTTAAAATATTGAATTTTATTATGTACCACTTTTCGGAGGAGATAAAAAAAATTGACATAAATAAAACAAAAATTAGATTTAAAAATATGGTTACAAAGTAGGAACAAAGTACTCAAAATCACTAGTTTATGTCATCTTGAAATTATTTATAATTTTGGAGATATAGTCACTTGAATGTGATGTTTGTTGCGAAAATATTGATTTCAGTGTCAAAATTGGTCAAAAATTGGAACCCATTATTGTGGGATCACCCACGATGAAGCATTTAATCTTGTCCTTGGTGGTGAATCCCATTGCTATCAGCTATCTGATTCATTTGGTTCTGAATGATATTGTTGATGAAATCTCTCACACGACTATAGACTTCTCTTGGAGAGCCGCTATCTTTAGATTCTGAGGATTTTGGCCTTCACTTCAAGCTCTTCATGCTTGGATTTCCAAGCACTAAGAACCTCTGATTTTAGAGTTTGTCCAAATTTTCCCCGTGGCCAGGGGTTTCTTCATCGTTAAATTTGATGCTGCTAAGGACAGGAGGGCTATTTTATACAGTCACTTCAGTTGGGAGGATCATTACCCTTTATTGGCCAAACCCTGGCACGAGGGTTTTGATCCTGCAATAGAATCATTTTCTCATATGTCTCTCTAGGTTAGACTCCCTAATCTCCCCCTCTACCTGTGGTTGGATTCGGTTCTTGAAGCTGTGGGAGATGCCATTGGTGACTTCCAAATGGTGGGCTCCAATTCTTCTGATATCCTGCATTCTACTTATGCTTGCATCCTTGTGGTGATGGATATGTCACAAGGACTACCTGAGAAGATCAAACTTGAGGTCCCTAATGGTTCCTGGATTCAAACTCTAGACTATGAAGGAATTCTTTTCCGTTGTAGGGTTTTCTCTGGGACTGGTCATGTTGTTGCTCGCTGCCCTACGGAAGTTAGGAAATCAAAGACAAGACTCTCTTGGTGGTCTAAGGCTTTGGTTCAACATTACTCAATCCTTAAAGATGTTGTTCTTAAGGATGTCTCCTAGTCTGTGGGTGCTAAGGGTGATAGTTGCCCTGCTTCGGCTCGTCCAGATCTTGATTTGTTGGAGGATATGGTGGCAGTGGGCTCCCCTTCCTCTGCGGTTTGGGTTTCGTTGGACAATAGTTCAGATGAGATCTTACCTACTTCTCCAATTGGATCAGTTGGTGAGGCTTTGGTTTGGGAGAAGGAGGCTTCTCGAGTGAAGGTTGGACAAAGGTTAAATGCAAAAAACACAAACATTCCCAACATTCCTCGAACCATCTTCTTAGATCTCACTCTTTTGGGGGTAGGAGGTCTTTACTGTTTTGAGTTGTAATTGGTTGCAGAAATGCACTGTGTTATCTATAGGGTTGCCTTAGTCCCCCTTTGTTGGTTGGGGACCTATTTCTTCTTTTGTCTATAGTCTCTTTGTTTGGGCTCCATTGAAAATCTTGTGTAAAGGGTTTTAGGCACCCTTCAAAACTTGTTTTCCTTAATCAAAAACATCAACATCACATTCCAACAGAATAGGGAAGAAGCAACTGGAATGAAGATTAAGGAGAACACATTTAGGGTGAAAGATAAGAAAATTAAATCAAATGGTTCAGATAATGATGCTTCCTAATTTTTAAACAGAAATATTAAAGAAGATGAAAAATGATGATGTAGTGAATAATGATAATGACATGTATGAATAAGAGAGACATTATGGAGGTCATAGATGAAAAAGATATGAGAAGCACATGCAAGAAAAAGATTGAAAATAAACAAAGGTGAATTGGAAAGAACAAAGGGAACAAATGCAAGTTTGGAATGGATATGAAGGAGTTTGATAAGAGAACAAAACACAAGGGTAAAAAAGGCACATAGAATAATAAGGAATTAAAATGTAAAATACAAAATGAAGATGCAAATGAAGAAAGAAAAGAAGTAATTTCTTGAAAACAAAAAAATGCAAAATGAAAAAGTTAGGGAGATAGAAGTGGAAAGAGTGCAATGAATGAAAATATTGATTTGGATTTGTGGAGACGATTTCTAGCAATATAACAAGAGTGGGTGGAGAAGGTTTTTTAATGGAGGTACGAGGTCAAGTAGGATACTTAGGGATGCAAAGAAAAGTTTGCAATTGGCTTTAAAGAAGTTAGTGCAGCAAAAGAGGAAGAAGTAAATTTGTTGGGAACTGTCTCATTCTCATTTGACAAGATTGTAAGAATTTGCCTTAGGGAAAAATTCATCCAAGATCAAAGAACTCAAACACAAGCACAACAGTAGACCAAAAAGAGTATGATCAAAATATCGATATGTATTCGATTCAATGTGTATCAAAGTACACTAGGAGTGCCTGTATATAAAGGCCTCTAAGATGCATATAGAATGCTTAGGAATCAGCAACATGATAAGCCATACAACCAGGCACATGTCCACCAGATATGGGTTATCCTCCATTAAGAACAAATTTATGTTGTAGACACCATGTGCTAAATTAGGAGTGTGAATAACTGTGTTGTCTATATGACAACTCAATTAATGATGCAAACTCCAATGTTGTAGACACCATGTGCTAAATTAGAGTTGCTTACTTCTGTGTTGTCGACATGACAACTCATGAAAGTACGCAAACTCCTAAGTGTCTCACAAAATAAATAATAATATAATGCATTAACCTAAGTAAACTTAAGTAAGTGTAAATAGTAAATATGTATTTACACCAACACCCCCCCTTAAGTGCAACTTAGGGGAATGTCCTTAAGCTTATGAAAACTAGGATGAAATGCAAGATGGGTCTCGGCTACTAGGCCATGTTAGGTACCCATGTACATAATGAAATGCAATCTCTCATAAATTGAAGAAAAAGGGAAAACCTCATGGGAAAAACCCTCCCCCAAAATGAGAGATGAAATGACAAGATGCATAGATGGATGGAGTAATCAAGACCCCCCCATTACGACATACATCAAGTATATACAATAGTGAAGAATGAGAAGAACACAGTCCCAAAAGAGGAAAAGATCCCCTCCATAAGAGAGAAGAGGAAGAGAGACAAGGTAGTCCCCCCCCCCCCCCAAAGGAAGAACGCCTGTCAGTGAAAGCTACTTCAAGGTAGAAGATGGTCCAAGAATGTTGAATGATGTTCCTCCCCTTTGGAAGAAACAATGGCAAAGGTACAATTTCAAAGATGTATGGTGTCCCTAAAACCTGCTCAAATGTCCCTGTGTCAATGCTAATGGTCGCCCCTTCCAACAGTGCTAAAAACAATGAATGTAGATCTAGCAAGGATGTAGGTAGAACCTATTCCCAAGAACCAACAGTCTCCTCAACTGATAAAGAGACCTCCGACAACTGTTGTTCATAAGGATCCACAATCATGTCAACTTGTAAAGATCGATCATGTAGAGAATGAACATGAGGGTAAGAGTGAGCCCTCACAACAATTGTAGAAGGATCATCTTCATCAAAGAGAAGATGTAAATCATCAAGGATGTCTCCCAAGTCTGAAGTGTGTGACTCCACGAACAAACCTGAAATGTCTGCCAAGAAGTTATCCCTTGTTGTTGGAGTTGGAAGACAAGGTGTACCCTACTGTGCTGGACCTATCACTGTGGCAATCTATGCATGTGGACTATTATAATGTCATGACCTCTTGCTACAACTATCAATAGAACCCCACGTATCTTCTGTTGAAGTACTATAGTTGGTGTCACTATCAGTTTCCATAGTATATGAAGTGCGGAGAGGATTAGAGGATAAGCTGGGTGAACTTTCCTCAAAGTGAACATCCTTCTCCACAAAGATCTCATGTATCTCTAGATCCATTAGTCTATATGCCTTAACACCATCTTCATATCTGATGAAAGTACAAGGCCTAGGTGGTGGTGCCTTGCATCCCCTAGAAGATAGTTTTGCCCATGCTGGACAACTGAAGACTCTAAAGTGACTCACAACTAGTTTTCTACCGCACCATGCCTCAAAAGTATTTTTTCCATCCAAGACATTATGAGGAGACCTGTTAAGTATGTGAGTGGGACTGCTAATAGCTTCGAATTCTAGTGTAGGATCAAGAGACTTGGCTTGTATCATGCAACTTTCTATGGACTTAAGAGTCCTAATCCTTAGTGCTGCAACATATGTCTTGTGCGGACTAAATGTTGGTGGATTCTGAAGATCAATTCCCTCAAGTTTGCGAAAGTCTTTAAGTCTTATGTCCACATATCTGCTTTCATTGTCCATCCATAGAACCTTGATGGCTTTCCTTGATTTCTGTTCAACATGACTCTTGAAGGCTTGAAGTTTGTTCAACACTTCATTCTTGTGATGAAGGAAGTAGATCCATGTGAAGCGTGAAAAGTCATCAACAAAAGTAAGGATGTAGCGGCCTTGGCTGACTAATGTCACTGCAAAAGGACCTGCTAAAACCATGTGAACCAATTGAAGAACAACTAGTGCTCTTGAAGACTTCCTTTTATCAAACTTCTCCTCTAGATGCATATCCATTGAACATGATGAACATTCACCCTAAGAAAATTTGATTAGAGGTGGACCTTTAACCATGTTTTTGGAGCAAAGTTGTTGAAGATAATAGAAGACAAGATGACCATACCGCTCATGCCATAGTTTGATTTGTGAATTAGATTGAGTTAGCAAGGCATGTGAAGGAGACTTAGGCACAAAATGGGAGAAGGAATAAAGCCTCTTGTCATGATTGACTTTTCCCACTACAGCTAATGAATCATCTTTAAGACTTGGCACCATCACTAAATCTAGAAGGAACTCAACTTTTTTGCCATCTCCAAGGTGAGTGATTTGGTAAATTGAGAGGAGATTAAAGCTAAGGTTTGGAACATAGAGAATGTCTTTGAATTCCCCATTTTGCATTTCCACGTGTCCTTTCCCTTCAACATCCATTTTAGTATCATCTTCCACAAAGATGTGTGGTACCTATGACTACTTCAATGAAGAAAAGTCTCCCTTTGAATAACGCATATGATAGGAGGCACCTAAGTCAAGAATCCATTCTGATGAAGAACTTGCATTTTCCATAAGTGCTTGCCCTTTTACCTTTGAAGAGGTTGGAGTTGAATCCTTGGAAGCACTTGGCACTTGAATTTTTTTCTTCCTGAGTAGGTTTTCCAACTCATTGATTCTCTTAATCTTGCAATGATGCTCATCATGATTTGGCTTCTTGCAATATGCACAAAAAAGTTTATCCTTCTTTTCATTACTTCCTTTCTTATTGGAAGAAGAATTGCCTTATTGTGAGGAGGATTGTTGTGTCTCAGACTATGATTTCTACTTCCATTGCTTCTTCTTCTTCTTGTTAGAACCTCTTCCTCCTTGACTTGATTGGTGCTCATCACTAGCCACCAATGCTTTAGTCTTTGATGATGTGAGAAGTCCCAAATCTATCAAGTGAGATTGTTCAAGAATCAACATTTTTGCAAATGCATCAAAAGTAGGCTTTTGGAAAGCACTTCCCATGGTTAACCTATGAGTATTATGACTTGAAATAAAGGAAGCATACTTGAAGGTAGCCTCTTCAGGATATGATGAATCAACTTTTCATCCTTCATGAGATTTCCACAATCTTTAAGTAGTGCCCTAAACTCATTTGTTTTGTTGATGTAGTCTTGAATTGTGTCAAAGTTCTTTGGATCCAATAGAAGCAGATCATCTTTAATCTGAAAACCCTTTTCCTCATCCACCTTACTATACAATGCTTCAAATTTGTCCCATGCAAGTTTGGATTCCTTGAAACTAGAAATGTGGAAGAAGAGATCTCTATGTACACAATTATTGATTATTCTTAAAGCCTATTGGTCTTATTTTTGCCAATCAACGAGTGTTGTAGCATCAGTGGGTTTGGGAATCGTACCATCAACATAAGACTTAAACCTTTTTCCATTAATCTACTCCATGCAATATCTTTCACGTAGAATAATTGCGTGAAGTTAGAGGTGGACATTTAGGTGAATCCATGATACAAAAAATGAAAAGAACACAAAAGAGAGAAAAAAAAATACAATACACACCCCACTTTTCACTCAATCAAAAGACCCCACCCAAAAAAGATGCTTTTGGCACTTTGTATGTAGTGTGTGTACAATAGGCCACTTGTCAAAATGTACAAAGTGGACTTCTGATTTTTCTATATACAACTGTCTTTTGAGACTCAAATCTATCACTAAGCACTATAGCTCAGATGTACAACAATTCTTAAAAGTAATCAAAGCAAAATAATGCAAAAAAGGCCCTAAGTCTAAAAGTGAGATTTTTGTCCACACAACCCTAGAATCTTAATATATATTTGGAAAGTAGACAAAAAATAACGCACTTTCAAAACAAATGTAACTTGAAAATGTCTCCAGATGATCCCGTACAGAATGTTTGAAGTTGCAAAATGTAAGATTGAACAGGTATAGTTGCCAAAAAAACATAATTTGTTGACAAATCCTTGCACCAAAACCAGAAAAGAACACCACCACTAATAAGTTCAAAAAATTCAACCCAAAATCAAAAAAAAATTCACTTGATTTGGAGTCTGGATGACTGAATTATGGCCTTCCGAAGTCGGGCTACCAAATCAAAAATGCATCTGAAGAGGGGTCTGGGCAGAAAACTGCGAGCTTAAATTTGATGGTCAAACAATCGTTGCAATAGTTATAAAATTTCTGGAAATGATGGTCTGACAACCGTCAAATTTAAATTTGTAAAATACTGACGTCGGTGAAAACTCGACCCCCTATTGACGTGGCGATGACATCATGCTAACATAAGCAGTAGGGAAACATACGGATCATACGAAAAATTTGAGTCGACAAATCTGAGTTAGCACTATATGATATCCAACGTGACACAGGCTAACGTGGTTGGGTACAACATTCGTGTGTCAGACCACGTGTCACCGACGTGTCAAACCTATTGGCAACGGTGGACATGGCAAAAAAAGACTGCTAAGCTATCTATAAACTATGGCATGGAGCTATCAATGGGCACTGCGTGGCATAGAGCTGGCATGTCGGAGACAGTTCAGCAAGGGCGCAGAAGGCATCGCGTGGCACTAGAGATGAGTGGAGTCCAATGGAAGGTGGCTGGAAATTTATTGCCACCGAGAGGTCTGATCTGCAGGTTCCAGTGTGAAATGCAATCGGCCAAAATTCCATCGTGTCGTACTAAAGACAGTAAAATGCGATAATCGGAGCTTGCTTTTGGTGCTGAAAATCTACAAAACGCCCAGCGGTGTATTTAAAATGGCCGCAGGGTGTGGGACTTTAGTCCCACACACATTCAAAAATGATGTGGTGTTGTTTAAAAAGAAAATGTTGTGGAGGAGTAAAACAAAGAGGCAGCCCACCGGGTTTAGTGAGTCGTGCTCGATCGGTGGTAGAATGTTGGCTGCCGAAAATGTTATATTCAGCCAAAATTTGTAGAATATTCACCGCCTAAAAATGAGAATATTCTCTGCAATATGGAAAATATTTCGTGCAGGGTACAAAGCCGAGGTGTCACTGCCCGGTACTTGTATAAAAAAAAATTCTCTGCTGCCTGAAGGGCTAAAAAAAATTGAAAAAATACTCCAAAAATGCAAAGAGGAAATAAAATAACAAATATGAAAATTAAAATTATAGATCTATAAGATCATACCCGAACTTGCAAATCGGTCCTCCAGGTGCCGATTTGCAAAAAAAAATTGCATTGCAATCGACTTTAGCCTAGGGTAGGAGAATGTATAGTCAATTTTCACCAAATCGACGTTTCAGTCATAATGGCGAGGTCCATTCTAGCTCTAGACGCTCCTAATTTCTACGGTACTCTAGATCTGGGCTGAAGTGTTGAAACAATAATGGTCTCGAACAGCTATGTGAAAAGAGATTCTCCAAGCTCTGATACCATGTAAGAATTTGCCTTAGAGCAAAATTCACCCAAAATCAAAGAACTCAAACACAAACACAACAGTAGACCAGAAAGAGTATGATCAGAATATTGATATGTATTTGATTCAATGTGTATGAAAGTACACTAGGAGTGCCTATATATAAAGGCCTCTGAGATGCATCTAGAATGCCTAGGAATCAATAACATGATAAGTCATGCAACCAGGCACATGTCCACCAGATATGGGTTACTAACACGCAAATTTATGTTGTATCCACTAGATATGGGTTACTAACACGCAAATTTATGTTGTAGACACCATGTGCTAAATTAGGAGTGCGAATAATTGTGTTGTCTACATGACAGCTCAGTTAATGATGAAAACTCCAGTGTTGTAGACACCATGTGCTGAATTAGAGTTGTGTATTTCTATGTTGTCAACATGACAACTCATGAAAGTATGCAAACTCCTAAGTGTCTCACAAAATAAATAATAAAATAATGCATTAACCTAACTAAACTTAAGTGTAAATGGTAAATATATATTTACACCAACAAAGATAAATGATGAGAAGTGTGAGCAAAAGTATGGAATAATGTGAGCAAATTTTAGTAATAGTATTCAAGGTTTTATTCAAGGTGATGGTTTCCCAGATGACTTAATGTTGAATAGATTTTCCTTCTAAAAAGATAAATGCAAATTTATATCATTCTATGAAGATATTCAAAGACAATCAGATGGGTTCGAAGACATGGAACCCTTCAATTTACTTGAAATTATTTGTACCAATTTGTGTACAAATGAATGGGTGTCAAGTATTTGGAGGAGCATAGTAAATAGTTGGTTACGAACATTAAAGGTCGATTGAGAAACGGTTAGAAATAGAATAGAGGAAACGAAAGGCCAATTGACAATAGAGGAGGTCATTGGTGGGCATTGCATATAGTGGTGGTTAGTGAGAGTAATGAGGGGGCCAAGATAGAAGAAAGATTGACAAAGTTAGATAACCTAGATGGAGGGATGAAATAGGTTGAACTAAAAAGAGTTGAGATGGCTAAAGCAAGGTTTGAAAAAGGTTGTAAGGAAGTATAGCATTGAGGAAAGGAAGCGACCTAAAAAATGGAAAACATGCATGAGAAGAACGAACAAGATGGGTGAAGTTGAAACATGAGAAGGGGCGAGGAATGAATGCAACAACAAAAGCAAGGAGAAGTAAATTGATTGAGTAGTTCTAAGATCTATATTGGTAGATCAAAGACATTCATTATGTAATTGTAATCATCAATGTGGAAGTTAAATGAATAAATAAATGGTTATTTGTTATCTTATAAGTGGTTTTGATTGTCCATGTTGTTTGTTGGTTATTGATTCCTTAGATGAATTACTATAGCAAATTTATGACTCTTATTCATGTATTATTTTGTCAGCAAGTTTATGTGAGAGCATTTCTATCAATAATTTTGATAAGAGGATGAGTATGTGAGTGACTACATTAACAAATTTATGTTTGTAGTTATTGCATGGTGATGGATAACTATTAGTCTTTTCTTACTTTCTAGTTTAAAACACACTTCTTATTGTCTTATCAAAATTTAGAAATTTTATTTATAAAAAGGAATTGTGCCTTCACAATAAAATTTAGACGAAAATCAACAATTGATTTATTTAACTCTTATTTAAATAGATAAAATTCAAGTTGAAAAGTCTTTGAAAGGCCAATCCCATCAACTCCAAAACTAAACGGGAAAAAAATATTCAATTTTTACCATTACAAATATGTCAGTTACCAAACTTCTTGTAGTTAAAAAACACCTCTCAACTATTTATAACATCTTCCACGTAACTTAACTCCAAACAAGCTTAGTCGAGATAAACTACCATAACTCAACTTTGATTCCATTGCATAGTTTTCCGTAGCTCCAATATACGCTCAACATGAATGGCATGTTAAACTCTTTCAAATGATAAATTAGGGTCCACCTACTAGACAATGTTCGTGGGTGTTGGCTCGACTAAGAAACTGATTCACCAATAAACAAATTCAACATAATATAAACAGGTCGGTCACATACGACTTTTCCCGAGGTTCCTTCCTTTCTTTTCCTAGACCTGTCAAAACCAAGTATAGTTGATTGATTTAAAAGAAGAATGCATACAACATTCATAGCTTTAAATTTTAAAACTACATAGTTCTCTTTTCATAAAGCCAAGGATCCATTGAAAAACAATAAAGTACATTTGCATCAGCTTGTCATCATTAAGTCATAATCTTAAAGAACCAGCTGTCTCCGTATACATGCAATCTTTACAAGAACACTTTGATAACCCTGATACATCAGAAAGCTGTCAACTGTATTACTCTCCCAAAGTTCAGTCCTCACAAAACCCATCTATAATTACAGCAATATTAACAGAACTTCGTACCTACCAAACACAAAACATAGTATAAACTTTGGTTGGATTTATTGTGTAAGGGGAAAATCAAAGGATACCGGGTAAAATACTTATTGTGAAGAATAACAAATAAAGGAAGATAAGTTGGTCAGTGTTGATAAGTTAGCCCAGTATGCAGGCTTGATTCCTGTGTATGATGTTAAGGAGTTTGTGTAAAGCGCTTAGTTATATGGTATGTACCCCATGGCCGTACCTAAAGTTTGGTATTGAATGAAATCCTATACTCTATTGACATCTGCCTCCTGTGAGTAGGGATCCCCTTGGAGTGGAAACCACAGTTTGATGTTTTCTTGGGTGTTTCTGGTAATGATAACTCTGTTATGGCTCCATACTTGCTTATATCGCTGAAGCTCTTCCTATGAGTTTTGGGTGATGGAGATATGGAGGATTTGCAGGAATTCTGCTTGAGATAATGATAAACTTCTTCTGATTCCTTGTGTTGACCCTTCTGCACAACTAAGTTGGTATCTCTTGAATGTTTATTGTATAGTGTGCTTTTGCTAGTTGATGTGTTGGTTTTCAAGTTTGGCTCCGTGGAGGAGCGTTGATTATTGTCCTTCGATCTAGGGCTGCAAGAATCTGATACACTTTGTGATATTTCACCCGCCGTCAATTGCTTAGAACTTGATCTAGAAGCCCTTCTATTATTTGCCATTGAAGAATGCCTCGATCCATCTTGAATATTACTATGTGGATCAGTGGTGGATTTTTTTGAAAGGGATCTAGAGGTCCTCCCATTGCTTGCCATTGAAGATTGTCTGTTTCTTGCATTAGTGCCAATTCTAGGAGAATCTTGTGAATCACCACTATTGCATAATTGCTTGCACAAGGATCCAGCACATACCCTCCTATTGTTTGGCATTGCTGAACATCTCAGCCCATGATTACCCCCCATCATCACACTGCTCTCTGAAAGACATTGTGACTCATTGATTGTACATTGCTTAGAAACAAATCGAGACCCCGCCCTGCTACGAGGCATGGAGGACAGCCCCAACATTCTCTCATCTAACGGACTGTAGTCTGTCTCACTCTGTGATTGTGCAATGTCACTTGATTTAGGTAAAGTGGCCACAGTTCTAACATTAGCAGGCAGGGTCTCTCCCTTGCCATCTACCTTTTCTCTCTTTATTTCATTTTTTGGGGTTATGAAGTTTGCATCATACGGCCTACCTCGGAGGCGGCTGGAAGCGGTCGGTGCCATAAATCTGGGTATTTTCAATCCAAAAGGCTTCTCTGAAAGATTGCAATCCAGAGATTCCACACCCATGCCAGATTCTTTTTGATCAACTGAAGGTTGTACTAGCTCATTATTATTTAAGGATGAATCACTCTTTGCAAAGATTTTTTTCTTCTCTCTTAGAAGAAACTGTATGGTTTCCATATTATTTCTTGCACTTACGCATTCATCTTCGAGATGCTTCATATGCAACATCAAAGTGTCCACGACTGCTTCTCTCTGTTCTTTGGCTTCCTAAATGACAAAACATGCAAATTTCATGACCCATGTTTAGTATTGCATGCTTTTGCTTCCACATAGAATATATGCGAAGATTTTAATCTAAAAGATTGTATAGGAATTATACATTTGACAGCTCCCTTGCAAGTTGTATTCCTCTTGCCCTGGTTGCAAATTTCAAAGAACAAACAGTCTCCAGTATGTCATCTTCCTTTGGACTGATATGTACAAGCATTAAAGTCTTTGAATCATGTCCTGCATAAATCAAAATTTCATTCTTGTATTCCAAATACAAAAGAATAAAACCATGCATGTTCCACATGTATGCCCACATAACATGAAAGAATATTTTGGTTACCGAGAGAGTCTCTTAGAATCTGGGTGAGCCTGCTGTTCCTGCAAGTATAAAAAAAAGCCACTATTTAAAATTTGATCGTTGAAGAGTATAATTCCTGCTTCCAACTTACGACCACAAGGAGAACCAAAAAATTCAAGTGCAGATAATTTGAAAAGGTGTAAGTACCTGTAAGGAACGTGAGATTGATTCCTCTGCAATGCACTGATAACATCTCCAAGGGCGGAGAGAGACAAGTTTATGGCTTTTCCCTCCTCCATAGTTTGGCCAGTAGCCTGAGTCTTAATCAGACGCTCACTTCCTCCAAGATCAACCATCCAAAGCTTGCTTGTATTAACATGTCTGTTTTCATGTGCCAAGCAGCTAATGACTATCCTGATCAAGCTGCATATGAAAAAATTGCAGTAAACACTTTAATTTGACATTTTCTGTAGTAATATTTTTTGAAGTTCAACTTTCCACTTTACAAAAATATTGAAAATATTTTTCAATAACACATGAAGAATTGTTTCCAAATAGATCGGCTTCAGTTAACTTCCTTATTTCTTAAGATTTTGTTAAGATATAACTTAAGATTCTTTTGAGACTGTCATCTCAAAAGTGAAATAACAAAGAGTCCTCAAACTTACAGCAGCTCTAGTTGATGTCTTTTAACTCACCAGTGTGATCTGCTAGAAGATTCATTTGTATTGGTCCATGCGGTAGATCTTGCACGACTGCCCAAACGATACCATTGGATTGCCTGTTTGAAATCTGTCACAACCACCTCCCTCAAGTTCAAAATCTCCACTCCACCAAGTGCATCCATTTGAATTGAAAGACTGTACCAATACGAAAAAAGTTAGGCAGCCATGACTGCACGTGATTGAAACATTTCAACCATATCCTGTAAATGACTGAGGACCTGATTCTAAAAATGTAGAATACCAGATTATGAAATGAAAACAGGGGAAATACCATTTTGGGGTAGCATTTGTAAACTTTGTGGGTCGATTTACAAGCAAATCTCTCAGGTATCCATTGTAAACTTCTAGCATGCTAAATGTAAAGGTGAAGGTCGAAGTGCTATCCAAGGCTGCTTTCCCAAAGAGTTCTTGAATTGTATGAGGAATGACACCTGGACTATCTTGTCTTCCTTCCTGCAGTACACTTATTGAAATGAAGTTGTAAAATTTATCTCCAGAAAGGAAGGCCACAATTAAATTTTACTGCATATTTCTATCAATTTAATGCTTTTAAGCTTCTTGGAAGACAGAACAGTAAAAGTCATGGCCGAGAGGACGTCGAAAAACATCCCTCACCAAAGCAAGTTTAATTTTAAGGACAAGAAGCAGGAAATTTGATTTGCATTTGCCACTTTCACTGGTAGTATTTGGCACCAACAGATGATTCTGTCTTGTACAAGCAACGTCTTTATAGTTTCTAGTTCTATTGAGTATTTTGATAGAGGTACAGGTTACATTGTGCAGACCATTCCCGTTTAGGTCAGGGAGAGCTTGAAACTGAAAAATTGAATATAGATTACCATTGCTAGAAACTACCATAAAGAAAAACGCAGAAGATTATTTAATTTCGAGAAAAATAGATATCCTAGTGTAGGATTTAAACCAATAGAATGACTAAAGCACTCACCATTGTATAGGTTTTGCCACTTCCTGTCTGCCCATAAGCAAACATACATACATTGTGCCCATCCAAGGCAGATCTGATAAGCGGCTCCACTTCTGCAAACACCTCATCTGCGCAAAATGTCTTTTGGATATAAACAATCATTCATTGCATTCTGAGAAGAGTAGAAATTAAACAATGAGAGTCTTTACCTTGTGAAGCCTCTGGAAGGAAAACCTTATCAAAGTGAAACTCTTTACTCTTTCCTCCCGCTTTGATCATAACCTTCTCCAAATCTGGAACTATGAAGGGTCCTGGATGTGTCCTCTTCTCATTGATCAGAAAGGGTCTCATGCGACAGAAAACACGGATGCTACCTGTGAATCATGGACGTCCATCAACACATCTTTCCTCATAGAAATCGGTAAAAGCATTTTGGAAGAGTACGCTTACCCTTGAGATCTAATATTTTTCTCAGGGCATCCCTCCTCTTGTTATCAGATTGTCTAAAATGAGCTTTTAGTGCATCTAGCTCACCTAAAATGAAAATGCGTATTAGCTGCCAAAATCTCCAGGAACCTAAGACTGAAATAATGTTGCCATTGATTAACAAACACTGTAACGAACATATATGTATGTAGTATGCATACCTTCTAGTTTTGCAATGTCCTCCTCCAACTGCAATTTTTCTATCTCTGAAATCCTAACATTTTGCTCAGCTGGGCTCGGTTGAAAACTAGCAGAATTAGAATCGGAGGACAAATCCTTGATCATGAAACGAACAGCATCCCCCCATGTAAATGTCAATTCTGTCTTCGAACCCAACAGACTCTGGATCGATTCCCCCAAATTATCAAGAGCCGCCATTTCCTTCCTGGATTCATCTCCGTTCTCATCAGAGACAAACATTCTGATTTCCTGTGACGGATCCGCCCGATCAACTAAACCCACAATTTAAAAACGCCAGAAACACTATATAATTTGTAAGGAGCATCGAATTCTGCTTGGACACTCAGCAGCCAGACCATAAGTGGAAACATGTAGCCGTTCCAATTCCGATGTGTTGGAATATAATCAAACACAATCCCTTATTAAGATAACATCAAGGTAATAAGGAATCTTCTTCTTCTCGACGAGTAAATGCATTGTGCAGGAGAAATAAGATTCTTACAAGATCTTACTTCCACACATTCTTCTCTACTCTCTTACCCATACAAGAAAATAAGAGTTCAAAAGAGATCTTTCTTCATGCCGTACAACAAAATGTCATATATAGAAGGGGCATTTGAACCTGAGAAAAAGGCGTTGTAGCCATATACATGCGTGGGGTAAATGAGCAAGTGGGTTTTCATACAATCACAAAACAGAGGCATGAAAAGCCTGCTCACATGTTTAGCAGAGACGTTTCTTCATGCCGTACAATGAAATGTCATATATAGAAGGGGCATTTCAACCTGAGAGAAAGGTATTGCAGCCATAAACATGCGTTGGGTAAACGAATGAGCATGTGGGTTTTCATTCAGTTACAAAACGAAGGCATGAGAAGCTTGCTCACTTGGGGACAATGCCCAATTCATTCCTCAACTGAGCAAAAACAAAACTGTGCATGCATTTATGTCGAAATTAAGCAATCCAGCGGCAAGCTCAGCTAAAACTTGTCTTCAGCTATTATTTTAACTAGAGTGTTGGTTGTCCTTATTAGGAATTTAAGACACAAATGGACCACAGATGAAGATCAGAAACTAAATGGTATTTTGCTGGAACCCTACAGTCTGGCAATTCAGAGGAACAATGAAAGAAAAGCATAACGCCAACAACTTCACCTCTACTCCACGTTTTTATTCACCACAAGTTTCGTTTGCTCATGCTTGCCTGGCTCAGTATATTAATTAGTTACAGCAATTGAAGACCGAAGTCTTAGTCTTTATCACCGTGTTAGGGTTTCACAGAAAATTCAGTTGGCTACAAATGGTGGGTCTCATTCTCATTTACTTACTAGTTTGGTGGAAGGTTACAAACAAGGAATGAAATCTGGACCAAAAGGGAAACAATATAAATTCATGTTTAAAGGAATCCACACCAGTGAGGGTCTGAATATGTCCTTATAGAGCTAGTTATAAATCATTTTATATAAATAATGATAGAATTTTAAAATACATATAATAAAATTGAATGATTCATAAATAATCCGTCGAGAATTATGTCTTATCGAACATGAAAGATTCGATGTAAGCAACACGATTCTCCTACTGAAATCACGTCTAATACAGGTAATCTTATCGATTTTAGAAAGTTATAATATCATTTTTTTAAACCCAACTCTACATCAATCTTAACACTAGATACAACAGTATTCAGATCATCCAAAACTCCATAATTTCTTATACCTTTCAGTCCCTACAGTTCTGTAGAATCCATGAACTAAAAAGACTATACTTCCCTTTGTGGGGCTATGAAGAGCTTGTCTGTCAGAAGAAGAATGTCTGCCACATGAAATTCGTTTTTTAAAGTGGACTTTGAGTCACGCACAATAGTATATTAAAGTTGAGCGCATCTTTTTTAAGTATGACATTTTGGCGGATAATATGGAATGTTTTTTGGCGCTTAATACGGTGCATATGCACACGTAAGCCAGGAGCATATGGGACAGCATGCTCTTTGAAACCACGCCATTTTAATTAGCTGCCACCCATAAGAACTCGAATTTTTTAGTTGCAGTTAGCCACTTCTGCTGAAGGTGTTTGGATTACTAATCTAAAGTTAATTTGATTGTTTGGTGCTCTGTATTTGTCAGCATGTAATTTAAGAATGAATCTTTGAATGTTAATGGTAGAGGGGATTTAAAGAGAAAGTTTGATTTAGGGGTTCCAATAATATAAATGGTAAATAATGTCATTAACCATAATTATGGTCAAATGATAGTTGGGTTATTGATGAGAATGTTTGGTTTTAAAAATGTTTAGTGGGTAAAAGTGGAACTTTAAAATGAATGAAATCAAAACTAAGTCTTAAATAAATTTGGTAAAATTGATTATCTTGATAAATTGAAGTATTAAATAAATTTGGTAAAAGTAAGCTATTATAGTTTATTGGTGAAGTTTGATGGTTTTTAAAAAGTCTATTTTAGATCAAGTCTTGCTAAGTACAATGTGGCTAGGAACTTGATAGAATAGATAAAAATTAGTAGTAGACTATGATCTCGGACAAATTTACAATCATCAACCATCACCCATAAGACTATATTAATTTCTAGGAAATCTTGAAAGCAATAAAATTATTGTCCAATTGAGTAATTATTATTAGGTCATGAAGTCTTTTCTAGCAAGTGTAGAAGTAGTGGAATGAAATTGTGGTGAAGTTGTGTCCCCACAACTCACCCCATTTTGGCCACTTGGCCTAATGGGGACCCCCTTCTTTTTCTTTTGTTCCTAGTTGGTGGGACCCTTATAGTTGGCTTAATAGGTATTCAGTGAGTTAGATTGTGGACCCATGTGCTCTCGATAGTTGGAAGCAATTGGTCGCCAACAAGTGTCCTCTCGCCTCCCATCTTTTTATTTTCCTTTTCTTGTTTGTTTTTGGGGTTATTTGGGGCAAGTTTTGAGGAGTTAGTTTTTTAAGTCCTTTCAAAGGCATAAACCATGACGTGTCAAGGTGTCGGGGTTCTTGACAGGGATAACTATAAGAAACCCCCTCCCTGAAAAATATATAAATTTGTGGCTAATCCAACATTAGTTTCAAGGGAAATTAATTTCTATTGGCAAAAAAAAAAAAATTTGATGTCAAGAAAAGTTTAATTTTAGATGCAATTTTTCTTCGACCATTACAAAATTTCATAAAATCGAGGTGATTTTGTCCCTTTTGATAGAAACATATATATTGAATAAGGCAATTTTTCATGTTTATTGGAATATATATATATATATATATATATTGTATTAGGCAATTTTTCCCGTTTATTAGAATATATATATATATATATATATATATATATATATATATATATATATATATATATATATATATATATATATATATATATATATATATATATATATATATATATAGTATTAGGCAACTTTTTCCATTTTTTCAAAAATATATATATTTGATTAGGCAATTATTCTTGTTTATTGGAAAATATATATATTTGATTAGCGATTTTTCCCATCTAGTGAAAAAACATAAACAATGTGTTGGCGAATGTGCTAGAAAATGACATGATTACTCAATGAATCAATGACTAGAAATTAATCGTATGTTTTTCAAATCAGTTGTTAGATTATCAAAAGACTACACTCTGTATTAAATTCAACAAGTGATAAGAAAGTGAGGTTTCTAAAGGATGACACGTATGTGGAATGTCCTATTGCATTTACAGAAGAGTGGAATCTGGTCAAAAAAACATTCTTTAAATTATAGAAATCATGGTCAGTAGTTGATATTATCATAAATGTAGTTGATTGCCAAAAATGGGACTGCCTATGGAAGAGGGATCGTCGAATGAAAATCTAAGCCCTATTGTCAACCTAAATTTGACTATGAAGGAGGATGAGGAACAAAGTGTGTTGGAAGCATGAATGCTGATAATATTCCTATGGGGGAGTATTGTAGATACATTATTTTGATGATATGTTACATTCATGACTGTGTTTGTCATTGATGTCAACATAGCAGTTTTCTGTGGTATCTGACAAAAGAACAGCAGTAAAGATCAAGTTGGTATGGATAGATCATTGAGTATTTTCACTAGCAAGGTTAAAGGGAGATACTACTAAGTGCCTAGTATATGCAACTAACCTCAAGAGCATAAGATATTAAGTTTGGAAGAAGTTATGCAAGTTTCCATCAAAAATATTCTGAGATAAACTTTACAAAAGCATGTTCTGGTAAACTTGTTATACCTCTTAGCAGAGTTGTTATTCTGAGAAGAAAGGTTAAAGGTTTGTAGAAGACATGTTGGTGATGATGTGGCTAAGCTCACTCGTCATAATATTACACGTACAGAAAGATATTCAAGTTACAAGGTGATAGATTAATGTTATTGCTAAGTATAATGCATTCTTAATGAGGTCCTATAATAATTAATTGAGAAGGTGTTATAGTCAACTCAGGGAATTGTTTGTGTGGATTCAGTATAAAGGAATGTCATTTTCCTTCATTATGTATGAATATATGAATGATTGCAAGAAGCATGAAGAGCAAAACAGAAGAGAAACAAGTTGATATGCGAGGATAAGTAGAGCAGGGCAAAGTTGGAGAAAACTCATTTTGAGATTTGAGTTTTGGTATTTGGATCCAAGGTTCGTGACCTGGTCTACAAGGTCTGACAGTGATTGGTCTGGTTAATAGGATAGAGGAAAGAGGTTAAAGCATAGTATGAACAATTATTATGCAAGGAATAGTTGAGAGATCAGTTCCACAGTGAAGTTTATCGATCTTGCCCCAGAAGTTGTTTGGACAATGGGTCCTTATGCCTTCTACAACTCCTAACAGGGTTGGAATCTCCTAACAAGGATTCAAATTTTCCTAATAGAGACTCATATATACTAAATGTGTTTATAGACTCCTAACTAGGTCCATCCTCTAACAAGGAATATATATATTTGTATATCTTTGTGGGCATCATTCCCACCGGGGTTTTCCCTCTGATCAAGGGTTCCCTAGTTAACAAATCTGGTGTAATTGTGTATGTGCATCTTGTTATGGTTGTTATTTACTTTAATTGAATTGTTAAGTTTAACTAAGGTTGATAAATGTTTTAATTGGATAACGGATTCACCCCCTCCCTCTCTCAATTATCTTGGTGGACTATTATTTCTAACAATTAGTATCAAAGCATCACATTGTTGAAGGATAAGTTTAACAACTTTGGGAGATCAATGGCAAGTTATTTCAAAAAAGATAGTCCTGAGTTTGATAGAGGAAATTTCAACACACAGAAGATGGAGCTTCCTAGTAAGAAATCAAATTTGTGTATAGAATTGAGCACTAAGTTTCTGGATAAAGGCACAAGTAAAGACAGATCAAGATCTGAAGAAGACATGAAGATCAAGGAAGGTATTGATCTCCTCATGAAAAGAGAGCCAGAAGGTATAGAAGTTTTTGCTTGTTGTACATGTAATGATTTTGGTCATTTTTCATCTACATGCCCTAAAAAGAGTAAGAAAGACTAGAAAAAGTTCACTTTCTAATGAAGATGAAGAATTTAAAGATAGTATAGAAAGATTCTTGAATGACCATGATGTTAGAGATAATGAGCCTGAATTGGTTAGGGAAAAGAAAGTACTAGAAGAGATAGCTTTGGTAACTATTATTGATGATGGTGTTGGTAAATTTGATGCTAGAAGTGATGAAGGTATGTTTCTTGGTTATTCATTGAAAAGTAGATCTTATAGATGTTATAATCTGAGAACTAAGACTATTGTTGAAAGTGCAAGTGTAAGAGTTGATGAGAAATTTAGGATAAAAGAAAGAATATTTGAGTACAATTCTGATGATGAGAATGTTGTTATTACTAAACCAAGGAATGATGAGGTTTTATTTGATAGTAACAATTATTTGCAGAATGAAGGTGAGCAAAGGTAGGAACAAAGTTTGGAACCTAGAACTGAGCTAAGAGTTGAGATAAAAACTCCTACTTTTGGTAAGAATATGACAAAGAATCATCTACCAGAGCAGATTATCAGTAGTAGAGATAAAGGTGTGATGACAAGAATCAGAAACAATGAAGTACTATCTCAGATATCTCAAGTAGAACCAAAGAATGCAGATGAGGCATGTAAAGATGACTATTGGAAGCAAGCTATGAAAGAAAAATTGGATCAAATAGTAAAGAATGAGACATGGGAATTGGTCCCTAGACCAACAGAAAAGAATGTGATAGGAACAAAATGGGTATTTAGAAACAAGATGAATGAACAAGGTAAAGTTGTAAGGAACAAAGCAATATTGGTATGTAAAGGTTACTCACAACAAGAAGGAATAGACTATGACAAAACCTATGCTCTTGTGGTAAGAATTGAAGCAGTAAGGCTATTCTTAGCATATGCAACACATAAGAAATTCAAAGTGTATCAAATGGATGTCAAATTAGCATGTCTAAATGGAGAACTTGAAGAAGAGGTGTACATCAAATAGTCTGAAGGTTTTCCTTTGACAGATGACAAGGACATGGTATTCAGATTAAAGAAAGCATTGCATGGCTTAAAAAAAGCACCCATAACTTGGTATGCAAGGTTGGACAAGCATTTGACAAAACTTGCATTTAGCAAAGATATGGTAGACAGTAATCTATACTAGAAAGAAATAGATGATGGATTGATGATTTTGGTAATATTTTTTGATGATATCATATTTGGAGGAGGATTGGTTTCTTGGTTAAGCAAGAAGCGAGATTGTATCTCACAGAGTATAGCAGAGGCAGAATATGTTGCAACAGCAAACAATTGTAATCAAGTTATTTGGATGAAGTAGATACTGAAGGATATAAGGATAAAATTCAGTGAACCTATTGTCATATTGTGATAACACAAGCATAGTGAATATGTCTAAGAATTTAGTGTTGCATTTCTAAGACTAAGCTCATTTCTATTAAATATCACATGTTGAGAGAAAAAGTTACATAAAATGAAATCAGATTGGAGTATGTAAGCACCAAAGAGTAGATTGAAAATATTTTCACCAAGCCTCTTCCCAAAGAGACTTTTGAGTGTTTGTGAGGTATTATAGGTGTTATGCCCCCACCTACACTAGAGTAGATGATGCAAGAGTGCATCAATCTAGCAATACAGAGCACTGTTGTTTTTCTGGACTAAATGTTGATGCTTCTTGTATGGGGTAGTATCTATGATGGATAGAGTCATCTAGGACTCTTGATAGATGTTGTTTGAACAATTTCTTTGGACACTTGAGAAGGTCAAAGATAGTTGTTGCAGTGATGGATGATTGTTGAAACTTTTGACATTGATGTCAATGGGGTATAGATTATAGCATGAAAAATATTTTGATATAGAGTACATTGAGGTATATCAATGGGGGAGAATGATTGTTGAAGCTGATTTGAAAAGATAACAATCTTTAATAGTTAGTATTCTTGGAACTAGATGTTTTTCATCTATGTTGCCATCAATACCAAAGGGGGAGATTTTTTGAAGCATGAATTTTGATGATATTCCTATGGGGGAGTATTGTAGAAACATTATTTTGATGCTATGTTACATTCATGACTATATTTTTCATTGATGTCAACATAGTAGTTTTATGTGGTATCTGATAGAAGAACAACAATAAAGATCAATTTGATATGGATAGATCGTTGAGTATTTTCACTAGCAACGTTAAAGGGAGATACTACTAACTGTTTATTATATGGAGCTAACCTCGGGAGCATAAGATATTAAGTTTGGAAGAAGTTATGCAAGTTTTGGTGAAAATTGTTTTGAGATAGAGTTTACAGAAGCATGTTCTATAAACTTGTTATATCTCTTAGCAGAGTTGTTATTCTTAGAAGCAAGGTTAAAGGCGTGTAGAAGACATGTTGGTGATGATGTTGCTAAGCTCACTCATCATAATATTAAATGTATGGAAATTTATTCAAGTTACAAGGTGACAGATTAATGTTATCGCTAAGTATAACATGTTCTTAATGAGGTCCTATAATAATTAATTGAGAAGGTGTAATAGCTAACTCAGGGAATTATTTTATGGATTCAGTATAAAGAAATGACATTTTCCTTTTTTATGTATGAATGTATGAATGATTGCAAGAAGCACAAAGAGAAGAACAAAAGAGAAACAAGTTGATATGCGAGGATAAGCAGAGCTGAGCGAAGTTGGAGAAAACTTCATTACCGATGTCTTATTTTGAGATCTGAGGTTTAGTATTTGGATCTAAGTTTTGTGACCTAATCTACAAGGTTTGACAGTGGTTGGTCTAGTTGACAGGACAGAGGAAAGAGATTAAAGCACAATACAAAGAATTATTCTGCAAGGAATAGTTGAGAGATCAGTTGGACAATGAAGTTCAATGGTCTTGCCCCAGAAGTTGTTTGGACAGTGGGTCATTTTGTCTTCTACAGCTCTTAAAAGGGTTGGCACAACTCCTAATAGGGTTGGAATCTCCTAATAGGGACTCATATGTACTGAATGTGTTTATAGACCCCTAATAGGGTCCATCCTCTAACAAGGAATATATATATATATATATATATATATATCTTTGTAGGCATCATTCCCACCGAAATTTTCCCTCTGATCAAGGGTTTCCCTAGTTAACAAATTGTGTGTAATTGTCTATGTGCATCTTGTTATGGTTGTTGTTTACTTTAATTGAATGGTTAAGTTTAATTAAGGTTGATAAATGTTTTAATTGGATAATTCATTCACCCCCCTTGATGCAGGAGCATCCAGAGGTATAAGGGCAATCTTGTGTCACCCAAAAAAAAATACTTAGACTTAGTTTCTATTTCATGTGTTTTCATTTTTGGATACCCATTTGGGTCAAATAAAGGTTCCAACTCTCACAGTTCCACTATCAGTGTTCGTGTAAATCTCGAAAAAATAGGAGTATGTAATTGAGCCATCATTTTGGTGAACTAGGAGGTGTAAATTGGCTAGATGAATGTAATTGTAATTTAGAGCATTCCAAAAAAAGAATCAGGTCAAAAGGCCCCATGGTTTGAAAGTTATTGCAACTTTTTGGGTTGTGGAGACCTCCTAAGAATGCTTCAAAGTCAGGTTAGGGGCATTAAATGACCTCGAAAAGGGCCCAAAAATGGGGGACAATCAAAGCTCCTCCATAGGGCTATAGAGTGCTTCGAGATCTTTCCGAAAATGTAAACAGTTCGTCAATCGGAGCTATGGTTCAAAAGTTATGCCTCCCGAAAGTTCGGTTACCGTTTCTGGATTCTTCTAGATTTGCGTCGACTTCTAACGCAGCATCTAAAACCTTCTATTTGGTCGGTGGATGCCTACTAACACTTTCTAGAATGTACTCCTAGTCCTTAACCCTCCAAGGTCTATTTAAGGAGATTTCAGGCATTGTAAAAGGCAGTTCGGAGTGGAGTTTGAGAGGAGGTACTGAAAGGAGAAATTATCTCCACATTTATGCTATTGTAAGCCCTTAGGGCATGTTTTGAAGTTTATTTTCTCTGTACTGAATGTACTAGCTTATTTTTCAGTTAATACAATTTCCCTTTTCTGTTGTGTCCAAGCTGTTCTTGGGTTGTGTCCCCATCAAGTGGCATCAGAGCTGGTTTTCCTGAGTGTGTAGACAGAGTGCCGACTGTGAGGCAGTTTGCACTAGGACTGTGTGGTTGTGGGTTTGAGTTAAGAAGATGCCTCCACGAAGAGAGCATGGCGAAAGGGCCAGAGCTATTAATCTTGAGGAGTTTAGAGCCCTCCAAAGGCAGGTACAAGCATTGTAGGAGGAGCTCCGTAGAGGAGCAACTGTGGCCGCAGGTGATGAAAGTGAAGATGACAATGAAGAAGAAGAAATGGGACCAAAAGGGGAATTTGACGAGGAAGTTCTGAATCATGCAGAGGAAAGGCTTTTTAGGGAAATTACTAAGTTTGGGAAAAGACCCACAATTGAAGTGGGTGTATTTTCAGGAAGTCTGAAACCAGATGAGTTGATCGATTGGATCAATGAACTGGAAGAATAGTTTGAGTATGAGGATATCAAGGACCCAGATAGGGTTAAGTTTGTGAAGGCCAAATTGAAAGGCCATGCCAAAATCTAGTGGCAAGAGGTTCAATTGGAAAGAAATAGAAGAGGAAAGGAGAAGATCACAAGATGGGATCGCATGATGGACAAATTGAAGAAGCAGTTCATTCCTGTGGACTACGAGCTTGATTTGTTTAAGAAGATGCATGGGTTAAACCAAGCAGGAAGATTAGTCCAAGAATATACAGAGAAATTTTATCGACTCTTGATCAGAGCAGGGCATGCAGAAGCAAATAAGGAGAAGGTTGCTCGTTATATCAGTGGGTTGCGACCAAGCATCCAGGAGGAATTAAGTCTGGTAAGAATGACCAGCGTTGAAGAGGCATACCAGTTTGCCCTACGAGTTGAAGAGAAGCTGAATAAAAGGTTTGAAGGAAGACAAAGAGGGCGTGGTCAAGGAGGAAGGGGAAGCGGTAGATCATCTAGAGGCTGCAATGAAATCCAAAAGAAAAATGAAGATGTGGGTACTAGCAGGAACCAGAGGAATGAGGGTTTCAACCACTCCCATGATCAAGACTTTGGAAATCAGAGAGGAAGAAGTAGAGGACGTGGACAAGGAAGAGGAGGCTTCCATGGTACCTATTTCCATTGCAATGAAGAAGGTCATCGTGCCTTTGAATTCCCTCAACGACAAGGAAGGATAGATAGGAGAGCTGAGGGCCAAGCTAGGGTTGCTCATGTGGATGAGGATGCACAATCATCACATTCAGAGGATGCAGAAAGAGGAGAGACCTTGGTAAATGAAAGACTCCTACTAAGTGGTGAGATTGAACCAGGACAACAGAGGAGTTTGTTCCGTACCAAATGCAAGTGTGAGGATAAATGTTGTGACGTGATCATTGATGGTGGTAGCACTGATAACTTGGTATCAAAAGAGATGGTCTCTGAGCTGAAGCTCAAGGGGGAGAAACATCCCCAACCCTATCGGATTGCTTGGGTAAAAGATGATCATAAGGTCCTAGTAAGTGAACAATGTTTGGTGAAATTCAAAATTGGGAGTTACCATGATGAAGTTCTCTATGATGTTATTTCGATGGATGTTTTCCATCTATTGTTGGGTAGACCATGGCAGTTTGATAGACATGCAGTACATGATGGGCATGCAAACACATACTCTCTGACAAAGGATGGAGTTCACCACAAATTGAAGCCCATGAAAAAAGAAGGTGAAAAGGTATGTAGCAGTGTTAGGATTTTTCTTGTTGATGAAAGGAAGTTTTTAGATGGCATGAAACATCAGCATATGTGCTATGCTTTGATTCTTAGGAAAGATAAAGAAGGTAGTAGTGAAATACCACTTGAAGTTTTAGATTTACTAGGGGAGTTTGGAGATATTATCTCTGATAATGTTCCAGATGGATTGCCACCAATAAGGAAAATCAGTCATCAGATAGATCTAATTCTAGGAGTTAGTTTGCCTAACAAGGCTGCTCACAGGATGACTCCTACTGAAACAGAGGAGCTAAATAGACAGGTTCGGGAGCTGTTGAGGAAGGGCTTGATTCGAGAGAGCCTAAGTCCATGTGCAGTACCTGTAGTAATCGCACCAAAGAAGGATGGAGAGTGGAGGATGTGTACAGATTCTCGAGCTATAAATAGGATAACCATCAAGTACCGATTTCCTTTGCCAAGGATGGATGATCTTATGGACTGCTTGAGTGGAGCTCAGTACTTCACAAAGATAGAACTGAAGAGTGGTTATCACCAGATACGGATTCGAGAAGGAGATGAGTGGAAAACAGCCTTCAAGACCAAGGAGGGTCTTTATGAGTGGTTAGTCATGCCCTTTGGATTGACAAATGTCCCAAGCACCTTCATGTGGCTCATGAATGAGGTACTTAAGAAGTTCTTGGGAAAATTTGTTATTGATTATTTGGATGATATTTTAATTTTCAGCAAGACTTTGGAAGAACATTTACTGCATATGAGTAGTGTCCTTGAAAGGCTAAGGGAAGAGAAACTATTAATTAATCTGAAGAAGTGTATCTTTACAAAAAGGGAGTTAGTCTATTTGGGGTTTGTTATATCACCTAAAGGTCTCAAAATGGATCCAGAGAAGGTAAAAGCCATCTTGGAATGGCCTACTCCAAGGTCTACTGCTAAGGTAAGATCATTTCATGGTCTGGTTATTTTTTACAGGAATTTTATTAAGAATTTCAGTGGCATATGTGTACCCCTAATTAATACAATAAGAGGCGATAGAAAAGAGTTCAAATGGACTGTAGCAGCTGCGAGAAGTTTTGAATTGTTGAAGAAGAAGGTGACAGAACAGTCTGTGTTGGCACTTCCAGATTTTAGAAAGGTTTTCCAAGTGGATTGTGATGCTAGTGGCAGCGCTATTGGGGCTGTATTAAGCCAAGAGGGTAAGCCTGTTGCATATTTTAGTAAAAATTTGAATGATGCAAAGAAGAAGTATTCTGTTTATGATCAAGAGTTCTATGCAATAGTTCAGGCCTTAAAGAAATGGAGGCATTATTTATTTCCAAAGGAATTTTTTTTGTATACTGATCATCAGGCATTACAGTACCTATATAGCCAAGGTAAATTGAATCAGAGGCATATGAAGTGGGTAGAGTTCTTGCAGAGCTATACATTTGTGTTGAAGCATAGAAGTGGAAAATCTAACAGGGTTGCAGATGCACTAAATAGGAGACAGTTGTTGCTTACAGTAATGCAGGTTGAAGTAGTTAGGTTTGATGAACTCAAGAAATTGTACCCCAAGGATCCTGATTTTGCTGAAGCATGGAAAGCTTGTAAAGAACCTGTTGCTGTAGATAGAACCAAGTGGTTAGACTATTTGATTCAGGATGGCATGTTGTTCAAGGGTAGTCAATTGTGCATTCCAAGGAGTTCCATGAGGGAAAATCTGATTAAGGAGAAACACAGTGGAGGGATGGCAAGACATTTTGGTCAAGATAAGACCATTGCCATTCTTAGAGAACATTATTTTTGGCCTCAAATTTCACAGGATGTGAAGAATTTTGTACAGAGTTGCCAAGTTTGTCAAGTTGCCAAGGGGTTTAGTCACAACACTGGCCTATATCAGCCATTGCCTGTTCCATCAAGGCCATGGTATGGATTTTGTTCTTGGATTGCCAAGGACACAAAGGGGTAATGACTCAGTATTCATGGTCGTTGATAGGTTCTCCAAAATGGCACATTTCATTCCATGCCACAAAACTCATGATGTTGTCCATATTGCAGACTTGTTTTTCAAAGAGGTGGTAAGACTACATGGTCTTCCAAGGAGTATAGTTTCTGACAGAGATACTAAATTTGTGGGCTATTTCTGGAGGACATTGTGGAAGAAGTTGAGAACAGACCTAAAATTCAGTTCCACGCATCACTCGCAGACTGACGGCCAAACAGAAGTGGTAAACAGAAGTCTGGGCAATTTGCTAAGATGTTTAGTTGGGGATAAGCCCAAGGGATGGGATTTGATTCTACCACAGGCAGAGTTTTCTTATAATAACTCTGTAAATAGGAGTACTGAAAAATCACCATTCCAAATTGTATATGGGAGTAGCCCAAGGACTGTACCAGAGCTGAGGAAGATAGAACAAGGGGAGAGGACAAGTGTTGAAGCTGAGGAATTTACTAAACATATCAAGCGTCTACATGAGGAGGTTCAAGCACACATTACCAAGATGAATCAAGAGTATAAAGCTAGGGCTGATCAAAGGAGAAGACATAAGGAATTCCAAGTAGGGAATCTAGTCATGGTGCACTTACGAAAAGAAAGATTTCCAGCCAGTACTTACAACAAGCTGAAAATGAAGAAATTTGGCCCCTGCAAAATTTTGAAGAAACATGACTCAGGAAATGCATATGAAGTGGAGCTACCAGATGGTATTCACATTTCTCCCATTTTCAACATTGCAGATTTAACAAAGTATCATGATGATGGTGTAGATGAGGAGCTGGTGTTAGAGGCATGTTCGATTCCTACTTCTAAGAAGGAGGAGATAGAAGACATTCTAGATCATCGTGTGGATAGGAGTACCAAAAACAGGCAGTATGAAGAGTATTTGGTAAAATGGAAAGGACGATCGATCGAGGACTCAACTTGGATTTCAGTAGCTGAGGTTTCCCATTTGGGATTTCCTCTACCATTCATAAAGTGACAGGGTCACTTTTCAATCTACCCTGGGTCTCTAATGCAAGAGCATCCATAGGTACAAGGGCAATCTTGTGTCACCCAAAAAAAAAATACTTAGACTTAGTTTCTACTTCATGTGTTTTCCTTTTTGGATACCCATTTGGGTCAAATAAAGGTTCCAACTCTCACAGTTCCACTATCAGTGTTCGTGTAAATCTCGAAAAAATAGGAGTATGTCATTAAGCCATCATTTTGGTGAACTAGGAGGTGTAAATTGGCTAGATGAATGTAATTGTAATTTAGAGCATTCCAGAAAAAGAATCAGGTCAAAAAGCCCCACGGTTTGAAAGTTATTGCAATTTTTCGAGTTGTGGAGACCTCCTAAGAATGCTTCAAAGTCAGGTTAGGGGCATTAAATGATCTCTAAAAGGGACAAAAAATGGGGGATGAGCAAATCTCGTCCATAAGGCTATAGAGTGCTTTGAGAGCTTTTCGAAAATGTAAACGGTTCGTCAATTGGAGCTACGGTTCCAAAGTTATGCCTCCTGAAAGTTCGGTTACCATTTCTGGATTCTTCTAGATTTGCGTCGACTTCTAACGCAGCTTTTGGAACCTTCTATTTGGTCAGTGGATGCCTACTAGCACTTTCTAGAATGTACTCCTAGTCCTTAACCCTCTGGGGTCTATTTAAGGAGATTTCTGGCATTGTAAAAGGTAGTTCGGAGTGGAGTTTGAGAGGAGGTACTGAAAGGAGAAATTATCTCCACATTTATGCTATTGTAAGCCCTTAGGGCATTTTTTGAAGTTTATTTTCTCTGTACTGAATGTACTAGCTTATTTTTCAATTAATACAATTTCCCTTTTCTATTGTGTCCAAGTTGTTCTTGGGTTGTGTCCCCATCACCCCTCCCAGTTATTTTAGTGGACTATTATTTCTAGCAAAGTGATCTTAGTACTAGGCTTATAGAAGCTTCGTAGGTTCTCTTTGCTAATCTCAGGGATGCCATCAAAGAGCTTGAAAAGGAGCAGTAGAAGGAAGACCTTCAAGCAATGTTCATTGAAATGGGTCTCGACCCTACTAATTTTGAAGAACAAATTACAAATGCAGTGAAACAACAAAACTGGAACTTCAACTCTTTTGGGATGTTTTGAAGGATAAAAGAAGTGTTACATGAAAAATTGTCAATTTAGTTAGGATTTATTTTGTAAAACATATTATCATAAAGTGTATGAATTTGAATGTAACAGTTTAGAGCTTATCACTTCCCTTTTTGAAGGAAAACACAAACGTTTTTGGTATAGTATAGTTTATATATATATGAAATGTAAAATAGATACAAAGAATATAATGCAAAGTAAACTCTTTTTTGTTGATATTTGATATTTTTGATATTTCAATGGCATGGTGTTTTCTTTTGGGCTCTATTTATTTTACAATAATCAAATGATATATTTAATTATTACTTTCCAAATTTGTGTGAATATTTCATTTTCTAGTAAGTACTTACTAGTTAGTAGTAGTACATGATACCAATGTTGCATGCAAGTAGGAATTGATGTCTGAAGTGATGGCTTTTTGGGAAATGTTTCAAATAACATGTCACATCTCCAACGTATGTATGTAACCAATAACATCAATCTACAAACTATTATTCAATGATAATATATCAACAGTTGAAGGTTTATTTTGGGTTAAATGTCTCGAATGAAGCCTCGACCTTGTTCAAGTCTTTGGAATGGTGACATGTTTCCTTCTACCCTGTACCACTTGCAATGGACATTAAATAAATGTCTTGTCACTGTCAATAACATTCCCTCTTCCATTGGCTCCACATGCATTACAACTTTTTCAGCACAAACTTGCATTTATGTTGAAGATTTGCAAAGATTTAATCATTTAAAATAATTGAATTGGAAGTTGGATGGACAAATGTGTAGGGACCTATTGGAAATATAGAAGGAGTAACTGAGGGGGGGTGAATTAGTTACCACTAAAATAAATCCCATATCCCTTAGATGTTAACAATAAAATTTAAACTAAGAAATCTGATTGATGTTGTCATTTGGTAAACACACAGAAAATATTGTAACTCAATAATGCAGAGTGTGATTTACTTTTAGTTGATCTTAAACATTCACAGTGATTAATTTGCAATCATGAAAGAAATAACATGAACAAATGAGACACCAGGATTTAACGTGGAAACCCAATATGGGAAAAACCATCAATGTAACTAGTTACTATTTTTCACTCTTCTGAAGTGAGCCCTATTAGGAGCCAACCCAGTTAAGGGTTACAAAACACATTGTTAGGTGTGACCTTGTTTGAGGATTTAATCACCCTTTAAGGAGTGGCTTTGCAAGAAGTCTTAAAAAAATTCAATGGAACTGTCACCTTGTTAGAAGATTTACAACTGGCTATTAAACCAACTCTATTAAGAGATTTTAGATCACTGCTACAATGGTAAGAGAGTAACAATGAAATGAACTTATTGTGATGCAACTAAATTGTTGATTACAAATCTCTATTCTGTTGATCCTTCCTGATCGAATAACACTTTTCTTCTCCACAAGGATACCTTCTTATCCTTCAAGTTCACTCTCACTCTTTCTTTCACAATTCAATCAACACACTTGCACACATTAGAAATCTCAATTGGACCTTTCATTTATACCATCCATATTGTCAAGTCGGCTCAAATTAAAATTACAATAACCAATAATCATCACCATAGTCAACTAGAAATAATACTTAAAATAATTAAGCTTCTTATGCCAAAACAACAAAATCCTTCATTGGCTAACCCTACTTAGTAAATGCTAGTTCTAAGACAATTTCCTGTGTTAACCAACAGAAGCTTGGTTAACACTACGAACTTACAAAAATATCCTTTGGCAACCAAGTGAACTTGGTGAACACTGACTCTATCCAACTTTCCTTTGCTAACCATGTGAACTCGGATAACATTATTTCCTTTTGAATTCCTTCGATGCCCGAGTGAGCTCGATAGACACTGTCTTCGCAGAGTAATCTTCAGGAATGCTTAGTAGACAAGGAAAACTATCTTGCTGACCAAGTGAGCTCGGTAAGCACTGACTAACAACTGATATGACATTTGTGTAACATCAAAGACAACACACAATTAGACAATTGTATCCAACAGGACCATCATTCAGCCATCCAACTTATTTATAGGCAATTGAGTTTCTTCTTTCATCATTGTTCATCTCATTTTTGGTAGTCAATAATCTAGTATGCTTGTAGTGCTCATTAAATTTTGGAGTAGTTTACTTAGTTTGGTAGAACAATAATCATTTCAATGTAGTCATTGTTCTATAGTGAATCCAGATGAACACCCAATTCGCTTGACATGAAAATTGAAAGAGGAACAAAAGGCCTTTTTAGGTGACGTTTGGGATGAAAACCTCTTGTAAATTTGTAATAAGGTTATTCCCACTATGCATTTCATTATTCATGCCATAAAAATGGTTTTGGGGCATGAGTTTTTGGAGGATGAGAATAAGTACCTTGTCAACATGGACATTGTGTCCCATTTTATAGCGTCTCTGCTCAACCTCGGAGAAGAAAGGGTCGACACTTTGTTGCTCCTAAGAAGGACTTTTAAAGCATAATACCTGGGTGGTGACATTGACATTGTTGCTCATGCAAAATTAGGGATGGGGATCCCTTGTTTAGGTGAAATCCACAAGCTTTTCAAACCATGTAATGAAATGATTTGCAGAATGGAAGAGATAATATGAAATATTCTATAAATACTTGATAATAACTTAGAGTAATAGACCATTTCAAGGAGGCAACCTCCAAATATCTCCAATGAGAACACACTTCACAATATGATGTTGAAATAAGACTCACAACCTCCTATATATATAATTATGCTTAGTTTTAATAGACACAACCCTACATAACACCTAGGTCGACCTACCTACCTATATAATAATATAACAATGATAACATGAGTTAATTAAGGATTAAGATAGCCACAAGTTGACAATTCATAACCCTATATATATACCAATATTAAGGGCATAGCATGCCCCTTCTCTACAAAGAAGCATTTTCCTCAATGCTAACCAAGTGTGGATTCTTTTGAATGAACTTATCCTCCCATGTGGCCTCTTCAACTAGTAAATTCTTCCATCGGATGAGATACTGGATGAGGGTTCTATTCCTTAGCTTCTTCGTGTGTGTTTGAAGAATTCACTTTGGTTCCAAATTTATTCTTCCTTCTTCATCAAGCTCCGATAGTACTATTTGAGTAGGAATATTCTACTCAATTACCTTCTTCAAAAAAGAAAAATAAAAATTGGATGTATCTTTGTTGTTGGTGGAAACTCTAGCTTGTAGGCAAAACTACCAATCTTTTGCAAGATTTGGTATGGTTCATAATATCTTGGAAGCAACTTTTTTCTTTTTTCGTTACTTCATTGAGATATGTTTATAAGGTTGCAATCTCAAGAAGACCTAATCCCCAACTTCAAAATTTCTTTCACTGCGATGTTCGCCTGCATGTTGTTTCATTCAATTTTGTGCCATAGCTAAATTCTCCTTAAGTCCTAAAAGTGCCTGTTTTTATTGAAGCAAGTGGTCCTCTACTTCCTGAACTCTTGGTGATACCTTTAATGTTGATGTGCTGGAAGGAGGATGATATCCATAGAGTGCCAAAAATGGAGACATTTTTTATGAGCTATGAAAAGAAGTATTGTACCACCATTCTACAAGAGGTAGCCAATCTACCTATTGAGATTGTTTCTCTAAAGTGAAACAACATAGATATCCTTCCAAACATTTATTAGCAACCTCATTTTTTCCATCTGATTGAGGATGGTATGAAGAACTATGAGCCAATTAAGTACCCAAACATGAGAATAAATCTTTCCAACATTGACTAGTAAACATAGGACCACGATCACTGACAATAACCTTAGGTGTACCATGTAGCTTTTGGATATTCTCCAAGAAAAAGGATGTAGTTGCACTTGTTGTAAAAGGATGTGGTAATGCAATGAAATGTGCATATTTAGTGAGGCAGTCAACTACTACCATGATGACATTATGACCTTTAGATTTGGGAAGCCCTATGATGAAGTCCACGGATACCTCTTCCCAACACTGGTTAGGAATAGATAAATATTGCAAGAGACCTAGTGTCTTAATTTTCTCCCCCTTATGTCTTTGACAAACCAAACATGCAGCGACAAATTTTTGAACATCACCTTTTAGCCCTTCCCAAAAAAAATCTTGCTTGACCCAATGATATGTCTTCAAAAATCCTAAATGACCACCAACCGAGGACTCATGTAGCTCTGTGAGAATCTTTTGTTAACAGTGGAATTCTTATAGAGATACAAGTGATCTTTATACCAAAGAATATCCCCCTTTAAACAAAACTTATCTAAACTATTAGAATCACTTTTTACTTGTTGGATGAGATTACTTGTTGCAACATCATTTTTCCACTTTGATTTGGCTTCTACCACCCAATTTTCTTGTAATGTTGAAAGGGCACACAATAAGGCTTTATCTTTTTCATCCTTCCTAAAAAGTGCATTAGCCACAATATTTTCCTTCCCTTTCTTATATATAATCTCAAATTCATGTCCCAACATCGTAGTGACCCAATTTTGTTTCTCTTCCGAAGATAGTCTTTGTTCAAAAAATTATTTTATGCTATTATGATCTATCTTAACCTTGAAGTGTTGACCCATTAAATAAAGCCTCCATTGTTTAACTGTGTGAAGGATTGCTAGCATTTCATTGTCATAAATAGGTTTGAGTTGATTTTTACCTTTTAATTGACGACTATCAAAATTAATTGGTTTACCTTCTTGAATGAGAACTAATCCTATCCCATTTCAAGAAGCATTACATTCCACAATGAATTCCTTGGTGAAGTTTGGAGTGGCAAGCACTAGAGTTGTACACATAGCCTTCTTCAATTGCTCAAATGCTACATTAGCATATTCATCCCAGTGAAAAGAATCCTTCTTCAATAGAGTGGTGAGGGGTGTTGCTATACAACCATAATTCTTCACAAATCTTCTATAGTTCCCTGTCAATCCCAAGAAACCCCTTAGGTTCTTAATGGTTTTTGGAATAGGTCATTCCATGATAGCCTTAATTTTGTTAGGGTCCACCTTTACTCCCTCATGTGAAACTATGTGTCCCAGATACTCTACCTCCTTAAGACCAAAAGCACACTTTGATGGTTTAGCATAGAGTTGATGATCTTTGAGTAATTATGATGCTTGATCTACATGCTACAAATGGTCTTCCCAAGTCTTGTTATAAATCAATATATCATCAAAAAACAATAATACAAACTTTCTCAAGAACTTCTTTAAAATGGAATTCATCAAACTTTGGAATGTAGATGGTGCATTAATAAGACCAAATGGCATCACAAAAATTCATAATGACCCTCATGAGTTCGAAATGTTGTCTTACAAATATCTTCCTCATTAATCCAAATTTGGTGGTAACTCGCTCTAAGATGTAACTTGGTAAAATACATAGCTCCATTTAATTCATCTAGCAAATCATCAATGACTAGAATAGGAAACTTATCTTAAATGGTGTACTTGTTGAGAACTCTTTAATCTAGACACATGCGCCAAGTTTGATCCTTCTTACACACCATCACCACAGGTAAGGGGTAAGCACTTTGGTTATGCCTCATAATTCCTACCTTTAGCATTTCATCAACAATTTTTTCTATCTCATTTTTTTATATGTGTGGGTACCTATAAGGCTTGATGTTTGGTGGATGGCTCCCTGGAACTAGTTGTATGGTATGGTCATGTTCCCTCTTAGGAGGAAGTCCTTTAGACATATCTCCAAGAATCATTGAGTGACGATCAATTATTTCTTATAAATCTGGATGATTAAGAGCATTAGATTGAGAGACTTCTAATGAACATAGTTGAGCCACAAATCCATCCTCTCCTTTCTTAAGAAAATTTTGCATTTGATGAGAGCTTAACATCTATGGGGATTTTTCCTTCAACCCCCTTAGTTCCACTACCTTTTTCTTTTGATTGAAATCTCATGAATAGCTCTTGGAAGTTCATTGCAATTGTTTACAATGTAGTAAGCCATTGTACTCCCAAAACAATATCTATCGAACCCATAGATATCGCCTACATTGGGGTATCAAGTCAATAATCTCCCATGGATAATTTGATGCTATGACACTTCCCTGAACAACTAGTTGCACCCCATCTTCAATCAAAACCTAAAACTCTAGGGCTGGATATATAAAACAATTTAGAAGAGTTTCCAACTTTTTGCTGATGAAATTATGAGTACTACATGAGTCTATCAACACTGTTACTTTTTGCTTCTTTAAGAAACCCACTATCTTGAGAGTTTGTGGTGCACTAAAGCCTAAAATTGCATGACAAGAAATGATTGGTTGAGAATCATGTGATTCCTCACCTGACTTCCTATCCTCCTCTAATATGGTTTCATCCTCTTCGTCCACACTTGGATCTTCAATATAGAACAATTTATTTTCACTACATTTATGTCCTTGACTGTATTTGCTATCACAATGAAAAAAAAACCCTTTTTCTCTTTTCTCCTCATTTTTTTGTGGATTCAACCTAGTAGGTTGAGGAAGAAAAGGTGTTGAATATCCTTTTTCTCTTGTTACATTAGTCCCTTTCTTTCTAGGAATCAAGAACTTCTCCTCTACCCTACGTGCCAATATAAAAGACTCATTTACTAACCTAGGACTAAACATGTGTACCTCATGTTAAATGTGATTAGTGAGACCACCCAAGAATAAATTATTCAAGTTCTCCTCTATAATTGTATCCACTCTTAAGGACAAATTTTGGGATTTTTGAATATAATCCTTAACTGATCTTGTTTATTGAAGCTTAGCAAGCTAGCTAAAGAAGTTCTATGTCACACTATTGCTATATTGTGCTTGGAGTTCTTTTGTAAAAATTGACCATGATACAGTAAGACCCTTTTTCGTCCAATGAGTACAAAGCCAATGATACCAAATAAATTGGTTTGGTTCTAGATATAAGGAAGTCATCATGATCCTTTGTCCATATGGGGTTTGATGTACTTCAAAAAAAATCTCCATTTGGTTTATCCATATTAGATGATCCTTTCCATCAAACTTGTGCATATCCACCTTTGGAAAAAAAATCCTAGATCCCATGGGAGTATTAAAATTTGTGTCATTATTAGTTGACTTGAAGGTTTCACCTTGATTTCTTGAGAACTCCTTCCTTCGTTCATTCATATAGGCACTTAATATGCTTTGCATATTTGATATATCTCCTCATAGGTCACACATATCCCTCTTAACCTCTTCCTTAAACTTACTCATTTCTTCATTGAGATTACTATCCTCTATTGTTTTGCAATCCTTATCAAAGGATTTCCCCTGTGTGGTAGCATTTTTTTTGCCTCTTGCTGGAGACCCCGTCATGATGGAAACCAATATTTTTGAAATAAATCACACAAATGAAATGTAAATTCTCTATAAAAAAAAATAATTTACAGTTACTTACTAGGGCCAAGATACCCTTAGAAAAAATCCAGATAAAATAGCAAATTTGCTACCTTGAGACTGAATTTTCCTAATTTTGCAATAATTTGCTTATTTTGCTTCAATTTCTCCAAGCTTTGGATGTGAGAGATATGTAGATCTCAATAAATTGTGTAGAAATAGTAATATTGCAATAATTTGCTCAAATTTGCTCCAAATCCTCTTAAATTTAAACTATAGATTCTTTAGTATGGTCTTCAGAAACCCTTTTAAAATATTTTAAAAAATCTTTGAAATCTGAAAGTTATGCTCTTCCCAAAATCGCCTCCAATGTTGAGAAAAAATATTGCCTCTATGGTGCCAAGATCATGCTCTGATACCACTTGTTATGAAATAAATTGCAGAATGGAAGAGATAATATAAAAAATTCTATAAATACTTGATAATAACTGAGAGTAATAGGCCACTTCAAGGGGGCAACCTCCAAATATCTCCAATGATAATACACTTCGCAATATGATGTTGAAATAAGACTCACAACCTCTTATATATACCTTATTATGCTTAGGCTAAATAGACACAACCCTACATAACATCTAGGTTGACCTACCTAACTAAATAATAATATAATAATGAAAACATGACTTAATTAAGGATTAAGATAGCCACAAGTTGACTATTCATAACCCTATATACACCAACATTAAAGGCATAGCAAACCTACCCAGAATGTAGCCCCGCAACCATTTCTGTTGGACCTGACTACTAGGTAGTTGAAGCACCATAAGAAATGTGCACAAGCTGGCTTGGATTTTCTCCAAAAATGGTATTATTTGGATGAAGTGGCACAGGACAACTTGTGGCTTTAAGAATTTACAACCTTAGTTGGGTCTCATGCTTTCTACAAAGACTTGTACAATAGTATTAGGGTTTTCCCCTGTAGTCTGGTTTCACTTTCTATTTTGTTTTATCAAATTACAATTGTTGTACATGCATCTTCCTCATATTGTAATTTACAAGGAATATCAATAAAAAAAAATTGGAGTTCCAGATAAAATTATATTTTATTGTCATGCTTACTTATGCAATGTCTTGGCATTTTTTAATTTTTTCATTAAATTGTTAAGAAATGGAATATAACATTTAACATTGAATTAAAATTAACATATTGAGGTTTAAATTTTAACAATTAATTTAATTAATAAATCACTTACTTTAGTGTTTGGTTTTAGTAGTACAGAATAATAGAATATGTGGAACAAAATCGATAGTTACTTTTACAATCAAATTTAAAGTATCATAGAAAAATAATTTTATTTTAAAAGTTAGAAATATTGTAATAAATTTAATAACTATGTTAGTAATATTATAAAGGTGATGTCGTGATTACCATCTGATGAACAAAGATCAATTACTCTGGATATTTTTGGACTGAATTCGGCAACAACTGATTATCTTTTCCAAACACCCCAGTAAGGAGACACGTGGCAAACATGTATCAAGTGTAAAATCACTATGCTCATAATAGTACTATTTGATCAACATAGATCAATGACCAAATATGGCTTTTGGACAAATCTGAGGAACGCTCAACCATTTTTATAATTGTGCTTGAAAAGAAGACACGTATCAACTCTAATAACTAATAAATTAATAATGATGAATCATTATTGAATTATTCATATTGTAATAACTTTTAAATTTTAATTAAAACTTTAAGTATACTATATAATTAGAATGATTTAACTATACTATATTAGGTCCTTAATTATAGCCTAATATAATAATTAAAGTAGTTTTTTAAGTTCTAACATAATATTCAATATATTAAATATTTATAAACTACTCTATTTTCATGCAAACACTTTGATTATAACATACCAACTTTTTTTTTTAAATCATCATCAAAAGCATAAAATAAGATAATTATTTTGTTAATGTAAATGATTTAGTTTGAAATTCAATGCACAAATATATAGATTCTTGTTTCTATTTAATTTGTTATGAATATCTTCTTATTTAATCACAAAATTATTTTAAAAAACATAACACAAATAAATCAAATTATTTCTTAAAATAAAACATAAAATATCTTTATTCAATTTATTTTTAATTAGTAATTTTTATCTTTAATAAAAATATGTTTTACTCTCCTTAATTAAATTATTACAAGTTATGACAAATAAAAGACACTACATGGCACTTGCTTTAAATCATAAATGATCTTATTTTAATCTTGGATGTACTTTAGATCGCTTTGGAGTCTTCGACAAGTGTTAATACAATATTGTTATTATTATAATATAATAAATAGTATAATTATAATATAATATAATGTCACGAGTGTTAATATAATAAAGAGGATGCTCCAACTACCTTCGGATGAACAAAGATCGACAACTCGAGATTTATTTCAGGCCGATTTGGGTAGCACTCAACTTATTTTTCCAAATCACCCCAGAGAAAAGACATGTGGCATACATGAATCACTTGTGACTATTCACTATTCATTTCGATGTGGATAGTGGACCTATGGTAAATATCATAGTAACACGCATGGCTCAGTGATAGGGCATCATTTTTGTTGCACCAAAAAAGAAACAAGCTGACCATCGTTTAGTCAACTTAGGTCAATGACTCCAAATGAATTTCGAGCCAATTTTGGCAACAATAAACATGTATTCCCATATGCCCTGGAAAGAGGAGATGTGGCATACTTGTTGTAACATCTATTTAGGCACCGATATCCTTTACACATTTATTCAATCTAAAAATATTGAATGACCCTAGTCGTATTTTGGTCTGATGTTAAAAAGAGTGGTCTTGCTTTCTCAAATGTTGCAGAAAGAAGACATTTGTCATACACATATAGGTGAGAAAGAATACAAATGGAATTGAAGCGAATTGTGATATGATGATGGGACATGTAAAGAGGCAATGGTTGATGTGCCTACCACCATTGGAGGATCAAAGATCAATAACTTGAGATTTATTTTGGAACTATTTTGGCTACCTTCGTAGTTTTTCAAAGTTTACCTAGAAAAGAAGTTTTGAGAAAGAAGTCATCGACTCTTCAAAAATTAGCAATAATTACTAGAGTTAATCCCAAATTCTAATGTAATGTCACACAATTACAATTTCATAATTAATTATATTACTAGTTGTCCATTGTACAATATATGTAAGAAATACTATCAAACATATTCTCGACTCTGTCGATTTTACAATTTGTAAAATTTTATTTTGTGTAGACTGTAAGGTTTAGTTTTCATTGTTCAATCTTGGACCTCTGCATAAACTACCATCAGTAAAAGAATTGGAGCATTGAAAAGGGGTTACGAACCACAATTTGCAAGTTGCAATGCAGACCCAATCTTCTAAGACATCTCATAGCATCACAGAAAATAATTATCAATTTGAGTTTCAACTTTCTAGGTAAGATCTGAAACACATTTTTTACTATCAGTTTAGTAATTAGTATTGGCTATAGAATTCAGGGTTTAATTTTCAATTTATCATGCATTATAATCCTAAATTGTTTACTTTCTAGAGGCTAGGTAACTTGCAAAGTTAAATACTAGAATTACAATTTAGGGTTTGAATGTTAATTGCATCTATAAATTGTAATTTGTGTCTGTGTATAGTTATGTAAATTTATCAATGATGGCAAAAATATACAAGAGGAGTGGCACTGGCATTGGCAGTGGAATTGCAACCCAAAATAAAATACAGGGGACCAGGAGACTATATTTTGACTTGCACAAAGTGGTTAAAATGCTAGGTTTTACTGATGAATTCCATGATATTTGGGATGATTTTATCTATGGAAGGAGTATTAAGGCAATTAGATATGAAATTGAAGATAAGTGGAATAATCCACAAAGGAGTCAAAATATATTAAATCGAACAACATGATAGGATACATTATAAATAAATTTGCAATGTGGATTGGGGGAATTGCCCACTTGGGGTTCCCTCAAGTATTCCCTTGTCCAAAATTTGTAATGGTTTGTGCCAAAAAATGTGATGAAGAAAGAAAGACAATTGTCAATCAAAATACACGGGAGGTGATTTTGTCGATCACACAAAGTGAATTTGGTAGACTATTGGACCTAGGGTATGAAGCACAAAACCCAACCCACATTGACCTCAAAAAACTAGCAGAAACATATGACAACTCATGACCACATGAAAACATTGTTATATCAGAGGGTTGGAAAATGGATTCAATATTCCTCATGATCATAAACCTCCTTATGAATTGGATATTTTTTCACAATGGGTTTGGGATATTGTATCTTTGTTACCAACGTGTTTTAGTTTAGAAAGTAACAAGAAAGTGGGTTCCAAAATTCTGGAAGTGATTTTCAATATTCAATGTCTACAAAATCTAGTAAGATATAATTATATTGAGCACATTGTACATCACATGCACGAACAATTATTAATGATTAAAAGAGGTTCAAACCCACTGTGACAAAAGACATTTAAATACACGACTTACTTGTGCTATCTTATGTTATCAAAGCATCGTCAAATTTTTGAAACCAACAAGCTTCAGCTTAAGTTTGATAAACCAATATTTGAATGGACACCTGTGATTAGGATGAGTGATCCCCAAGGGAACTACAATCACTTTGTAGAGTTCTTTTTGGTGCCACTTTATTATAAAATTATAGGCACTTCAATGTCTAGATTGCATGTGGCTTGTAAATGATTAATTCAACTAGGAAGTCAAATCCAATTGGCCAATTGGTACTTTATGGAAGAGTGCACTGTATTAATATTTTACGATTTAGCTGTAGAACCCTACAAACTTCAAATACATGTGATAGAGAGGGTATTTGCATTGGAATATATATGGAAAACGGAAAGCACAGATGTACTCTTTCATGGTCAGCAAAAGAAAACCATTTTTCCTTCCTTTCCTATAGGATGCTGAGGATTTAGATTTGAGAGAAGATAATTCAATATGGTACAAAAAAAATTTATAGTTTTTAATTTGATGTTGCCAGGCACTGATAGTATGATCCACTAAACATAATTAGTACAAGGCTTACACAAAATGGGAACTCCACAAGCAAATGTCAACATGAGAGTATGTCATTCATTGAAAGATTTAAAAATGTGGATTCATGGGAAGAGGTCAAAGTAGATATGGAGAAATACGCCAGTGGAAACTAAATTTCAATATAGGAATTGCCAACAAAAATTAAAGAATTGCATAGACAGAAAGAAAAAGTGCAGCTCATGACATCCAATAATTTCTACTAGGAAGTGGATAATCCAAGTAAAAAACATCTTCCAAGTGCCATAAATAAAGATTGTGTAGCTACACATTGGTGTCAATCAAGAATTAATGTATTTTGGTAAATGAGGAAGAATCTCAACAACCCTAAGACCTCTGCAGATTTTGAAGACTTGCCCGAGGATGAAACATTTAGCAAATAATAGGATAATCAGCATCTAGATGCAACAATAGCATAATGTGAAGAAAATGATGAAGACAATGAGTAAGGTTTGCAAGGATCCTACATCCACCACCACAGGCACTACCATTGGTTCCTTTGAGTCCACTATTCCAACTACTACTATTAGTAAAACATTTGATTCAACTAGACTATATATTATACTTGATCAATAAACAAGGGGAAAAATTGCATAGGGGCAAAGATTATAGAAAAAATGGGTTATCTAGGTGATGGTGGGATGGGCACAATAGGTCAAGGAAATTGGTATCCACTACCAATACCAAAGCCACTGAAACCTAGTCATAAACCAGTCATTGGAGATGAGTGAGATGACTCGTCAAGTTCTTCAAAAAAGTTGAACCCATGATGCCATTATTCATTCAACCTAGAATTCAAACCTCCCATGTTGTTTCATCTTCAAAAAGTATGATGCGACTAAAATTTGACTAGAATATTGTAGTTGAAGCTCATTGTGCAAAGAAAAAAAAGGTTTTAGATACTCATATTGATAAAATGTCAATCATAATTCCCTTAGGATAACACCTTCATAATGGTCCAAAAACTCCACTTATTAGTGGCAGTGGGGTAGGATTAAGAAGGGTTGATGTCGTTGGTAATCCTCAAAATATAATTATTACAACATAGGGCATTGGTGGAGACAAGTACAATGTTGCAAGTGTTCTTTCTCCTTTCAAACATCGTATTGTATCAACAGACCCAAATTTTGAATTCAATAATTTTGTAACAAGTTTTCAAGAAACCACAAAATGAATACAAAAAATAAAAAGGCATTCAAGAAGGATGTACTTGAGGTGGCATATTCTCAAGAACTTGCATCGAGTAGGATATTTCCAACATATATCACAAATAAAGAAATGATGGAGTTTATGATTGTTTATCCCCATATCTAGATAATAATCCACCAGAGAGTGAGATAAATCCACCAAATTTTCAAGTTGGCACACTATATATGGAATTCTCCAAAGTAAAAATGTGGACAAAGTTAGTAAGGAAAAAAGATCAAATCTATGGTCTATAATTCATTGTTCAATATGGAGAGAGAGAGAAAAGGGCTAGAGAAGGCAATTGAAAAGTTAAAAGCAGACCTAGCATATAAAAAGGCAAAGGAGAAAGCAGCAAATAGTAGGTGTAGAGAAATAGAGAAAAGGATTACAAGTGCTTCCTCTCAAGAAGCAAGTGTACAACCCCAGCCAAAAAATATGGAGGTAGAAATGAAAATTTTGAAGGAACAATTGGAAGAAAGCAATAAAAAACTAAGTGATGCAATTGTAAAGAGAGAAGCAGAACTCAAGAAGTTGAAGGAACAATTGGAACAAAGTAATAAAAAACTCGGTGATACTCTAAATCATGTTAATATGGATGCAAATGTAAAATTCAATGAACTTAGGGACAAATTGCAAGAATCAAGTGCAAATGTAAAATTCAATAAACTTGGGGACAAATTGCAAGAATCAAATAAACAACTTGACGATGAAAGAGCATCTACAATAGGTATTTTCAAAAAGTTGTAGTCTAGTGGACATACAATTAGTAACATAAATAAGGAATTGGAAAATGAGAGAGAAAAAGCAAAATAATGGGAAGAGAAAGAAGAGGAAATGAAGAAACAAAGTGAAAATGACTTGTCAAAAATGGTGCAAGAAGTACATAAGGAAAATAAAAAAATCACAACCTATGAGAACAACTTGTTAAAATAAAAAATATAGTCAAGCTAATTAAAGAAAAAATGTGGAGGGACATTATGACACATACCAATAGCTTGTGTGATTGATTTGAATTGCATCAAAGTGTTCAAACTATTTGTGGGAGTATCAAAGAGAAAATTGAGAAGAACAAAGACATTTTAAAGCTTGACAATACTACAAGATAGATTGTACAAATAATCAACACACATAGTGATAGGTATTTGGCTATCCAATGAGTTCCTGACTACATTAGTGCATCAATATAAGTCATCATCTATCATTCAGAAATGTCGGAGCATAAGGGAAGGAGAGGAATATCTAAACTCAATTGGGAGAAAACTTACCAAGATGGATGAAAAAGAAAAAATTAATGATAAGTATTGGTTTCCCTAATCCTTTCCCTAGTAATTCATTAATGACATTTATTAGAAGAGAACCTTACCAAAAAGAGTTGGAAGCCAAAATGATGTCTGAAGTAGTCAAATTTCCTCAGGATTCAACTCCTAAAGGTATTTTGAATTGCATCAAACCATTGAAAAATATGAATGCACTATTGGATGTAGCATTGCTTTCAAGTAAATTTTCCAAATATGGAGGTTTGATAAAGTTAAAGGTCATCTACTATAACATATAAAAAAAGCCAAACTCCAAACAAAGATCTTCAATCATCTCATAAGATATCCATTAGAGTATGTGAAATTTAGAAAGTGATTTTAATCATCTTTTTAGTGTTAATTGTATTTCTATTTGTAATTGTTTGATATGAATTTAAAGTTTGAACTTTGTTTCTTGAACAAGATAAACGTTGCAGAATCCAAATGCTATTTTTCTTAATAGGCCTATCAAATGAAAAGGCAAAAAATGTTTTTGATACTAAATGTGATGCTACTCTAAGACTCTTCCCATGAGGCAAAATGACCTAAAGTTGTTGTTGCTCCCTTATTTCTATAGAATGGAATTCAGGGTCATTTGATAAATGTAATGGTTGTAAATTTAGTACTTATAACCCGTGATTATGGAATTGGGTATCAAAATTTAACTTTTGCAACATGAATTCATTGAATTGTATTAATTATCATGTGTAAAGAAAGTAATGAGAATGAATATGAATTTTATCATTTGAATTGTTTTTTTTATAAAAATCATCAAGGATTGCACCATAACAACGTGTCATATGAGTATAATAATGCAAAAAAAATACAATAGTAATGGTAAAATTTGAATGAATCTTGATTCATGGAATTATCTAACATAAAATTCACATGTTTTTTTGACATTAGACATTTAGAAAATGATATAACTTATTATGCATGATAGATGAATCATGATTAGATTTAGAGAATATTATCCTGAATCCATAATATAGACTGTAGTAATTACTAATAAGTAATAAATTTAGAGTTGACACTGTAGGAGTTGAGAATCTGACTCTGATAATGCGCCAAGATCACCTGCAGTGCAAATAGCTTACTGAAGAGAAACCTAGGGAGCAAAGAGCTTGAAGCAAATACCGCACAAGAATATTTCACAATAGGAAATTAGAATTGCTATGTGAAAATGTAAAATGGAATGAATTTACAATGAGTGAGAGACCACTTATAAAGGCCTCATGGAAGCTTGTAGAACAAGCTAGAAAGAGGTAGAAGATAAGGATGACAACTCAATACACATCCACAAAAGGTGGAAAAGATAAGTATGCTAAAGGGAACAAACTCCCGTGTTGTCAACAACTAACCTCAACTACATGCATTAACCTAAGTAAGCTTAAGCAATAGAATAAATAATTAACAATTAATTAATTATTTACTCTAACACCCCCCCTTAAGTGAAACTTAGGGGAATTCCTTAAGCTCACAAAACAAGGAAAAAATGCAAAATGGGTCCTAGCAATGAGGCCATTTTAGGTACCCAAGTGCAATCCAACTAAATGCAACCTCTGTAAAATAGGGAAAGAGAGAAAACCCCATGGGAAAAACTCTCCCCCAAAAAGATGTAAAAAAACAACATGATGAAAATAAACATGAAGTGAAGGAAGGAAGGCCTCAACCAATCCCCCCAAGGACAACTTTCATAACCCCAAGCATTGATCGTAGCTGAAGAAAGCGTGGCGATGCAAAAGGTTTAGTGAAGATGTCTGCAACCTGACCGGTAGTAGGAATGTACTCCAATGCAATAACACCATCCTAGATCAACTAATGGATGAAATGCATATGCAACTCAATGTGCTTGGTACACTAATGTTCCATCGGGTTGTGAGAAATGTGGATGGCACTCTGATTATCATACCACAAAATAGTGGGATGATCAAGAGGAAAGCCAAACTCAGTCATCAACTGACGAAGCCATAAAGCCTCCTAACTAGCAAGAACTATGGCCATGTACTTAGCCTCTGTAGATGAAAGTTCTTGAGCATGTTGCTTCTTGCATGACCATGTGATGGGACTAGAGCCAAGGCAAAAGACAAAGCTAGAAGTAGACTTATGATCATTGATATCATCGACCCAATCTAAGTCAGTGTAGCCAACAATGTGTGGAGTCCCTGTAGTGTAATAAATTCCATACATAAGTGTTCCCTGAATGTAGCGAAGAATATGCCTGGAACCTTGCCAATGACTCTCATGAGGGTCCTTAGAAAACTGAGAGACTAGGCCAATCGCAAAAGAAAGATCAAGGTGGGTGTGTCTCAGGTACAATAGGCTACCAACCAACTGCTGATACAAAGTAACACCCACTATAGGTGAAGAGCAGGAGGTAGACAAAGTAACACCTGACTGAAATGGTGTAGGGGCAGCCTTACAATCAAGCATGTGAAAGCGATGAAGCATGTCAAGAGCATACTTCTGCTGATACACAAAAATGCTAGTAGGAGACTGATGAATCTGAAGACCAAGAAAGTAGTGCAGCAAACTAAGATCAGTCATCTCAAACTGGTCCATTAGTGCCCAATTAATATCTTGGAGCATGGATGATGAACTCCCTGTAAGGATAAGATCATCAACATACAAAACAAGAATCAGAATCTCATCACCAAGACGTTGAATGTACACTGTGGGATTGGAATGGCAGTGAGTGAAGCCTATAGATAGTAGAAATGAGTCCATCTTCTCATACCAAGCCCTAGGGACTTGTTTGAGACCATACAATGAACGTCAAAGCTTGCAAACCAAGGTGAGATCCTGCACAAAACTTGGAGGCTACTCTATATAAATCTCCTCTACGATATCACTGTGCAGGAAGGCACTCTTCACATCCATCTGATAAACTGACCATCCCTGTGAAGTTGCGAGGGATAAGACAAGTCGAATAGAATTCATCTTGGTGACAGGGGCAAATGTCTCAGAGTAATCAACACCCTCGACTTGCGAAAAACCCTTCACAATAAGACATGCCTTATGCTTATCAATGGAACCATCAACAGCATACTTAATGTGATAAATCCACTTACAATGCACTAGTTTTCTCCCCTTGGGAAGAGAACAAAGATCCCATGTGTGGCTCTTCATCAAAGAAGAATATTCCTCCACCATTGCACTATCCCATTTTGAATGTCTTGTCGCCTCCACAAATGTCTGAGGATCAGTACTAATAGCATGACTGAGTAGATCGAAACCTGCAGTGTGAGAACGGGTGTGACAGGAAGTGGATGGGTCACCGGCTAGAGATCTTGCAGCCTCAACATTAGCTTGAGCCCATTTAGGAATTTGGGGAGGATCCTATGGTGGAGGTATATCAGGATCACCATGATCATCATCCTCATCATCCATAAAACAAAGTGGAGATGAAGAGGGAGTAGTGGGAGTTGGAAGAGGCGTTGGAGGTGAGGAATGAATTGCAGGAAGGCTCTCATCAAACTGGACATCCCATCGAAATAGGACCTCTCTGGAATCAGGATCAAACAACCTATAAGCCTTTACATTCTCGCAGTAGCCAACAAAAATTAGTGGTCGGCTCTTCAATTATATTGCTTTCCTCTGAGCATCAGGTACAAATGCATATGTCATACTCCCAAAAACTCTGAATGACAATACATCAGGCTTGACATGGGACCAAGCCTCCTCAGAAGTCATATGTTGAAGTGCCTTGTGAGGCATCCGATTATGAATCTAGCTGGCACAATTGACTACCTCTGCCCAAAAACATGAATCCATGGACCTAGACTAAATCATGCAATTTTCCATCTCCCGAAGGGTTCTATTCTTTCTCTCGGCCACACCATTCTGCTGAGTGTAGGGCATTGAAAGCTGATGCTGAAGACTGTGCTCAGAACATAAATCTCTAAAACCTTGGTTCACATACTTCCCCCCATTGTCCATGCATATATGCCAAATAGAAAGTCCAAACTGCTTCTCTACAAATGCCTTGAAAACTCAAAATGAGTCAAAGGCATCAGACTTGTACTTAAGAGAGTACACCCATGTGCATCTGGAGAAGTCATCAATGAATGTAAGCACATATCTAGCACCCAAAAAAGAAGGAGTAGGAAATTACATGAGGTCACTATGAATCAACTCCAAAGGTGCTAAAGCACAAGTGGCTCATCCATGTGGAAAAGAATCCCTATGTTGCTTGCCAAGTGCACATCCCTAACAAACATCGTCTAGAAAGGAAATCTGGGGAAGCCCAAGAACAAGTGCCTGTGTGCTCATCTGTTGTAGATATCTGTAATTGACATGCCCAAAACGTTCATGCCAAAGTCTGTTTACTAAATCTGCATGTGCAACTAAACATGAACCTGTGTCATCAGAAGACTCAAATCCATCAAATCTGTAGAGGTGTGATGCAGATTCAACACTCCCAGTGGCCACGATCATCTCCAGATCATGCAAGTCCTGAATTACCACATCATGTGGTGAGAACTCGACTGTCTTCCCAGAGCCAGAATGGAAAATTTGATAGATAGACAAAAGGTTCATCGAAATATCAAGAACACAAAGTACATCCTGTAGAGAACCCCTGGCCAAAGCAACAGTGCCAGAATCCAAAACTAAAAGTTGTAAAGAGTTCCCAACTGTAATCTATGTGGTGGCACAAGGAGCAAGTAAAGTAAGAAACTTAGGAGTGTTTGTTAAGTGGTGAGAAGCTGCAGAATCAAGAATCCATAAAGGTGTTGAAGTCGTAGCTCATGCAGAAAGAGCATGACCTTTCCCTGCAGATGGAGATGAAGACTGAGGAGCTGAAATGTGATGCTCCTTCATGGCTTCCTCTAAAGCCTCTAATCATTTCCAACACCTGGAAATTAAATGTCCATCTGTCCCACAAAAGCTACAGTTCTCACTCAATTTCTTCTTGGTCTTGGAGGTAGACTCACTCGACTTTGAAGAATCTTTACCCTTGGGAGGGTTTGCTAGAGGATTAGCTAGAGGATCAGATTTTGATGTGTCTTTCTTTGATTTTCCTTTCTTCTTTGATTTCCCCTTAGAATTTTGAGCAACCAATGCTTGGCTAGAAGAGCCAGAGCCATCCACCTGCTGGATCTTTGCCTATTCCCTAGTCAACCTGTCACAAAATGTCTCAAATGTAGGCATCCTATGTCTATCTCCAAGGGCATCCATGGTGGAGTAGAAAGTAGAAGAAAAGACTTGATACTACCCCTTCAACTTTGAGAGTATCAAAAATATGCACTCATTATCTGTTTTGTTCTTCCCACATCCTTGTAAAACTACACATAGGGATTTGAACTTCATCAGAAAGTCCTCGATGGTGGAAAAGTTGCTTGGTGACAAAGAAGTCAATTTTGCATCCAACTGAAGTGCTCGAAACTCATTCACCTGTCCAAACAGAGTCTGAAATTTCTGCCAATAAGCTCGTGGAGTAGTCAAACCATCCAGGTGAAATAGCAGACTGTCTAAAATGTTGAGTGCAATCAGCCCCATGGCTTCATCCATCTTGTTCCTATGTTGTAGAACCTCAAAAGGTCACGTAAGAGTAGGTTGATTCTCATCCAGACAAGACCATAGACCTCTTGACATGAGAAGCCTAGTCATTTGTGCCTTCTAGGTGTGGTAGTTGTGTGATGTGAGACAGGTTATAGATGAATCCGCCATTGAGAGAAAGAACAAGATGGAAGTAGAAGGGTCTTAACTAAAGTAAATTACACAAAATAAAGACACTCCCCCCACAAGCATACAAGAATATCCCTCAAATACCACAAAAACAACTAAGGAAAGCAAAAAATTGGAAAAGAACCTAGATTTGTTGATGCAGAATAGGAGGAAACATAAGCCTCAACTTTGATGCCAAAAATGGAAGCTCAAACAAACTCAAAATCTTACAAAACTAGCACCAATGTCTCTATCTCTGAGTTAGCTTTCTGATGCTTCTTTCAAATCGAAAAAAGACCTCTGTATGCTCAAGTTATAGCCAAAAAATTGACTGTTGCTCCAAAAATACACCTTTCTGGAAAATTACAGACACTGGGTTAAATTTGATGCTCGTATGGCTGTCACGGGACCGTCACTAAAAAATGATGTTAGCGGTCAAAATGATGATGTCAACGGCAAGAAAGGTGATGTCAAAAGCTGAGAAATGATGTCAGCACAAGTTACCAAAAAGATGACGTAAGACACTGAAAAATGATGTCATTGTGTCTAAAGATGATGTTAGCAGTCGAGAAACTGATGTTAGCAGGTCTGTGCAGGTTTCCATGTGTCAGCAGCCTATTGGTATGGAGGACCGCTGGTTGCAGTGGTGCCCACAAGGAAAACCTGGTGGCGCTGCTAGCTATGGTTGGCCTTCGGTAGCGTAGGGTGGTGCACAGGTGGCGCGCTGGTGGGGCTAACCTCCAGTGGCATTGCGGTAGGAGCCGCCAGCGAAGCGGCACGTTTGTGGTGCACTAGTGGTGCATGGGTGGCCCCGTGGTGGCACTTTGGCACTGCTACAGTGGTGCCCGAATTTTTATTTTTTATTTTATTTTTTCCGCTCTGTTTGTTTGTACGGCAACCTGGGAGGCCAAAAAAAAATTTAGAAAAATGCTTGAAGCCAAAAATGAAAAGTTTTATATGAATCTTAGCTATAAACGGCGTTCTGGATCCAATGGCAATGTCTATTTGGGCTGAAAATGCTCCAAAGATTTTATCTATCCCCGATTTGAAGAAAAATTGCACAAACAAACTAGGGTTTGTGACTCCAAATAACAGCTTCAAAAATCCTTCAAACAAGAAGCAGCAGGGAGGCTTTGATACCATGTAGGAGTTGAGCATCTGACTCCGATAATGCACCAAGATCACCTACAGTGCAAATAGCTTGTTGAAGAGAAACCTAGGGAGCAAAGAGCTTGAAGCAAATACCGCACAAGAATATTTCACAATAGGAAATTAGAATTGCTATGTGAAAATGTAAAATAGAATGAATTTACAATGAGTGAGAGGCCGCTTATAAAGGCCTCATGGAAGCTTGTAGAACAAGCTGGAAAGAGGTAGAAGATAAGGATGACAACTTAGCACACATCCACAAAAGGCGAAAAAGATAAGTATGCTAAAGGGAACAAACTCTCGTGTTTTCAACAACTAACCTCAACTACATGCATTAACCTAAGTAAGCTTACGCAATAGAATAAATAATTAACAATTAATTAATTATTTACTCTAACATATCATACTGTAACTATTAAACTTGTCACAGCATCACATCATTTGAATCTTTGGATTCCTTGCCATCAAGTTCAAACAATACTTCATTATGCTCCATGTTTTCTCTAGTCTCATACCTTCACTTGCCTGATCCTTAGCTTCAACATCAATGCTATCAATACTAGTACCACTGCTTGAGTTAGTAATCTTATTGTTTGAAATGTTTCCCAATCCTCTTCTTTGGCATTTCTTCTTCCACAATTTCAATGCCCTTTCGTGAGGAAAATTATTGACTTCATATCTAGATGTATATAGCCTCAGACAATTTCCCAAATTCTTATCTATTTTATTTCTTACCTTTGACTTTAGGAACCCCAAAGCCTTAAAAAATCCCTCATCCTCTATAGACCCTAATATCATGGTCAAACATAGTATAGCGAGCTTGAAAATTTCTGATATTGAATCCCACAACACTTCGCTCTGAACTATATTTCTCCAAAGTTTAGTTATTGATCCTTCTTCTCTAGGGTTTTGCATAAGATCATATTGTTCCTTCATTGTAATGGAAAAATGATGAGACTTCTCACTCAATTGAGATTCATCTTTAACTCCATTTACAATCCTATTGATTTTTTTCTTTTGCAAAATTGATCTATCATAACCAATAACTTATCTCTAAAATCTTTAGGACTTCTTAAACTCCAATAATGGAGAAACACGATACACATTGATTTAAGTAATTCATGTCAAGGCAATCTGTCTCTAATTTATGAGAAAAGATTATAAGAAATATCCTTCACAAAATCCATTATAGACTCAACAATATGTTCAAACACTTCCTTTATAATAGCTAATTTTGGTTGCATGGGTTTCTTTCCTTTTCTCATGGACACAAGCCTCCTATAGTAGTGCATTGGTATCTCAACATCTCGTATATTGGCACATAACTCCCCCTTTGCATCAATAATTTTAAAAGTTATTAGGATTATCCAAATCTTGATTCTCATCCACCCTAAAAAAATTTCATCCACAAAAAATGAATCTGGATTTCTATAGAGATTATCGAGGATCACACATGTCATTTTACAAAGTGTATTATATTTTGAAATATACATAAATCTTTGTTGGATCTTCTTCATTATATTTCTTATTTTCTCTAGCATGGGGAGAATGGTTGCTAATGTTAAGAGTGTCTATGCATTACTTAACCTTTCAAGTAGCTCACCATATTTCCATTAACCACCTTGATCGTCGCGAGTTGACTCTATTGTACCAAACAACAATGAATATTCAAAAACAACTCAATGAGTTGGTTCATCCAAAGAGATCCATCTAGTATCATTATCCTTAAGGAGCTTTCTCCCATTACTAAGTCCCTCCACAAACTCTTGAAATTCCTTGAATCATTTAAGACTTTGAGAAAAGTACCTATAGATCTCTTTGATTAAAAGTTCAACTCTATATATTTCTAGAGAGTTGCTAACAATTCCAAAAGCTAGAATCATTTTATGGGTCATGCAGTGAATGCCAACAACATAAGGTGCAAGAAAACCTTTTATCTTTGTGACAAGTCCATTCTTGTGGCCTTGTATTATCGAAGCTCCATCTGCTCCAACATACACCAACTTTTAGGCAATCGTCATTTCATTCATACCTCCATATTTAATTAGAGAACTCTTTACTAGTTTAAATTTTTTTGTAGTTGTTGTATTATCTTTCATTTTAACAATAGTTAGTAGATTAGGTTGACAGACAAAATTGTGTACAATATAGACATACATGCATACCCAAGAAGTATTGTTTATTGTCGTCACCTCATCTAAAGATAACGCAATGAAATTTGATTCTTTAATTATTACTTTGATATTTTCTTTTTCAACCTCAGCATGACAACTTTCCCATTCACATTTGTTGTTTACTAACCAATGACTCCTTAGATAATAAAAAATTTAACTAGGTGAAATAAACCACTCAATGATGGGTAGTCTATCATGGCATGCCCTTTTCTCAAAATATAGAAGACAACACTTAACTAAAGAACTTTACCCATTTATTCAACTTCCATTGTTTTTCCAAGAAAAGATCCAATGGAGTCTTTTACTTCAGTAGGCTTTGTCTATATTTTCTCCTAAAATTTTAAGATTTCTACATTCTTAACATGTTGACATTCCTCCTTGGTTTTCCATCTTGTCACTGATTTTTCCACTCCATCTATGATTTTCTTCTCATAAACGTTACCCATATGTTTTTCTATGGTGACAATTTTTAGCTTCAACCTCTTTTCCTGTTTATTTATCCTTGTGCATATCATGCATCTGCATTCTACCAGAAGGTCACTTTCTTTTAGATTGTGTACAAGTTCAATGAATGGATACTTTGAAGCCCATTCTATTTGAAAATTCTTGATTGAGAGATCCCAATTCTGATTTTTTTGGATCTCGCATCAATGTTTGCATTGTATTTCCTTTTTCCCTTTCTTGGTCATGCACCATCACCATCTTTAGAATTCTCATCCAAATCTATTATATTAATCTTGCTACCCTAGGTATTGACCTAAAGATCTTGGCTACTCTAGGTATTTTCCTAAATATCTTTTTCAAGTTCACCATGATCAGAGATATCAAGTTTGCCAACTTCTTGAATATGTGCCAATGGAACTAGCAGTGGCAATGGTTGGGAATCTTGTAAATGTACTTGTGATTTTGTAGCTTTGTGATTTTGGCCACTAAAATATGATGACAAGGTTCTACGAGTTTGTTTGGTTGGCCTTTCTTGACTTCCATCACATGTAGGACTCTTACCCTTGTCCATGTTCAATATCTCCCAAGAAATATAGGCTTCCATAAAATTCAAGTTGTTCAAAAAGTGACAATCGACTATAGTCTATTACATATATTTATCTAAATAGCATTCATTGGTTGAATGACCTACACTATAAAATATAGATGTCATAGGTCTCCCTAGTTACTACATGACTCAATGGTACTGGTCACTGGTCCCAGTTGATAACTAACCACTAACAATCTACCTTGTGTCTACTAAATAAAAATGAACTAAAATTATAGAGAACAAACAGATAAGGGTTTCAGTTACTCACCTTTTCCTAAATTGCAGTCGTCGCACTCACGAATCACCCGATAATGATCTCTACATTTTAAGAAATTAAGACTTCACTTTGGAATTGAGACAACCTATTAATATATGAATGTATTTATACTAGTCTTTTTTAGCAATTTCTGCAAGAATATTATAGTGCATATGATATATTTGGAGGAGCCCACATAATAAAAATACATCTTCTAGAATTTCCAAGGCGAATATAGTTCATCCATTATACGGCCATGCATAATATAGTTGGTGAAATTAAATTAGTATGTGACACATGTCCACATATTTGTGGGGAAAATTTCCTCCCTCTCCTAAAATATTTTTTAAGCCAAGGGCAAAGTGAGGTCGCACAAAAAGTCTCACTTTGGAAATCATAAGCAAATTGGTTTGATTTATCATGTGCAAAAAAATATTTCTGATTGGCTATTTCATTTTGAAAGGAGATTTGATGGCATAAATCCTATGGCGATGGGTCTAGGTGTGTGATCTATTTTTGGTAAACTTGGGGTGACATGCCATACCACATATGTAGAAAAAAAAATTCCAAACTAACGTTGGTCGATGAAAAAATATTCACCACTAAAGTTAACCCTATAGTATTATTGAAAATAAGAAGCCTTTGGGAGAGAAGGTGCAAGACACACCCAAGGAAAAGGAAGATGAGGGAGTAGTGTCTCATATTCTCCCTATGTACCTTGATGATTCTATAGCAACCTATATTGAGAAGATTGATCCTTTCTTCTTAAGTTTGATTAAAAATGGAAAATTTGTAAAAGACCATATGATTGATTTTGGGGCCTCAAATATTGTTATGCCATTTAAGATAATGGAGTTTCTTGGTTTTAAGGTAGATACTAAATAAGGAAGACGTTGTTCCTTAGATTCCCAAGAAGTCTCTATCATAGGAACCATCAGTGCATTACTTATAAACTTGTTGCATATCTTGATAATGACCTTACCATGAGTATACTAGTAGTATATATTCCACCTCAAATAATATGTTGTTGTCTAATAAATAGAGTTTTTCCATGGGTGACAATTTGTAATGTAATTTTTCTTTTGCTACATTCCATATTGGTGACAAAGTTGTGAAGATAAATCGAGAACCCAAAGTCATTCATATGATTGAAGACAATGTGGACAATGATACAAGTTGTTTCTTTGATACTGATATAAATGCTTTTAGAGAAGAACTTGTTGTTTTAGAAAAAGAAAAATTTCTCCCACCAATGACACAAGAAGTTAAGAGTAAGTGTGAAAGGGAAAATTATGGACTATGTATTTTGATGTAACAAATTCTAAAGAGGGAGTTGGAGATGGATTAGTGCTCATCTCCCCTAAAAAGAAAGCTTTCATATTATTTTTCATTAAGTTTCACATTACAAATAACATTGCAGAGTATGAGGTGTTACTCTTAGGTTTGAAATTGGATTCCAAGCATGGAATTAAGTGTTTTCATGTAATTGGAGACTCGTAATTAGTGGTATCACAAGTCAGAATGTCATATGCCTCAAAAAATACAAGATAGAAATAGTAGAGGAATGTTGTATGGGATGAGATTAAAGTCATTGGTGCATTTGGGATAATCTAGATGGAAAAAACTAATAATAAGATGGAAAATATGCTAGGTAATATAGCAATTAAACCTAATGTCATCACTTTTGTAGGATTATCAAATAATAAAGTGCAAATTAGAACTTCACTCCTTAATAATGTTGAAAATTGGAAAGTATTTGAAGATGATCTAGATTTATGAAGACAAGTATCATGGACAAGAATTGGATTGTAGTGCTCTTGTAGAGACCATGATGGAGTATGACTCTGATACCACTAATGTAGATACACTCTGATACCACTGATGAAGGGCCACACCACTCTAACAACTCACAACCAAGAATGCAACAATATGGAGACCAAGAGAAAAAAAAATGCTTCACAAGAAATTTTATTATACTTGAAGATCCTTACAACACCCACAAGATGATATCAAGCTTCTCCTTGAGCTTCCACTCCTCGAGCTTCTCCTTGAGCTTTCACCTTCTTCTCGAGATTCTACTCCTGAAGCTTCCCCTTGAGCTTCTATTTCTTGAGCTCCTTCTTGAGCTTCCACTTCTCAAGCTACTCCTTGAGCTTGATTAGAAATGCTCATATGCCTTGCTTAAATAGGCACTTACCACCCTATGCATGGCTTATCCACAACCTTCTAGAATTCCTCCTACACAATATCCACAACCTTCTAAAACTTCCATAACCTTCTAGAATTATAACTAAGCACCACCATGTGGCCCAAATAGAAAATTACATTTCCTTTATGGATCACAACAAATATTAAGTGCAAGATTTAAGAAACTTTCCACAAGCTTCTAAGATGCCACCTACACACCTCGATTAATGTAATGACAACTTTCTTCTTCTTCTTTTCTATTTATGCCACCTATGCACCTCGAAAATAAAAATCCTCTTTTCCTTTCTTTTCTCCTTTTTATTTTTTATTATTTCTCCTCTAATTTTAGTCACTTTTCTCTCTCCTCCAGAATTTTTTTTTTTTTTTTTCCAATAATTTTCCAATGCAAGATGCTCCTGCATCAGACCATAGATGGGAAGGATACCATTTTTGGAATTGAGTTCATATAGCTTAAAAGCTCCCTAAAGGTCTAGTTGTCCTAGAAATCATTTTTGACAACCAGGACAAAGTGCAAGTAGAGGTTAAAGATAAGAATCTAGAGGAGTTGGAAGAGATGAATCTGCGTACAGCTAAATCTCCAAAGAAGGTATACATAGGCAAGAAGTTGTCTCTTGTTGTAAGGAAATCTCTAATTGAGATGCTGAGGAAGTATAGGCATGTCTTTGCATGGTCGTATGATGACTTGAAGGCCTATAGGGAAGACTTGTTCAATTTTTCATCCCTCTTAAAGAAAATGCTAGTCCTTTTAGGCAAAAGAAAAGACCAATCAACTCCACTCTAGCCCCTAAGATGCAAAAGGAACTAATAAAACTCAGAGCTGGGGGGATTATAAAGCCAATCAGACACTCTACATGGGTCTCAAACTTGGTTCTTATCAAAAATAAAAATGGAGACATCGAATCGTGTGTAGATTTCAAGAACCTAATCATTTCATCTTTGAAAGATAACTATGGGTTGCCAAATATGGAAGCAATGATACAAAGAGTGGCATGATCTAAATTTATGTTTATGATGGATGGATTTTATGGCTACAATCAAGTATTGGTAGATGAAGTTGAATAGTACAAGACTACTTTTACACACCATGGGGAACTTGTGTGTATATGAGAATGCCTTTTGGGCTCACTAATGCTAGAGAAACTTTTTAAAGACCCATGGATGTAGCTTTTGTTGATTTTATAGATAATTTCATGGTAGTTTACTACATATCTAAAAGAGTTGAAGACCATTGTAGACATTTTGAAAAGATATTTGTGAGATCTTTGGAGTATGGTGTTCTCCTTAACCCAAGGAAATGTGCATTTGGGTGACTAGGGGTAAGCTCCTAGGCCATGTAGTATCCAAACAAGGAGTTAGCTTAGATCTAGAAAAGATAGTTGCAATAGACAAAATTCCCAAACCCAAGAACATAAAAGGAATTCAATCCTTCTTTGGACAATTCAACTTTCTAAGAATATTTGTAACCAATTTTGTAGAGATTAGTAGACCCATATCCAAAATTATTAAGAAAGGAGTAGAGATTAGATGGGATGGAGAGTTGACAGATGCATTTCAAGACATGAAGGAAGTAATAAAAAATGCACTTATATTGAGGATGCTATTGGAATATTCAAATATGGAAAGAGTACTTATGAGAGGGGGGGGGGTGAATCAGAAGTATCATACTTTAACCAATAAAACTTTTAGGTGGAAGTAAATTGCATGCATGTAAATACATCAAGTAAACATGAAACTAAGATATGCATCAACAACACATAACACTGGAATTTGGTAACCCAGAAACCCTCCAGAAATAAGAAGGTAAAATTGGGGTGGGGATGATACCCACAAAAATTATTGCAGCAATATTGTTCAACCACTTCTGATGGTTTGCCCTGTTAAAGGCCTACCCTGTTAAAGGTTTTACATTGTATCAATAGTGACTTGGTTAGAGGCTTTACAAACACTTTACATGAAGTGTCACCCTGTTAAAGGATTTAATCACCTATTTAAAGAATCTACGAAATAGCTGTTAAGCTAACCTATCACCATAGGATTTTCATTCTAATACAATTGCTATAAAGTATTAGGTACAATGAACCTGATAGATTACAATCCTTGATTGTTGAATGCAGGCACTTGTTCTGCTTTCTCTGATCTTGATCCTTTATGATCTGATAACCCTTGTTCTGAAAATAGATTTCCTTGTGCACCCTTGTATATCCACTCATATATTTTACAATGAAATTATGTCTTCCTTATAAAGACATTTGAGGATTTAGGGTTAGGTATGGATCTACGATCCATATTCAATCTCCATTTTTTGCTTATTGTTTGCACTTCTTCCATTGGTTGCATGCCTTCATTATTTTTCTTATTAGCTGCATGTAGATTGCATAGGAAAGATAAAAGATTTGATCTTATCATCAAATCCTTCGAGATTTACCTTATGTCGGCTACAAAAACTGTTTGCATCATAGTTTGTGCAAATACAAACTCTTATGTTGATATTCTGAGTTACTCGGCTCCTGAAGCATTACTGATGCTCGACACATCTTGTTTCCTAGATAACTCGGTACCTAAACAAAACTGGCTTACTCGGCACTTGTTTCATTTCTGTATTACTCAGCACCTTATTCTGCTTGGCACTTAAAGTCATTTGGCACTTGAACTTCACTCGGCACCTAATCTTCACTCGGCATCTGAAAACTACTCGGCACATGAAGATGACTTGGCACCTGAAATCTTTCCTAACTCGACTTTTGTTGTGGCTCGGCATTCATGGTGTACTCGGCTCCAATATAGAAAGTAGGTAAGTGTATTGGCACTCAAGTGTCAAAAACCATTATGAAGTTAATAGATACTTGATTATGGAAAACCCACGTACATATTCTCTTTTGCATCATTTCATATAGTGGTAGCAGTGTTACTTCACAAAATTGAGGAAGGCATTGAGTAGCCTATAGCTTTTTTCAATAAAGCACTTTAGGCAGCAAAACTAAAATATGATATCAGTGAGAAATAGGGATATGCTCTAGTAAAGGAAGTCAAGGATTTTAGATGTTATATGATGGGAGAAATAGTAGCCTTTGTCCCAAGTGTTGTTGTCAAGGAAATTTTTTCTTAGCAAGAAGTCTTAGGTAGATATAGGTGGATTAATAGTATTCAAGAATTCAATATTGATGTGCAAATTTCTAAATTGGTCAGAGGTCCAGGCTTGGAAAAATTATGACACGGTCAAATTTAGATGCAAACTAAATAAATGTAATGGATAATGATCATAAACCATATATCTATGATATGGATTCTTATGACTGGTACAATAATGTTATTCATTATTTGCAATGCATTTGTGTTCCTCCTACAATGAGTGACAATAAGAAGTGAGCACTAAAGCTTCAAACCATCAAGTACATAATTGTTGTTTAGTGTGGAGCCTGATCAATCCCCAAGTGGGAGATTGTTAGATTGTGGTGGCTGATCAGGAAAGTACTGTACATACTTCAGAAATAGTGGGCAGTAGTCGACATGGTAGCCAACATATTATGGCTGACATGTTATAACCCTAAAGCAGTTTAATACTTGTATAAAAGGGCTTAGGGTTGGGTATTTTTCATAATGTTGTGATGCGAAATTGGTTCTTGCGGCGGTATTGAGCTGTAAGGGATTACGGATTGTAATCAGGTTGTAATCACTGGATTGTAATAAGATCAGACTTGTTGTTTGGTGGACATAGCCCAGGGATTGGGTGAACCACGTTAAATCTTGGTGCCTTGTGTTCATTTCTGTGTGTTCTATTATTTTCTATTATTGGTTATATTTGCATGTAGTTTTTATTTCTGTCCGTGGTTTATCCTAACAATAATTGTGAATGATAAAATATGGTGGAGAAGTATAGAAGGTGTTCTTTTAAAATGTGTAGACTAGGAAGCTTCAGACAATATTTTGGATGAGTTACTCAATCGTGTGTATGGGGGTCATTACATGGAAAAGACCATAGTTCACAAGGTAATAAGATCAAGATTTTGGTGGCCTACTTTGTTCAAAGATGCTCATGTAATGGTAAAGAAATGTGATCCTGGTCAAAGGTTTGTAGGTAAGTTCAAATTCACTAGAATTCTACCTTTGAAGCTAGTAGAAGTACAAGCACCTTTTCAACAATGGGGAATAGACTTCATAGGTGAGATTTCTAACAAATCTAGTGGTTTTCATTCTTGGATACTAGTCTAGTAGTAGATTATTTTACAAAATGGGTGGAAGCTATCTAAACTAGAATGTAAACCAGCAAAGTGGTAAATGATTTCCTTCTTAAAAACATCATTACCAGGTTTGAATGTGCAAAGAGAATTATTAAAAAAAATGGTATGTGTTTAATATTTGATGAGTACATACAGTTCAATGATAAATATGGAATAACTAGATCAACATCATCTCCATACTATCCTCAAGGGAATGGGCAAGAAAAATCTAGTAACAAAAGTATTTTGAAGATTATTAAAAGGATTTTGGACAAAAATAAGAAAGCATGGGATTCCAAATTCCTTTGGCTCTATGGATAGATAGGGTGACAGTCAAGAAATCCATTGGCCTTACACCTTTTGACATGGTATATTGGATTCATGCAAGACTACCTCAGAATAATTTGATCGGGATGTATAAGTTCATCCAAAAAGATGATGATGATATAACTAATGATATGCAAGAATATTGAATGATCTCATTGGATTAGATGAGAATAGAAGCATCAAGTAGAAATGTCAAGTTACAATTACAACTGAAACATCTATATGACAAAAGGTCCATAAGAAATAAATTTGAAATAGGTGACTTTGTATTATTATGGAATGCCAGAAAGGAGGATAAGGATAAACATGGAAAATTTGATCCCATCTGGTTAGGACCCTATATGATTCTTAGAAAATGGGAAGAAGATTCATATATTGTTAAGGAGCTTTCTAGTGACCTTCTTGAACTGCCACTTCATGGACAGCTCTTGAAGAAATACTTTTTCTAAGAGATACTATGTTTTCCATGAATCATAAAATAGGTGTGTACTTATTTTTATATTGTGTATATAGGTATTTTTCTGTCTAGTTGTGTTCTTTACTATTTTTTGTCTAGTTTTATTCTGTCTTTGTAGATGTTTTGTCTAGTGCTCTCTAAATGTTACCAGGTGTGTGGTATGCTTCTCCCAGTGATTTTGAATTCTTGCATGGACATGAATTTTCATCCCCAAACATATACACTGAAGGCGTTTCCTTTAATTTCAAAGTGTCATGAATATTTTACCCTAAGTATAAAATCCTAGGCCAACCTTGCTATCCAATGTCAACTCTTGTAATATTTTACATTTTTAGCATTTTCCTTAGCAAAATCCTTTGTTTTACCATGCACAATGTTGGTGTGTTGATATTTTGTAGATCAACAGTCCTCATTTGATTTTGATAAATTTTGGAGGAAGTGAGACATATGAAGTTGTCGAAGCCCAAGATTTTGGTGTGTATAAATTCCCTATTTGGTATTACATTGCCTCATAAGATGAAGTGAACCCACTTTTACTTTCCTCGGTACATAGATCAATGGTCCTCATTTGATTTTGAGAAAATTTTGATAAAGATAAACATGTGAAATAGTGGCAGCCTGAAATGCCATCATCACCATTAGATCTAGGTGGGTGTAATCTCAAAAAGATAAGTTGTGGGTTTGTTAGTCATTTTGATAATTCAAAAATGTGATGTGTGTCTAGGGTGAGACCAAGAGTGGTCATGGCTTCCAAATAACATCACATCATTGATTGAGAGATCAATGGCTCTCATTATGTGTGAGCTTCTCTATCTTGCTTTGCAAAAAAGTGAGATTATGTTGTGTCATAGGGACCTAAGCGCAAATGACCACTGTGGGACCTTATGTACTAGTGGGATATGGGGATAATATTAGTGGGAAAAAATGCATCCATGAGAACCATGAAGGATAAACACATTTCAAGGTGATTTAAAGGTAAAGAGGATAACTCAGAGGTGGTAGTTGATGATCACCACAAAACAAAAGAGGTTATGCCACCACTAGAAAATGATTGCCCCGCCAACGGTTAGAGATAGTTAAACAACATGTTGGAAATCATCAATGAATGCCAAAATATGGAAGACATTTTTTCAAAAATGGTATCTTACTTTTGTGGTTCACCCACTATGGATATGCCTACATGAAAAATAGGGAACTGATCTTGAAATCCAAGCTACCCTATAACTTTTCTATCTTTTCCTTTCATTTTTCCCATTGGAAAATATTAGATGATGGCATTTTTTCTCTTATGTAACAAAGTTTTGTGTCTTATAATAATTTGTTATGTGTCATTCCCCTCCAATTTTGAAGCTTGTTGCAACTCATCTCTCTAAATGTGTTCCTAAGACTTAAAGAAGTGTCTAAATTTTGATCTGAGAAATGAATTTTCAATTTTGAGCCGGTCTTGTTTTTTGTGTATCAAACTTTTGTGTTGTAGTTGAATGAAAGGAATAGAATAGCAGTAGTCTAAGTCTTTAGTTTTTTAAAGTTCTAGATATGAGCATTTATGTATAATTATCAAGACAAATTTATACAAATCGAAGAGATCAGTGGAGTTATACCATATGGATCTTGTCTCTTTTTATCTTGTTCTCTGATTTTTTTGGATACAATATCAAGTATATGTGATTTACTATTGTAATTCATTTCAAAATGTATCTCATCTCAAGATTTTATTATAATCTAATGGATTAAGTAATAGCTTGTTTTTATGTGAGAAGATCATAGGATTTTACAGAAAGATTATGATAAGTATGGGATTTTAATGGTATATTGATTTCATTTATAAGATAAGGGAATAGATCATAGGTTGTGGTGTCATATTTGTGAATTGGAATCCAATGGATAAAGTACTAGTCATATTTCACTATGAATGAGCATGAGAGGTTGCATAGTGATAAAATCATCAAACAAAAAATTCCATATTTCATGTTGCTTTATAAGATCTAAGAGAATTGGCCTATACTTGACTTAGGTAATATTGGAAAAGAGAGATCAGATATCTTATATCTCTTTTTGTTGTCTCTAAGTTAGAATATTTGATCAAAAATCACCATCTGCTTTAATGAGGATTAACGTTTAAAGGTTATACAAAAAGAAACATTGATTAATCCTAGGTATACTTGTTTGAATCTTGCAGAATTCAAAGGGAAGAAGACTTTAATGTTTTATCAATTGGTCCTATTGGTTTTATTAGGAATAATTGTCATGGAAAATAGCTAAATCCTAGGTATTCTCCACATCCCAAGAGGTAGTTAAAATCATGTCAGATCAGGAGCCAACAAGGATAATCACTCGGTATTGTCAATTATTCATTAGATTTGTGATAATTATACAAATGGGCAACATTGAATATAGCAGATATATCCATGTCATCGAGTAACTCAACTTCATAAGCATTACCACTATGAAACTTCCTTAGAATTTTGCAAGGACTAAACTTCTTCATTTTCAACTTACCATATGTGCCAACAAGAAATCTACCTTTCTTTAAATGAACCAATTTTTCATCCCCAACATCAAAACTCATATGTCTCATTGAATTATCAACATTCTCCTTGTATATTTGATTACTCTGCTTCAACTTATGTTTTACTTCCTCATGCAAAGGCTTCATAAATTCAGTAAATTTATCACCTTCAACACTTCTCTTCACCAGCAATGTTCCTCAAATCTAATATTCCTTTAGGATGCATTTCAATAAAAATATCAAAAGGTGTATTTCTAGTACTCTTATTTACATGAATTATTATATAAAAACTCAGCTTTTGTCAATACTAAATATCAGTTACTTAGTTTATCTCCAACTAAACATCTCAACAAATTACCCAAGCTTATATTCACAACCTCTATTTTTCCATTGTCTATGGATGAAATGAAGAATTGAACTACAACTCAGTATTCAGTTTCTTCCATAAGGCTTTCCAAAAATAACCAAGAAACTTATTATCTCTATCAGATACAATGCTCCTTAGTAAAATATGTAATCTAACAACCTCTTTATATAAAATCCCAGCAACATGTATTGCATCAAATATATTCTTACATGGTATGAAATGTGTCATCTTAGAAGATTTATGAACAACAAAAATACATAATCATGCCCTCTTGTAGTCTTCAATAAGCCAACAACAAAATCCATACTCATATCACTCCAAGGTTTCTCAAGTACTGAAATAGGTGTATGCAATCCAATATTCTAACTCACTTCTTTTGCAATTTGACAAACTCCACAACTCCTTATAAACTTTTGAACATCCTTATACAACTACAGCCAATAGTACTTCTCCTTAAGAAAACTCAAAGTTTTATCCATGCCAAAGTGTCTATTTAATACACTACTATGTTTCTCCTTAATCAAATTAACTCTCATATATCCTCTTGATATAGATAACTAAACTCATTTGAACAACATACCTTCTTGAATGAAATAATCTTCACCTCAAAAAAATCAAGGCTAGTGTCATACAAATCCTTCATCTCATCAAAGCCAAGAAGCTCAACCTTCATCTCGGTCAACAAAGATCTTCTTTTGCTCAATGCATCTACAACTCAGTCATCATATGTCTCTGATTCAACTTATGTTGACTTCCCAAATATTGTAAAGCCTTATGGTCAGTATCCAACACAAACTCCTTAAGAATCAAATAATGTCTCCACTTCTTCAAATCTTGAACAATAGTATAAAACTCTTGATCATACACACAATACTTCCTCTTAGAATCATTCAATTTCTCACTAAAAAAAGAAATAGGTTTACCTTCTTGGCTTAATACAACTCTAATTGCACTACCACTTGCATCACATTCAACTTGAAATGCTTTATTGAAATCAAGCAAAGCCAACACAAGTAATTCAAGAACCTTTTATTTCAAAGACTCAAAACTCTTATCATCTTGATGTGTCAACTTGAAATTCTTTTTATCTCCTCTCATTATCTTAGTCATACCATTACCAATAGGACTAAAATTCTTGATAGACATTTTGTAGAAACTAGCTAAACCATGAAATGATCTTACCTCACTCGCATTCTTAGGTGTTGGCCATTCAATAATTTCTTTGACCTTCTAAGGATCCATCTTCAAACCATCGTCTAAAATTATAAATCCCAAATATATAATCTTCTCCTTCATGAATGAACACTTCTTCAAATTGATCAGATGTTCTTCTTTAGTCTTACTGAATATTATAATATCATCCAAATAAACAATAACAAATTTACCCAAGAATTCCTTCAAGACTTCATTCATCAATCTCATAAAAGTACTCAATGCATTAGTCAAACCAAAGGGCATAATCAACCATTCATACAAACCTTCTTTATGTTAGAGTAATTAGATATTTTCTAATTAACTCTAGTCTACATAAGCTAAACTTTAGCTATCTAATAATTAATTTCTTTTATTAATTATTATGAAACAACCTAGATTAATTTATCTTCCTGTATTTGATAATTATCTCTTTAAAACTTGTTTAATATGCTCAAGACTTTCTTCTTTAGTCTTACTGAATATCTGAACATCATCCAAATAAGCAATAAAAATTTTACCCAAGAATTCCTTCAAGACTTCATTCATCAATCTCATAAAAGTACTCAATGCATTAGTCAAACCAAAGGGCATAATCAACCATTCATACAAACCTTCTTTATGTTAGAGTAATTAGATATTTTATAATTAACTCTAGTCTATGTAAGCTAAACTTTAGGTATCTAATAATTAATTTCTTTTATTAATTATTATGATACAACATAGATTAATTTCTCTTCCTATATTTAATAATTATGTTGTAATTATTAATACCTAGATTAAATAATTTTCCTATATTTAATAATTATCTTGTAATTATTAAATACCTAGATTAAATACTCTTCATGTATTTAATAATTATCTTGTAATTATTAAATACCTAGATTAAATACTCTTCCTATATTTAATAATTATCTTGTAATTATTAAATACCCTAAAGATTTTTATGTTATCTTTTGGTGTTTTGATCTCCTTTATAAGGATGACCTCTCATTGTAGACATTAACTTGAGATAACTTATTTTTTATAGCAATTCTTTTTTTTTTTTTGCTCATGAAGAATGTCTTATCTATGGATCTTGCTATTCAAGCCTCCATAGCCTTTTGCTTCTCTCTTCTATAATAGGTGTTTGGATGCAGGTGATTCTTGGGAGTTGTGGGGTTGATCATTTATCAACTTCAACATGGTATTAGAGCTTCAGATCTTCATGCCCATGTTCTGATCATGAGAGATTTGGCATCAGATTTGACATTGGTTTTTAGATCTGAGCTTTCAACATTTTTGAATCAGACATTATGGCATTTTTTTTCCTTGATGTCTGTTTGACCATCAAATTTGGGCTCGTCATTTGTTGACATCAGCACCATGTCAGTACTGCATCACTACTTTATGTCACCTCCTCAGCCTCTGTTTAGACCTATCTTCACTTTTTTGCTCATATCTCAGGCATATGGACTCCATTTTTTGCAAACAAGATATCGTTAGAAAGCTAGTTCCGAGAAGTCATTGTGATATAATTCATTTTCAATTTTGATGTTGTTTTGATACTTTTTTCTACTGTCAAAGTCTGGAGTTCTTTTGCACTCTAGGAGGCATATCTTGAGCATTTGATCTCTAATTTGGGAATTCTTTATATCATTGGAAAGCTCCTTCCAAGCTCTTTCCAGTTATGCTAGTTGTTTTCCATATTTTTCTCCAGGCATATTCTATTCAGTCTTCTGCATTTTTGCATTCTGGTGGATAACTTGGTTGTTTCAAGTCCAGGGATCGATTTCTTTGCTTCAGATGATTCATCATGACTTGTATTATCTATTGTATTAGACGTATGCCTTTTTTAATCTTTGATGAGACCTTTTGTAAGTTTTTTTGTATATTGCATTGAGATAAAGTGCCACTCCTTTCTTTTTAGAATCTTTTTCATCATTGTGACTTATTGTACTTGCACTACATTATAAAGTGCCATGGGGGGATAGTTGTTTTTCTTTTAGTGCCCTCTTCCTTTGTCAAGTGAATGTACCTTCCATGACATTAGCCCCATGATGTGTCGATGACACGTGCCTTTATAGGTGTTTGTACCTCTTTCGCACTCTCGATGTTCTTAGTTTTTTTTGAAGGAGAATTTTGGCTCACTTTCTTAGTTGCCTATCACCTCATGTTGTCGACATTTGGGGGGGTTCTTAAGTTCTTCTATTGTTTCTAATGCTTCTTTGGTTCATTGGAGTGAGCTATGTATTCAATATTTGATCCTATATACTATGCAATTGCAATGGCTGGATACCTATGCATTTCGGTGAGATGGGTCATTTACCATATAGACACTCTTCTTTTCATTCCTACTTTGGTTGCAGCCTTCTATTTCAGAGGATGTTCTATAGATCACTAGTTTCCTTTTGACAGAGTTTGCAGCTTCTTCATGCTTCAGTGGTTTTCTTCATGATCACTCTTTATTCCTTTCTTCTGGGACATTCCTCTAGTTGGAGGCTTCTTCAATCCTTCACTAGGTTTTAAGCTATCTCTTTTTGGAGTAGATTTTTTCTCGCTGAGTTTTCTCTATCTCTTCATTTCATAGAGATTTGATTGTGCTCGGGTACCTCATCAAGCCTTGTTTGTTGGGACCCAAATCTTCTTTCAGTAGTAGTTTCTAGGTTTTTAGCTACTCCCTAAGTATATCTTGAGGGGGGTGTTAGAGTAATTAAATATTTTCTAATTAACTCTAGTCTACTTAAGCTAAACTTTAGGTATCTAATAATTAATTTTTTTTTATTAATTATTATGATACAACCTAGACTAATTTCTCTTCCTATATTTAATAATAATCTTGTAATTATTAAATACCTAGATTAAATAATCTTCATGTATTTAATAATTATCTTGTAATTATTAAATACCTAGATTAAATACTCTTCCTATATTTAATAATTATCTTGTAATTATTAAATACCCTAAAGAGTTTTACATTACCTTTTGTGGTTTTGATCTCCTTTATAAGGATGATCTCTCATTATAAACATTAACTTAACGTAATCCATTTTTTATAGCAATTCATTTTTTGCTGATCAAGAATGTCTTATCTATGGATCTAGCTATTCAAGCCTCCATAGCCTTTTGCTTCTCTCTTTTGTAACAAGTGTTTGCATGTAGGTGATTCTTGGGAGCTGTGGAGTTGATTGTTTATCAACTTCAATACTTTTGTCTTAAAAGAAATCTTCCACTCATCACCTTCTTTGATTATGATCTGATGATATCCACTCTTCAAATCAATCTTTGTAAAATAATTTAATCCACCTAAAAAATCCATTATATCATCCATCCTAGGCATAAGAAATCTATATTTTACTGTTATCTTGTTAATATGTGTGGAATCAATAAAAATTCTCCACTCACCATTCTTCTTAAGTGCTAGTATAGAAGGTATAGCACATGGACTCAAACTTTCTCTGATCAAACCTTTTTGCAAAAACTCTTGCACTTGTTTGTTAAGTTCGTCATTCTTAGTAGGTGTCAATTAGGTCCATACAATGACTTATACTCCTAACTAGTGGTAAACCATTAGATACACTTTCAAAAATAGTTTCAAGATACTCGGTAAGAAACTTCTCAACTTTTTTTGGAACTCAATCAACACTAGCAACACTCAGTTTACTAGGAATTATAGCAAAACAAACTTTCTCCTACTTCATATCTTATAAAAACTAATTTCCATTCACCATGAAAATAATTAGAGTAGTGCAATTAACTTCATTTGGACTTGCAATCAAAGATAAAAACACTTTCCTCCTTCCATTCACCCAAAGAGTATATTTATTCAATCTTTCATCATGCATAGCATATCTATCATACTAGCAAGGTCTACCCAACAGAATATGACAACAATCCATAGGCATAATATCACACGGGACTTCATCAAAGTAATTCCCAATCTTGAATTTCACAATACATTTCTCACTTACCAGTGACTTATGCTCATCCTTGATCCGTGAAACATGATAGGGTTTATGGTGTCTTAACCTCTACAACTACATTTTGCAACCAGCTCTTTTAATGCCAATGTGCTAAATTTCCACTATCAAAGGTCACCTTGCAATATTTTTCCTATCATCTTACATATGGTCTTGAAAAGACTCCTCCTAAGGATAGGTTCCTTGTCAGTTCTCTCTTTACACAAAGTTCTTCTTACCATCAAATTTTCTCCAACCTCAAATCCACTCAACGAACTTATAGGTCCTCCATTGACTACAGTGTTTTTGCCATGACTACCTTAATTCTTCTATCCAAAATTAAAACATTCAAAGGCTTTATGTCCTTCTTTGCCACATTTGAAACAAGTACCACAAAAACCTCCTCTTTTTTGGAAACTACAATTGGAGCGATTGTTATTTTATCATTGATATCAAACCTATTGGTAAGATAGAGTGTCAAATCTACTAGAGAGACATTTACCAACAATGTAGAGTGCCATCCCATTTGATTGATGAAGAGTATTTGAAAAGAAGATATTATTTAATGACCTAGTGAAATTTTGAGTTGAGATGTGTTAAGTATCATAGAAATACAATGGGCACTCGATAAGTTAGTCCTTGACAAGATAATATGTTGTTCAATCAATACATAAAGTAAAGAATATAGTTGGATGAAGAAAAGAGTTAAAACAAGTAAAAAGGATAAGCTTGAGCGAGTATCAATATTGCATGTTCAATGAAGGAACTAAAGCAGAAGATTAAGGAACTTAGTAGAAGCTGAGTGAAATAGTTCAAGCTGGGTGTCAGTTATTACCAAGAAAATGAATGAAGAAGTGTACTTACAACCAGCTATAATAATGGTCAAGCGAGCATGTTGATACCGAGTGAGAAATTATAGTATGTGATGAGTTACATAGTGACAACTGAGCTGAAGAACACAGTGATTGTTGAGTAACAACAAAAGTTAAAGTTTAAGAAAAAATTAATTTTAAGGCCAACACAATTGGAGTTTTGAGTTATTCAAAGCATGTAGAAGATAAGGATTGATGATTTGGCATATATAATGCATGAGGAGAGTTTTTTATGCAATCAAAGGAAAGGATTTGATCAAAAGTTTCTAGAAGAAGGAGAATAAAAAGATGGAAGGATTCGATGAATCTGGCCTAACCCTAAGATCAACGGTGATGTTTAAGCAAAAAAAAGATCAAAATTATCTATTTAAGGAATCATAAGGAATGAATTTAAAGGTTGGTTCATTGTTGATTGGTGATCTTAAAGAAAAGTTGTGAAGAGGAGAATAGTAGAGGTGAAGTGTGAAGAGTTTGTGAAGTGTGATTGCTTGAGGAGGTGTCAAGCAGATCAGTGATAAAGATGTTAATGAAGGCTATTCAATGAACCAGCTAATGAGAGAATGGAGATCTAAATTTTTTAAGTGAGTTGTACTTTATAGATCAAACCTATTGTTACATTCTAACCATTTTATCATTCCAAAACCCTTTAATCAAGGTGACTTTCTATTGGAATATTCTAAAGTCCTCTAACAAGGCCACTCCTCTAACAGGGACATGGTATCATTTAATAGGGTCATATTTAATAGTGTATTGTATAACCTTTAAGAGGGTTGTGCCTTAACCTAGCTCACTTTAAAAGTTGAATTGGTACATCTAGACCTGAGGATAAATGATTCACCCCCCCTACTCTTAGTTATTATAAATCATTATAACACTCTCCCATAACTACCTTGGTAAGAACTACCACCTTTCTACTCGATCTTGCCTTTCTCCTCATTTTCTCATTTAGATTTTTCCTTTTCTTGTGCAGTATTATCAAATCTGTTATTTTCTCCATAAGCTCTACCTATACCTTTTTGAAATATTTCAGCTCTACCTCTTTTTCTTTGTTCATTCTTCTTTTTCAAGATGTCCTCATCTTTCAAGGCATAGTGATATGCTTCTTCCACACTATCCAATTTTTAAAAACTGGTCTCATCTTGAATATTTGTTATCAAACCATTCAAATATCTAGCCATTTTCTCTGTCTCATCATGAACATGTCCAGATCTAATGTCCAATCTATAGAATTCTTTCACACTCATATCTTTTTGCCTCAAATCTTGCATCTTCCTCAAAAAATTCACTTGGTAATCAATGGGAAGAAAGTTCTTCAATTTGTTCACCATCTTCAACCAAGTTTTAATTTTCTCTTTTCCTTTTCTCTATCTATCAATTTGCAAATGTTCCCACAAAAGCGAAGCATAACCTTTCAATTTAGTAACTATTATTTTTTCCTTCCTATTATTAGGAGTGTTTTCAAATTCAAATAATTTTTCCATCTTAAAGATCCAATCCAACAAAGAATTGGTGACCAATTTTCCATCATAACTTGTAACTTCAAATGCAAACTTTGAATGTACCCTAGACAAAACTCTCAATAATATTTCTTCATTATCTTCAACTTCAAGTTTTGAATTATGGTTTGGTGCCCCTAGTTCTCCTTCATCATCACTAACATCATCAAGATGTACTCCTCTCCACTATGTTGTCTCAACATCTAATCTGGCTACAATTTGTCTCAACATATCCATTATCAAATTTTCATCATTTTAACTATGTCAAACCATATTGATCATATTTGTGCAAGATCATAACCCTCTGCAAGTTATAGGTCAAACTCATATTGCCACCCTATAATTAAATTAGCTAGGGTTCTCCATGATCCAATTTCCATGAACAATGTTGGCTTTGATACCACCTGTCACAAGGAAAGGAAGATATTAGGTTAGGACCAATGGCTCATCTAATAGATAGCCATCCTTCCTGAGATAACACAACAAAAGAAAAACACAAAGAGACAACACCATAAAGGATAGAGGAATAATTATCTTTATTGATTCATCCAATTTTCATTACACGTGCTTGGTTGTGAGGCCTTATGGGTTACAATCAATTATAATATTGAAATATACATCAAGATGCATCTAACATGTGAGATCTACAATCTTCTTTTCAATTCTAACTCCCAGCTTATTGCTACACCTCTAATTATTCCCCCAAGATCTAAACTAAGATTATCTATTTATACTCACCAAAATAGCTTATAGATGATTCTAGATCATGATATGGAGAAGGTTAACCACATAATGGTCTAAACACATTCCAATGATCAATCCAATACATTAAATGCCTAAAAAAATTAGATACATAAATTGGCTTGCAAATAAGAACCAAATAGACAACTCGGTGAAAGACAACACTGGCTAAAAATAGCAAAGGTCACTAAGTCACTCAACGAACACAAGACAACAACACTTGATGAAAGAAGAACTCGAGCCACTTGATAAATGAAGAAAAAAACATGTTTACCGAGCAATCAGCAATAAAGTCACCAAGAAACTTCACAAGCATAACCAAGCATGCCTCAATCAAGATGGATAATAAGCAACCTAGGATGCTTTTGCATCAAGTTTAGGTATTGAAGATCAGCTTATGTGCACTTAAGAAGATGTTCTACAGTATGTGTAGAGGCTATACTTAAGAGTACATAAGGAAATATGAAGACTGGATAGAGTTATGAGGATTTTAGTGAAGGCAGCTTTCAAATAGTGTTTTTGGAAAGTGGGTACTGGTCTTTGGATTTTATCTCCTAACAAAGATGTAATCTAGTTGAGTGAGCTGAGATAGAGGTTGAAGACATGTTTTGGTTAAGTTAGTGTTACCAATTTAGCCTACCTCCTAAATTTCTATGTTGAACTTGCCTATATATTGAGCTATTTATTTTAAGTTGTTCATAAATATTACAAAATGGTTTGAATGCAAAAGTTAAAGTATAGAATGAGGAAAACAATAATAAATTTGATCATATTCATTCAAATTTATACATAAGTATAAAAATAATATATTTTTATTGAAATATATTTTGAAGCTATTTTATAAGGTACAAAGTGTTCATATTTTAGATAGTACTTGATACAATGCATTCAAATACCACACAATCCATGGAAGCTCCTAATACACTATCTGAATAAACACATTGCATAAATAGAAAAGTACTGGAGAGATAAGGGTAAAATCCTCCATTAGTTGAATGGAAGGTCGTTGATCTGAATTTTGAAGAAGACTTGGGCTCACATCTCCATCTTTGAATAGACCTGCAAAATGAAAAGAGGGGGGTCAGTTCATATGAATTGAGCAATGGAAACAGTTCCAAACATCTCTACAATACTAAGTGTTCCTACAATATGATCATTCAGATAAATGCATTAAAAGATGCAAAGGAAATAGAGATATCTTAAAGCAATATAGATTTTGTACTAGTAATTTTGTTTCATGTGCAGATACAGGTGTGAAATTTTGAAGTTGGTGAAGGATCATGCATGAGTTACATGTATGAAGCCTTTCAACTAAATCATGTAGAGGCAAATATTTTGAGGAGATTGTTGAAAGGGCATACGTTCTTTATAGGAATGGGACCTTCTAGTTGAACCAAAGTAGTTGACTAGAGATACTAAGGAGATCATAGAAGGGACATGCATAATTACAAGTGTGAAACCTTTTGGTCAAATCAAGAATGGGTGAAGACTGAAGGTTTGAGGAGATTATTAAAGGGACATACATAAGTTTCAGGTATGAAACCTTTAAATTGAATTAGGGAGCAGTTGAAGACACATAATGGACGAGAGGTTGTTGAGGGGACACGACATTCATTGTGAAACTTTTCAGCCATTAAAGATTTTATTTTTTAAATATAAAAGAAATTTCAGAAAAGTTTAATAGGGAAAGGATACTAGTGAACTTTGGTTCAATGTTCAAAAATGGAGGCTCAATGTGTGTTTAAAAGTATCAAAGAATATCAGCATTAATAAGTGGAAAATGTGCATTCCATAAATAATTTGTTTTAGGGGCCCATTTGGCCTATTTCAATATTCAATAGAAGTTATACAAAGGAGCATAACATTACGACATATCAAGCTGACTAAAAGATTTATTTGATGCAAGGAAAAAGGGTTACAATTCTATATATGTGTATAAGAACAAGGCATGTGATTTTAAATATTTGAAAAATAAAGACAAATATGAGTTCTACATGAAGTAGCAGTCAAAGAGAGAAGATTTAAGATAATATGAATGAAGGCATTCACATAGGATAGCTCAGTTAGAGAGACAAATTTTGATGAATTCAAAAATATCGATAAAGTCATGATAAACAATAGAAATGGGGTAAATTAGGCTTTGCACAAGTAGAATCATGAGAGGATGAAGCAAGAAAGAAATAATAATGGTTTTATGAGGGCAGGGTTTTTGATTTTTTTTACAATCAGTTAGAAACATTTAATATCAAAAGCTCAAAATGGTTATATTCTTCTACAGATATAGTAGCATCCAAATGATGTATGTTGTCCATAGTCATGATACTTAAATTTTTGCAGTGACAAGAGTAAAATAACAATGGTGAAATTTGTATGCATATTCAAATGAAAGAAGCAATTCAAAATCTCATTATGAATAGTTATCAAATAAATCAAAAAGAAAATGAGAAAAGTAGCAACTCTTAGTTCTTCAAAGAAGCTTCAATCAAAACACCAACTATGTCTTTCAAACCAAAGATGAAAAACAAAAAAACAAAAAAATAGAACATGGCGGCGTCCATTTTATTAAGAAAATTCATGGCATACATTTCTTGTACTTCCCTTATTAGCAATAGGTTAACTTTAAAGCAATTAGTAATTTACCATATCATTGTGCTAATGAGTTGGATCATGCTTAAGAGAGTAGAAATAATTTTTCAAGGAAAGTAATACATTATTTATGGTTGCAGATTTATATCTATCGATAAAATAAAAGGATAACTTGATTCAAGAGCAACAACTATATATGCACATTAAGTGCAAATCCATGGACTACAAATGCTTATAAAATATGTGTACATTTTTTGGAGTTGTCGAATATTTGATGCCTATTAAAAGGTTAAGATCCCATGGCATATACAATATAGAAAATCTATAGTAATTTTCAAAAAAAAAAAAATGACAACAATTCCATGGTAGAAATATCAAAAATATATACACAGTTCGATGTGAGAAATGAATGCAATAACCATCATTTTTACTCACCAAACCTTCATTGTGATCAAACATTAGATGAATGTCAGAAAAGAGGTTCTAGAAAGATGCAAAATGGTATGAGAAATGGGTTTTCCCTTAATTTTACGTTGATGCCATAAAGAATATAAAATCTAACATAAGGCAGCATTTTGGGTCTGGATGTGTGGTTAGTGTTTTTTTAGAATAACTTTCTTTTACTTCTTACTTAAATGTATTAAATGATTTTCCAAAGGATAAAATCATATATCATTTAATATATTTAGGTAGAAAAAAAATATGGATTATTATTTATTTATTAATATGTTTACATTTAGTATTTATTGAATAATTACCTTAATTATTTGATATGTATTAGATATATTTGTGTTAATAAATAATATAATATAATTATTTTTGCATAGTTATTTTATAAAATTAATATATTAAGATGCTAAAATTATAAAGAATTTAATATGTTAATTATTTTAAAATACAAAATTATTTGATTTGCTTGCGTAAAACTATTGTAAAATTAATAATATCAAGTGTTAAAATTATAAAACATTTTGATATTCATTAATTACTTTGAAATGAAAGTAGTAAGTTAACTAAGTTTATTTGGTAGTCCTAAATTTGGAAACTCTAAGTGACTTCTAGTTCAACAGATAGTCCTATTTTTTCAACCAAGGAACACTTTTTGAGTAAACTGAACATCACAGGAAGATCTTTTTCAGTCATGGGACAATTCAATTTTTCTCATGCACTTTTTGAGCACATAAGTGATTTTTTTGGTGAAATATGAGGTAGTTAGGGCCTATTTATACTTCTTGAATCACTTTGGAGGCCTTTTTATACTTCCAAAATACTTTTGTAATTGCATGCTTGCCTAGGTATTGTGAAGCATTCGTATTGTGGGTAATTTGTGTTGCTTAAAATTGAAGTTACATACAAATAATTGGTGTATCACCTCATTTATGTTTAGTAATCATTATTCTCATTCACTTCTCATCCCTTTTCTCACATAAAATTAGTTTTTAGGTGATCACTATTTAGGAACTGACTAGATCTAGAGATTCATCTCTCATTTTAGGAAAACCAACCACCCAAGAGAGTTTCCATGTTTCAATAGGATAGCTACATATTTCATCTTGCTAAAGGCATGAACCTGATTGACAATAGTTAACATGATCAGATGTACATTGCATGAAAATTTATGAAGACTGTGAATCGACAGATTTATTGTAATCTTGAAAAGATGTATTATTTTAATGTAATGTATGTTGTAACATCTTAAGATGGTCTTATATTATACTTGTAAAATAGGAAAGGCTCAAGGCTGACTTGATAATTTGTTATAGGACTTGGTATAAAGGAAAGATCATTTCCTTGTGGTAAAGTGGGATATGCAGTCATATCTATGTGATGTATATTCTATGATCTTGAATGTGAATATCTTTTGGATCAGAGAAGAGATTGGTGCAGTTGAAGTAGATGAGCTTACAAGGAACTGCATTTGGTAAGATAAGTTGTTGTTGGATAGTCTTTTATTCACACATGTATTATTTAGTGAGGATAGTACATAAGTTGTTTGGATGGTGGGTCTAGTTGACTTTGGCACAAGTCCTAATAAGGTTGGCACAACTCCTAACAGGGTTGGAATCTTCTAATAGGGATTCAAAGTCTCCTAAGAGTGACTCATATATACTACTTGTATTTCATTGATTCCTAATAGGGTCTATCCTTTAAGAAGGAACTTTTATATTAGTACATCATTTTGTGGGTATCATTCCCATCGAAGTTTTCACTCTAATCAAAGGTTCCCCTAGTTAACAAATCTGGTCTTATTATGTATGGTTATCTTTCTATGGTTGTTATATCTACTGTTTACATGTTTCAAAGTTAATAAAGATATTGAGAATTATTGTAATTGTATAACTGATTCAACACCCCCTCTCCCCCTCTCAGTTATCTTGGTAAACCTTACTTTCTAACATTATGCAAGTGTGCTCTTAATTATTTACTCCTAGGTTTATATTTAATCATTTAATTGCATCAATATTTTTTATTTCATTTAAATATTCTTACTTCGTTTAAGTATAGAACATTTTATTTTATACTTATGGGATCAATTGTGTAATAGTTTTTAAGCATCAACATTTTGGATCATATTGTTGAAAATAGATTGATACAAGTATAATAAATGTGTTTCAATCATTGCTTTGTCACTGATGTCAAACCTACTGCTTTTTAATAAGAAAATTGCTTATATGATTTAAGTACTATCATTTGTTTGATTGATGAAGAGGATTTGATCAAATGAGGTAACAATAGCACCTAGAGGAAAGGTTGAGTTATGATATGGAGAAGGAGTAAAAGGATCGGCTAAGACAGTGATATTATAGTGCATTGATAATCTACAAGTAAGGTTGTAAAGAATGGTTACACTGATTAAGTTCATAAGAACAAGTTAAATGAAGTTTGTATACCAAGCTTAACATTCTGCATAGTAGGTGCTGAGAAAAGTTAGTGCAAGCCAAGCAGAAAATCTGTTGGAGCCAAGCAAAGTTAATTTTAGTGTAAGATGAGTAATATTTAGTTGATGTCAAGCACCTGTAAACTTTAGTTCATGCTAAGTGATTTGATAGAGGATGTCAATAAATGCAATATGTGTCGAGCATCAAAAGCTAGTTAATGTCGAGTGTCAACATTATGAGAAAGATCAAAAATTTGATGAATCTGAGCCGACAAGTTTGATTTCTTAGATTGAGTGAACCATGTGAAAGATAAGATTGATGAGTTGGTGACACAGAATTCATGATGAACCATTTTTAGGTGAATTCAAAGAGGATTGAAGGAAAAGTTTCTAGAAGAGAATGAAATGAAATGAGGGGTAAATTCATTGAATCCTACCTAATCTGACCTAACCCTAAAATAGATGATGGAGGATGAATGACAAAAGATCTTAATTCTCTATTTATAGAGATGGTTGGTTAGAAGCAAAGGTTTTCATGTGCGAGAACCTGAGGAAGACAAGAATTCTATCGTATTGCTTCATTCAGCGACCTAAGTGAAGAGACTGCATTGGCAAACAAAGCAAGAATGCTTAAGGGTATGGATGCCTAAAGGGTGAACAAGCTATCAGAGTTGAAGTGTGTGAAATCAAATCAAAATAGAGGACTGAAATAGAGATATGTAATCTACAAGTGTGTTGTAAGTTGTTATCAGATCAAGCCTTACTATTACTTTCTAATCATTGTATTATTCTAAGGTAAATCCTTTGGATTAAGGTTGACCTAACAGTAATTTGTAAATCTTTTAACTGAGTGACATTCCAATTGAATGATCTAAAGTCCTCTAACAAGGCTCACTCCTGATAGGGTGATTGAAATCCTTTAACCAGGTCACATTTAACAGTGTGCATTGTAACCTTTAACAGGGTTGGCCTTTCACAGGGCATCACTTCAAAAGAGTGAGAATGAGTAGCATGTTACTAGTAGTTTTTTCCAAATTGGATTTCCATGTTAAATCATTGTGTCAAATTTTTTATTGAATTTGTTATGTTTCATGTTTACATTTCTACAAAGTTGATTTTACAGTAACCTACAAGTTTAAGTGATTGCATAATCTAATGGATGCATGCATGATGAAAATGTTTTATGGATATGGGTTCTCTAAGTTGTAAAAAGTTTCAATTGTACATCTGAACCTTGGATAACTGATTCACCCTCTTTCTTAGTTATTTTAAATAATTCCAACAATTGGTATCAAAGTCATCTACTTAAGAGGACTAGTTTGAAGGTACTAGAAGCAAAAGATCAAGATGTCAAAAAGAGAGGTACCCAAGCTTAATAGAGATTGTTGGTGTAAATAAGTATTTACTTATTACACTTACTTAAGTTTACTTAGGTTAATGCATTATTATATTATTTTGCATTATTTTATTATTTTTATTTGTGACACTTACGAGTTTGCACACCTTTTGAGTTGTCATGTAGACAACACAGAAGTACGTAATTCTATTTTAGCACATGGTGTCTACAACACTATTTTTCCGTATCACACCCTTGTAGGCTTATCCTCTCATCACCACACTTACTTTCGTACTTAATGGAGGATAACCCATATCTGGTGGACACGTGCTTGGTTGTATAACACATCATGGTGTTGATTACGAGGCATTCTAGATGTATCTCAGAGGCTTTTATATTCAGGCACTCCTAGTGTAATCTCAACTGGTCATTGCATTAATTATGACATTGTCATTCTAATCATACTCTCTCTCTCTTTGGTCTACTGTGTGCTTGTGTTTGAGTTCTCTGATACCATGTAAGAATTTTCCCGAGCTTATATTTGGAACGTAGAGAACATCTTTGAATTCCCCATTTTCCATTTCCACGTGTCCTTTCCCTTCAACTTCCATCTTAGCATTATCTCCCACGAAGATGTGTGGTACCTTTGACTGCTTCAATGAAGAAAAGTATTCCTTTGAAGAACCCATGTGGTAAGAGGCACCTGAGTCAAGTATCCATTCTCTACATGATCAATCTACTCAAGTTGGTGTGATTGTGGATCCTTATGAACAGCAATTAGTGGAGGTCTCTTTGTTAGTTGAGGAGATAGATGGTTCACTGGAATAGGTTCAACAGAAATCCTTGACCGGTCTACATTCGTTCTTTTCAGAACAGTTGGAAGGGGTGAACTTCAGCATCAGTATAGGGATACTTGAGCAAGTTTCAGGGCCACCTTACATCTTCAGGACTGTACCTTTGGCATTGTTTCTTCCTAAGGGGAGGAACACCATTCTGCATTCTTGGACCAGCTTCTTCATCGGAGTGGCTTTCACTTGTTGGCATTCTTATTTTGGGGGGGAGCCTATTCTGTCTCTCTTCCTTCTCTCATTCTCTTATGTATATACTAGGTGTATGTCGTAATGGGGGGGTCTTGATTACTCCATCCATCAATGCATCCTTACTTATCTCTTTTTTTGGGGGAGAGTTTTTCCCATGAGGTTTTCCCTCTTTCCTTGCATTATGGGAGTTTTACATTTTCATTATGTACATGGGTACCAACATGGCCTAGTAGCCGGGACCCATTATGCATCTTCATCCTAGTTCGTAAGCTTAAGGGCATTCCCCTAAGTTTCACTTAAGGGGGGGGTGTTGGTGTAAATAAGTATTTACTTATTACACTTACTTAAGTTTACTTAGGTTAATGCATTATTATATTATTTTGTATTATTTTATTATTTTTATTTGTGAGACACTTAGGAGTTTGCACACCTTTTGAGTTGTCATGTAGAGAACACAGGAGTACGCAACTCTATTTTAGCACATGGTGTCTACAATACTGTTTTATGTGTCACACCCTTGTAGGCTTATCCTCTTATCATGGCACTTACTTTCGTGCTTAATGGAGGATAACCCATATCTGGTGGACATGTGCTTGGTTGTATAACACATCATGGTGTTGATTATGAGGCATTCTAGATGTATCTCAGAGGCCTTTATATTCAGGCACTTCTAGTGTACTCTCAACTGATCATTGCATTAATTATGACATTGTCATTCTGATCATACTCTCTCTCTTTGGTCTACTGTGTGCTTGTGTTTGAGTTCTTAGTTCCTAGGTGAATTTTTCCCTTGGGAAAATTCTTACAAAGATAAATTTCCAACATGGCAAAGTCTGATGAAGCTACACCTAGGAGGTCTTGGAGATCATGCACAATCTACCATTGTTCTTGAGCATGTTGATCCTATAGAGCCCTAACCGCTGAAGAATTAAAAAAGAAGAAAGAACACAACTAGACAATGTTGGAGATTGCCTTTTCCCTAAGCTATGTCGAGTTTGGTGATATCAAGGATTTTGATAGTGCAAAGAAAATGTGGGATGCTCTATACACTATCTATGGAGGTGACAAGAATGTTCTAAGAGCCAAAGTTTAAAGTCTTAGAGGTAAGTTCGATGATATGAGAATCCAAGGTGAGAATATTGCTCAATATTTCTCTAGGATAAAAGATGTTAATGCAATAAGAGGAGCTACTAGTATAATAGATGATGATATTGTATGGAGCAAAATTTTGAGAACACTTATGCCCATCAATGTTATTAGAGTTTCTACAATACAAGAACTAAGATGTATGCCAAGGAATGATCTAACTCTTGAAGGCCTGGTAGGTAAGCTCCCTGCTTTTGAGCTATCTAATTTTGATAATTACAAACCTGTCAATGTTGAATCTGCTTTCAAAGCTAAGTTGTCATTGAAGGAACCTAATGAGAAGAAGAAGAAGAAGAAGAAGAAGAAGAAGAAGACAAAATATGTGTCCAGTGACAATGATACAGATGAGGAAGATGTAGATCAACTTGAAGCACTACTAGCAAGGATATTTCACAAAGGTAAAGGCAAGTTCAAAGGTAAGTTACCCATTATGTGTTTCAATTGCAATGAGGTTGGTCATATTGCTACTAGATGTCTAGAGAAAAAGAATTAGAGAGGTGGTGACAAGTACAAAAGTAGAAGAGATGAAGACGGAAAAGATTACAAAGATAAAGGCAAGAAGTCTTGCTAGCTAGATTGCTGAAAGGAAAACAAAAGATGGATATGATGATCATGATGATGAAGTGGTGTATGTTACAATGAAGGATGAATCTGATGAGGATGAGGCAACTACACTAGTGTCTTGTGTGAACAAGAATGATAGATGGATCATTGACAGTAGGTGTTCACATTATATGACTGGAGATCAAAGTAAGTTCATTACCTTGAATTATTATGATGGAAATAGTATAAGGTTTGGTAATGGTGCACCATGTCTGATAAAAGGAAAAGGTTCTATCAAGCTCACAAAAAAGATTTTATGTGATAATGCTTACTATGTTAAAGGACTTAACTATAATTTGATGAGTAAGTCACAACTAAATAATTTAGGTTGTAAGGTTAAGTTTGGAAACAAGATTGCTAAGATATATGATACTAATGGAAAACTAATTAGAAAAGGTGATCAAACTAGAAGTAATCTATTCTACCTTGATATAGAGGATGCTACCTATTTAATTGTAGAATTTAATGATGTGTGGCTATGGCACAAGAGGTTATGTCATGTTGATTTTGATAATTTGATTAGTATCATTAACATGAAAAGAGTCAGAGGTTTGCCTAAGTTGAACTACAAACAATATCTATTAGGCAAAATGATAAAGTCAAGTTTTAAGAGTAAGACTCCTACCTCTAAAGGAATATTAGAGATTGTTTGTACTGACTTGTGTGGACCAATTGAAGTGAAAAGCTACAAAGGAGATAAGTACATTATGTTTCTTGTTGATGATTATTCTAGAATGATAACTATTAAGTTTCTAAAATAGAAATCTGATGCTTTCTGAATGTTTAAGTGGTACTTAGCAAGAGTTGAGAAAGAAATGGGTAAAAGCCTGAAATGTTTGAGATCTGATAGAGGAGGAGAAATTTACATCAACTGAGTTTGAGATTTTTGTAATGATAAAGGAATCAAAAGATAGACATCTGCTCCTAGAACCCCTCCAAAAAATGGAATTTTTGAAAGGAGAAATAAATCTGTAATGGAGAAAAATGTTGCTTTGAAATACTAGAGAGAAGTTCTAAGTACAGTTGTCTATACCTTCAACCATGTGCAAGTCAAGAAAGGTACTCATTCAACACCTTTTGAACTATGGTATGGATACTCACCCAATGTGAAATATTTTAAGGTATTTGGAAGCAAGTGTTATATTCTCAAAGATTTTAGGAATGGTAAACTAGATTCAAAGAGTGAAGAAGATATATTTCCTGGTTATTTCACAAGAAGTAAAGCTTATAAGTGTTTAAATACTAACACTAACAAAGTTGTGGAAAGTGTCGAGTTACAGAATGTAGTTGAGGCACATTCTGATTCTAAGATTAGTGTACATGAAAGAGATGTTGAACTATCTAAGAGAGATGTACATAGTTATTCATAAGTTGAGAGACCAAATGAAGAAAATAGAGTAGAACCAAGATTGTCTAAGTATGTCAAGAGACATCACCCTTCTGCACAAATCATTGGAGATAAAGATGTTAGACCAATGACAAGGAACAAGTTGAGAAATGAAACATGTTTGTTGAGCATTCAAGAACTCAAAATAGTGAAATATTTTTTAGAAGATTTGGACTGGAGTAAAGCCATGGAAGAAGAGATTGAACAAATTGAGAAAAATAAGACATGGACTCTAATTCCTAGACTGCAAGACAAAAATGTGATTGGTACCAAGTGGGTATACAAAAAAAAGTTAGATGAAAATGGTGAAGTCACAAGGAACAAGGCAAGATTATTTTTTAAAGGATATGCACAAGAAGAAGGGATTGACTATGGAGAAACATTTGCCCCTGTTGCAAGACTGGAAGGAGTAAGAACTTCACTTGCTTGCTCTGTATACAAAGGTTTTAAAATTTATCAAATGGATGTTAAGTATATATTTCTGAATGGTATATTAAAGGAAGAGATTTATATAGAATAGCCAAAAGGATTTGTTGATGCTGACAACAAAAACATGGTATGTAGACTACACAAAGCTCTATATAGTTTGAAGCAAGCACCAAGAGCACGGTATGTAAGGCTTCATAATTATCTTGTGAAGATTGGATTTGAAAGGACTGATGATAATGGCAATCTATACTTGAGGACAGAGAAATGTAAAGGTATTTACTATCTAGAATTTTAGTTGATGATATCATATTTGGAGGACAAGATACTTTATGTAATGCTTTTTCAAATGAAATGAAGAAAGAATTTGAGATGTCTATGTTTGGAGAGATCAAGTTCTTTGTGGGCTTACAAGTACATTAGATGAAATATGATATATACATCACTTAGTCAAAGTATGTTAAGGAGATATTGAAAACTTTTGGATTGGAGGATTCCAAGCCATTAAGTACATCTATGGTGAAAGGGCATAAATTGTTAAAGAATGATGATTTAGCTGAGATGAATCAAACATTATACAAGTCTATGATTAGAAAATTACAACATGTAGTATACAATAGACCTGATATTGCACTATATGTAGGGATAGTAGCAAGATTATTTGCTAATCCCAGGGAGAATCATTTGATGGTTGTTAAGAGAATAATGAGATATCTAAAAGGAACAAAGGACTATGGTCTATACTACATAAAAAATGAGAAATTTAAATTGATAGCCTACATTGATGTTGATTGGGCTAAAAATATTGATGACAGAAAGAGCACCAATGGAGGAGCATTTTTCTTAGACAAAAGGCTAGTTACATGGACTAGCAAGAACCAAAACTACATTTCTCAATCTATAGTTGAAGCTAAATATGTTGTTGCTGCAGTAAATTGTGCAAACATTGTATGGATTAAACAACTATTCAAAGGTATGAAGAAGGAAATTACTGAAAATGTGATACTTTATTGTGATAATAGAAGTGATATAAATATATCAAAGAATCTTGTAATGCAGACAAAGACTAAGCACATTGCAATCAAGTGTCATTACTTGAGAGAATTAGTTCAAGATAAAGAGGTGAAGATGGAATATGTTAACACAAAAGAGAAAATAGTTGATATCTTCACAAAAGCATTACCTAAGGATGCTCATGAGTATCTAAGAGGTAAACTAGGGGTGATACCCCTATCAAAAGTTTTCTAAGAAGCATGAGGAGTGCCTTGCATCAAACAAGTTGATTGACATATGTTACACACTGATGCAGGGGATCTTACTTTAGGAGCTGCATGAAGTGATCAAAGAGCTAAAGCTACAAATTAGTCAAAAGCAAGGTGACAAAGGGAGAAACTAAAAATATTCATATTTTCATATGAAGATGACAAGTCTTTGGCATTTTTGTCAAAGAGAGAGAAATCCAGATAGAAGATACAGATAAAAGAAACATGGAATATCTACTCGGAGGGAAAAAGTGTACATGTTGATTGCATCTACCTAGTCAAAGGGAGATAATGTTGAGGGAGATATAAGAAGTAATCAAGAGGGAGTCATAAGAATGAGTTGATTGATTGTCTATTGATCAAAATAGAATTTTGTAACCTATTTAGAAGATGACAGTTGCTGATAAAGGGAGAGATTTCAATACAAGAAATTATTTTCTTTTTGGTATTTTTTTGGTCATACTAATTAAGTCTAGTCAGTTTGCTTTGCCATCAATTCCAAAGAGGGAGATTGTTGAAAAAATATTGATACAAGTATGATAAATTTGTTTCAATCATTGTTTTGTCACTAATGTCAAACCTGCTACTTGCTGGTAAGACAATTCCTTATATGATTTAAGTACTATCATTTGTTTGATTGATGAAGAGGATTTGATCAAATGAGGTAACAATAGCACCTAGAGGAAAGGTTCAGTTATGATATGAAAAAGGAGTACAAGGATTAGTTAAGACAATGATATTATAGTGCATTGATAATCTAATTAAGGTTGCAAAGGATGGTTACACTGATTAAGTTCAGAAGAACAAGTTAAACGAAGTTTGTCTGCCAAGCTTAGCATTTTGTATAGTAGGTACCAAGAAAAGTTAGTGCAAGCCAAGTATAAAATTAATTGGAGCCAAGAAAAGTTCATTTTAGTGTAAGCCGAGTGAAACATTGTAAGCCGAGTAAAGTTTAGTTTATGCTGAGCACCGGTAAACTTTAGTTTGTGCCAAGTGATTTGATAGATGATGTCAAGCAACAAGGTATGTGTTGAGGATCAAAAGCCAGTTAATGCCGAGTGTCACCATTATGAGAAAGATAAAGAATTCGATGAATCTAAGACAACAAGTTTGATTTCTTAGATTGTGTGATCCATGTGGAAGATAAGATTGATGAGCTGGTGGCACAGAATTCATGATGAACTATTTTGAGGTGAATTCAAATAAGATTGAAGGAGAAGTTTCTAGAAGAGAATGAAATAAATGAGAGGTAGATTCATTGAATCCTACCTAATCTGACCTAAACCTAAAATGGAGAATGAAGAATGAATGGAAAAAGATCTTAATTATCTATTTATAGAGATGGCTAGTCATAAGCAAAGGTTGTCATGTCCAAGAACCTAAGGAAGACAAGGAGTCTAGTGTATTACTTCATTCAGTGACCTAAGTGAGAGACTGCATTGGCAAGCAAAGCAGGAAGGCTTAAGGGTATGGATGTTTGAAGGGTAAACAAACTATCAGAGCTAAAGTGTGTGAAAGACAAGCAAAATGGAGGACTGAAATAGAGATATGTAATTTGCAAGTGTGTTGTAAGTTGTTATCAGATCAAGCTTTATTGTTACTTTCTAATCATTGTATCAGTCTAGGATAGATCTTTTGGATTAAGGTTGACCTAATAGTCATTTGTAAATCCTTTAACCGGGTGAAATTCTAAGTGAATGATCTAAAGTCCTCTAACAAGGCTCACTCCTAACAAGGTGATTGAAATCCTTTAACCAGGCCACATTTAACAATATGCATTTTAATCTTTAACAGGGTTGGCCTTTCACAGGGCATCATTTCAGAAGAGTAAGAATGAGTATCATGTTACTGGTGGTTTTTCCCAAACTATTTCCACATTAAATCATTGTGTCAAATGTGTTATTGAATCTATTATGTTAAATGTTTACATTTCAAAAATTTTGATTTGATAGTAACCTAAAAGTTTAAGTGATTGCATAATCTAATGGATGCATGCATGATGAAAATATTTTATGGATATGGGTTCACTAAGTTGTGAAAAGTTTTAATTCTACATCTGGACCTTGGATAATTAATTCACCCCACCCCCCCCCCCCCCCTCTTAGTTATTCTAAAGAATTCCAACACATACTACAGGATCCATCATTTAGGATGCGAGAGATAAAGGCATTTTGCATGATCATTTTCTCTCTTGCAGCCTAATGATAGATCGTGTAGCATGATACGAAATGTTGATGCTTAAAAACTATTACATAATCAATCCTAGAAGTATAAAATAAATTCAATATAAATTGTGGAAATCAAATTGACTTAGTATAAAACATTTGTTTTAAAGATCTAGCCTCTATTAAAATTCAACACATCTTTCTTTCAAACTTATTTCATTTATATTTAAAGATAAGTTCTAAAATCAAGATTTAACTTGAGCAAATCCCTTTCTACACAACCTTTTCCGAAAAAAAATTGTTTGTTGGAAAAATTGGTGAACGTATAGGAAGAGTTGTAGATATATGAAGAAAAGGGATATAGTCTACAATTGATTTTGTCATAAAGTGCTAGGAAAATTTTGAGCGAGTCACCCTTATCCAAGAAAAAGGTGATTGAGTCACCCATATCATTTCGCTTTGGCTCAAATTTTGGTTTATAAGCTAGTTATAATCTCTAGTTATCAGATTTAGTCATTGTGGACCATTATGTTTATATGATACAATGATTGGGATTAATAGATCATAATACCTCTTTCAACAATTGGAAGTAAATCACTCCAAGGTTACAAAAGGTTAGACCAAAGTGACATGGGACAGGTCTTAGAAAATTATGTAAAACTTCACAAGATAGGACTTTGCAGGTTTGAGAAACTTAAGGTTGGGAATGAAAATTATAGGCTTTTAATTGCTTTTAGATGATTTTTTAAGACATATGGATATAGAATACATGCATGAAAGATATGTGACTAAATACAAACTATATTCTAATATAACAAGCTAAATTCAATCTTAGATAGTAAATAAATAACAAAAAGTTATCATTTTTCAAGAGACTTTAAAGGAAATTAACTAAATTTGTACCATGGACATCAAATCTTCAAATATCAAGTTTGCATAAAGGTAGTTAGATTCAATCACACAACCATGAAATTATAAGCTTGGCATAAAAAAAAATTATAAATATCAAATAGAAATCTTTATAGGAAATAAAAAAGAAAGAATTGTTAAATTTCATCAAATTGCAAAGCTATGCCATTCATGTACATATGAAAAAGAAAATTATCCTCCAAGGAACCAATAGAAATAATCCAACCAAATTGTATACCACAATAGAAAAGTATTTAATAGATAATACCAATTAAATAAGTTTTTTGGTAAATATATGAACAAATGCATAGATCTTGAATCTAAAATTTTTATTCAAATTTTTGAAGTCAATAGTAACACACATTGAGAATACAACACCATTTGCTTATTTTTTTTCTCAAATAAACAAATCCTAACACTAATTTTAATCAAAGTTAAGGTATAAATAGAGTTTTATAATCTCAATTTTACAAACTTGTAACTAGGTTTTCTGGCCATTTTTCCTAAGTACAATAAAACAAGAAAATAAACTACATGAAATATTGTTCATAAACTATTACATGATGGTTTAACATTACACTCACCCAAATCCATTTTTATGGATTTCTTTAGTTTAAACTACTATGAAATTGATCCTTATTGCTTTCGCAACATTGGAGATAATATAAATGAGCATTTGGAAGAGTATTCTATGTTTGAAAAACTTTCATAACAGCAAAAAAATATAGCCATTATTCAATTTTACATTTATTTTCTTTATAGATGATCAAAAATTATGAAATATGTGACAAAATATTCTTTGTGACTTTAAGATTAGTCATGATTTCTATGAGTGCCTCCATAGATTCTCTTGTTGTTTCAACTACATTAATATTTGGCATTTTGGTGACCTCCAACTAAGCTTGTTTTAGATTACGGTAAAAACAGGTTTTGAAGGGACCCCGAAACCCTTTCACATCCTCAAAAAGGAAAAAGCAAGACAACCATTAGGAAAAAATTCCTTAAAACCTACTAGAAGCAGCACCAAAATAGGGTTTTACCATGGACTTGAAACCACTTACATAGTCCAATTAAAGTACCCAGGTTTTACAAGGACCTGGAACCTCCAATACAATTTTAAACTAAAAACCAAAAAACAGGATCAAACACAAGAACAAGATGTAACAACCAGTAAAAAGGACCTAAATAGGAACCCAACCAGAAAAGAAGACCCAAAGAAACTATTGCAGTTTCGTGATCATCTTAACTGCCTCCAACTGAGCTTGTTGATTCTTTCTTAATGTTTTTTTAATTTATTTGCATAATGTTCAAGATGAGGTAATATTTTTTACATATTACCCAAATCTTGTTTTATTCCCCTCATCCAATCAATGAATTCTTTTGTGTTGATGGATTTTAGAAGATTCTTAAACTCGTGAACTATATCATTTATGTCCCTCATGATTATGTGTTCTTCATTTTTCCAAAATGAGCATGAAAGGGTTGCTACAAGATCTTCAACTCTCATTAGAGCTCGACATAATCTCCCTTAAACAAAATGAAGTTTTGATTCTTCTTAAAATCTTTGATTTCCAGCTTTGATTAATTCAACTCCAAAATTGATGTTGCTAGAACTTTCTTAGCCCAATTTTAGCATGCCCCAATTTTAAACTTTTGATAATTTTACTATCTAGTTGAAAAAGCATTCAATGCACAAGTAGGTGAGTTATCATTTAAAAGAAAGGCACATATGCATGGCTATAGAGGATCAATCTAGAGAGAAGATCATGTATGGATTCAAGAGAGGTTTTGAAATGAATGCAACTAATGAGTCAATTATCATAAAGGAGAAAACATGTATAAATTTTTGTTGGAACAAGCATCCAATATAGAGAAGTGTAACAACCAACTGTCTACCCTTTATTTATTTATTATCCAGAGAAAACTATTTACATATTCACATGCATGGGATTAATAGTTGTAACAAATTAACTAGTTCTTTTAAAAAGCCTAAATTAACAAATGGGAATTTATTTCATTTGTATAAAAAAGATTAATTTCATGGAAGGGAGAAAGATCCTTAACTAATTAATACATTTAAATATCACTTCATATAACTACAAAGAAATAAATGCAACTACAATATAAATAAATATAAATCTAGTTGAACTTTGGATGAACAAGAAAGGAAATTAAGGTACCCATTGACCATATTAGGCTAAGATTACAAACCTTATATGTCTTGTGTAAGTTTTTTCATTGGTGGAGAGGAGAAGCATTATCAGAGGCTTAACCATCCAACTATGGACCTAGTGTATCCCCTCCCCCCCTCTCAATTACAAATTTCCCTACCCTACATGGGATAAGTCACAAGAACACCATCTCATCCTGCCACCTAAGCATCCTCCTGTTAGAGTGTCAACTATAAATCCAGCTAGGTCATGGAACCTTCCTATCAGCTCATCCATCTTACTACTAGTTCATCTAATTGCTAGTTATCTTGACCTCTAGTGATCACAGTAGCATCATTTTCATTAAACCTACAATGGCCAGAGATTTACATGGACATTATGTGCCTAGTCTCCAACTGTTCGATTTTACAAGCAAGACTATGCCTAATTGCCCACCAAGAGCTTACGTGGTTTACAATTTTAGTCTTCAATTTTGTTTTTGATGCTTAATTTATTATTGATCGAACCTCTTGATTTGCAGTAATGTCCCACAATCCATTGTCCACAATCTACACCTTTTATCTCAACCATGCTTAGTCATCCTCGATGATCCTTGATGTGACTCTCCATCATTCATTTAATTTCCAGGCTACTTTATAGTAATAATTTCTCTTCCCAATCAGGGTCTTATAATTTTATCAAGAAAATAACATGACTTGCAATAAAGTCATTAACATACTGTAATGGTACTTATTCTTGTCTTAGAGGCATATAATGTGTACACCCATGTACAAGAGTATACAACTTGTGCCAAACTCAATTTGTTTTAAACTTTGGAAAAGATATTTGCATTAAAGATCAATTGAAAAAGTATATTTCATTCTCAATCGTCTATGCTTGGCCACAATAGTCTATCAGGTCAAAACTTATGAAAATACATTAGAAAGAACCCATTCAATGAATTAATTATAACTGGCAGAGATTCCAAATATAACTTAAACATTATTATCCACAAATGACTTTCTTACATGCTTTAGAAACATGAAATTGACAAGGATTAATGGGAGATTTATTACATTATAGAGTATGACCTGGCAAGTTGTTGATGTAGGTAATGTGCATCTGAATCCTAAATTGCAAGCTTCAAATGTTGACTTGTTGGCCTTGATTAGCACCTCTTAGAATATGATGCAAATTTCTACTATCATGGATGTAGTAGGCGAGCATAAAAAAGAATAGAACTTTGAGCAGCTATATATATTTCTTACTTCCTTGTTTAATGATCATTTTAAGGTTATAATGTCATCCAAGAAGGGTTACGTGCATGGGTGATTTGAAAGGTGGCAGAATGAGTTACAGTCTTGAATTACAAATGCAAGGGTCAAAAATGAGAATCTGATGGACTCCATGCAATAATTTACTTTTGACATAAGGGAAAATAATATAAAAACCTTCCCATGATTTGTTATAGTAATTCTTATATTATTTACACATTTTTGTATGTGTTAGTTGTACATATACATGTGTACATGTTATATTTCAAATATATGTATTTTTATACACGTTATATTTGAATATACGCATGCATACATATATATAGATGTAACATGTACAGATGTGTGTAAATATTTATGGGTATCATTATAATAAATCATGTCTAACATAACAAGAAGGATTATAGATTATTTTGATACACAATCAAAGGTGACAATTGTTTTCACTTCACTTAATGTTCAAGTGAATATATATTTATGTATCTTATTAAACTTGACGACATAGTTGGTTTAGACTCATACATGTTGGCTCAGTGGTAGGTTGGTGCTCTCATTCCCTATTCCCTCTCTGGCAATGCTTCCCCCCTTTTGTCATGCTTGTGTGAGAAGAAATGACATGATGAAAGCATAGATCGTTCAAATGAAATCTAGTTATCATAACTAATAACCAATTTGATTAACCATTTCCAATTCATGTAATAGCCAAATGGCTAACAAATATTTTCCATTCCACATGAAACATAAATTTAATAACTAATATTTCTATTTATATGAAATCAAAATGAGTAACTAATTTAACCAACCTTTTGGGATTAGCTTAAAATATCAACAATTAGATAAATTTTCATAATCAAAAAAATAGAAGAAGTAATAGAAGTTAGGTAGACTTGATGACTAATCACAAGGGAGTTTAACAAAGTTCTTAGTCTAAACATTATTAGCATATCAAGCATTTTGTTAGCCCAAGAATCGAATGCAAAAGTGATTCTAATGTTTTTTATTTTCACTAACATAGTGGCAAAAACTTATCAGGTTATATGTGTGGTTTGAAATTTCTAATAATATTAATCGTCACATCGATACTTCATAGGCTTCAAATTAAGCTCACAAGCCCCATAGTCGTTTTGTGAATCATTTTAAATAAACCTTGAATCATGAAAGCTAAGTCATGGTACAAATACTATTAACAATAAAGCACAAAATAAATTAGCCCAAAAGTTCATCGTCCATGCGACATCCAAATATTACATTGTTAGGGTATTAGGCATATGACTTAGTTCATAAGTTTTTAAAACTCCTGACATACTGACAATGTGAGTAAGTGAGAACAAAGTGATGTAGAGTGGGATTCGTCCTCCCTAGTTTCAAGTTAATATGGATCAAAGGTGGCTAATCATTATGACAAGTTTGTTCCTTTTTATTAAGTAAAAATAAGTTTTGAATGGGCCTTGAAATCCTACATAGAGAAGATTTTTAAAAAGGGGACCTGAAACCCACACCAAAAAATATACAATTAGATCCACAAAGAGAAACGGAACAAAGACAAAAAAGGATCTAGATGAAGAAGGAAGAGAAAAACAACTCACAAGCCCCATAAATACAAACTAGCAGTCATGAGAATAAAGCAATCAAACACCAAACCACCTAATGAGATGACTGAATGAACCACATATAGAACTAAGCTTTCCTCGTAACTCCTTTTTTGTGGGAGTTAGCACAAAAATCAAAAGTATGAGAGGTAAATTTCTTTGAATGGTTTCCTTTAACAATAATCCATCCCTCTTCAATCTTAGCCACCACAAAGTGTCAAGCTAGCGGATTAGCGGAACTATCAGAACCAACTAAACCAACACCATTAAAGCGAGCAGTGGTACCAAGGGAGAAAAATCCAACAAATCCTCCATTACCAAAACCATTTTGGATAGGGCCAACATCAATAATCTTTCCCACAAAAGCCACATTTCCTTTACACTGATCACTTCCAACCAAAATAAACTCAGCAACACCATATTGGACTAAACTAGCAACACCAATATTTATTTGATCAGTAGTGGAAGATGACAAGGTTGTAGTTACATTATGGAGAAATCCAAAGATTTTTGGATGATAATGTGTGGATCTTCAGGTGTGAAGACATTTTAAAAATATAACGTTAAATCTAAACCAATTAGCAGCATTTGGTATATTTTACAACCCATGATGATGCAAATTGTGCATCGCCAGTTCGAAACATGCAATGCTTTTCTCAATTCATGATGATTGGCAATCAAGTAGTTTAAAAGAAGATATATATCTACAATATGGAACTATGAAAGACATATACCCCTTATATCCCATTAAAGCCAATTTGATACAACATCAAAGGTACCTTGGAGAAGGTATGTTCTCATATTATGTCATGTGCATACACAACGTGTTAGGTGCTTGTTCAAATGTTCAGAGCATTTTGAGTTCAATCCTACAACACCATAAATACAACCTAATCAAAGTTGGTATCTGGCTAGAGAGATACCAATATGCTACTAGTCTAAATAATGGAAATTCTTGACAATTTGTTACATCAATAAAGTGGAGATAAAGAATTTTGAAGTGGGTTGTTTGATCAAGATGGAAAATGATGACCATGTGTTTAGTTACAACAAGAAATATCAACATTAGCAAAGTGGCAATGGAGGCACGTGATGGAATTTAATTGTAGAGCGATTGAGACTTCTGAGAGAGCTCTACTCCAATAGTGGGATTCATTCCTCCACTACGAATTAGATAGTCTAGAAGCTCAATCGCTATGGAAAGATTGAAGGGAATTTCTTTGATATTAACATGAGGATGAAAGAAGCTATGGGAAAATTGAGTTATTTATTTGTTCTAGTTTATAAAGAGCAAGGTAATTGGAAGGAGTGTCATTTCGAGGAATCTTCTTCTCTCAACACTTAAGGAAATTAAGTTTTGGAAGAAGAAAGTACTCAACATGTGAAAACACTAAAGATTTTTCCCATACACCATTAAGGGCTTCTTTCTTTGTGTAGGAATTTGTAAATTCTTAAAATTTCTAGTTCTCAAATCGAAATTGGGAATTGAAATTTGTATTTCCATTTTGGATCCAAAATGAGAATTTGATATTTCGCCTCAAAAGGTGGAATTGGAATTGGCAATTCCAATACTTCTTTATGTTTTAACTATTTGATAAAAAAATTGGTTTCGCTTAATCTTCACTCCCACTGACATCACATGAGAAGAGTTGCATTCATCTATATTTAACAAATGTTGATGGTACTATTATATTTAGTGTATGTGTCTTCTATCTTGTTGTTGTTATTTCATATTGAGTTGTCTAATTGTTTGCAGTATCTATAGATTCTCAATAAAATTGAAATCATCTTAGTTTTATGTCCATATGTACAATATGAAAATGCACTAGGCATTACCCATTTGCAGGGGTTAAAAAATAGTCTATTGTCCCCCATTATCAGCACAACAAAAGCTTAGGGTCGTTTCAACACATTTCTTCATCTTTGGGTCCCTATAGAATTTATAAAGAAAAATGATGTTATGGGAGTATACCTATTGATCAAATTGGCATGCACAACTTGTCAAAAAAAACTTATTTGCATAGAAATTTGTTTGGAAGGATATCTAGTATTAAAATGAACTATAATTTTCATTTGGTTTCCATAATGTAACAATCATTCATTTCACCCATGAAAGAAGTATCATCAAAAGTGTTAATGATTGTAGCATCGATCGATGAAATCAAATGTTTGAATGACTTATCGATCTCAAACATTTAATATCCATCCTTCACAATTATTCTTAGTCATGATAATAAGAAAATGTTATTGATAACTAATGAGAGCTAGAGAGACTCTTAATAGATTATGAAACAATTTGAGGGTTGAAAATTTGAATGGCTAATTCAGAATATGTTACACTTCTATTTTATTAAATTTTCCATTACATAATTGGGGGAAGCGGTCTATGCATTTCATCAAGGGTCTATTTGGTTGCAAGAATTGCCGAATGCGACATTCAGTAATGTTGGAATAAGCCCACTTCTAGAATTTGAGCATTCTTAAAATAATTTCTAGAATATCATTTGGACTTGTTTGGTTGAACTGGAAGAGGAGTCGAAAGATGCATCTTCTATATTTGGTTGCAAGAATTGAAATTGGAATTGGAATAAGTTTTTTAATTTTTTTAATAATTTGAGCATCAAACAACATTAATGAGCCTAGTTGGGCTTGCTCAATACATTTGAAAAAAATCTGTTCAAACTCCCCTACTATGCCTCATTGTTGCCTGTCTCACCACATTTCACCAAAAAATAACTTCCCTCCAATAATTTGGCTTATGCAACTAGGGTTGGGCCCGACAAGATATAAAATTTGGTTTTGAAAAAATAGAATAAGAATAGGCTATTCCTATTCCACCTTTTAAGTAGGAATTCCACTATGCTCATTTTGGGCTAAAATTAGAATTAATAAATTCTAATTCTACTTTTCGTGTTTACAACCAAATGCTGAATTTTTGAATTCTAGCAATCGGATTTTGCTATTCCCATAGAATTTTGACTACTAAACGGGCCCTAAAGGTTTGAATTGAAATTAAGATATTGGTTTGGATAGTAAGGTAGACTATGACAGACATATAGGGTACATTTTCCTTCTCTTTTTTTGCGGGTGGCAAATGATTGGAAGGAAGGGAGCACACCAAAGAATAAAGAGGGAGGGCCTTGTTACGCTCCAAGACATGCTATAGTGAGATGGGACCAACATCATCCCTCACCCAAAACCCTCCCAATTATTTAAGGGACTGCCCTATCAAATGTGGGTGCCTCCTCATTTCCACACAAGCCCAATCATTTTTACGGAAACCCTTCTATGATGTTGTTGTCACATACAAGGAATCTTGGAAATTCCTTATTGGACTCAAATCACCATAGAATTCTCATCACCTTGCATGCGTATGACAATTGGATCATTTTTAGGAGAGTTATTTTATTGAATTTAGAGTGAGATGGCAAGCACAATCTAAGAAAAATTGCAGAGATAATTGACAAATCTTTGTATGTCACTAGAGAACGTGAGTGTATGGAGCAACAAAATCTTGTCAAACTGAATAGGCATCAATAATGGAGTATTTGGGAAAAGAACTCAATCAGTAATAAGAATAATAACTTTGGTACAAAATCTATGCGTCGTGATCAAGCATGAAATGAAAAAATATTTAATTGTTGGAACATTGAGAGTATTGAAGAGTAGTCGATATTGATAAGGTTAAAAACTATCAGTGATGGTTGAAGGACAACAAATATGATGCAGCAAGTATTGTTAAAGAAAATAGAAGACACAATATTCAGAGTATTGATAATACAAGTTGTTGTAATCAGTCAAAAGGACCAAGATTCACAAGGTGAAGTTCCATGTTGACGAAAGCAAAAATAACTTGTTGCAAGGGGGTTGAGTTTGTGGAACATATCTAGATAAATTATAACATTCAGAGGGAGTTTGAAAATTCATCACAGGCAACCTTATATGAGGAGTTGGAAAACTTGATATCAAATTTATAGGGAGTTTGACATTTCATTAGAAGTAACCTTGGATGAGGAGGTCAAAACATTAATGTTTCTTTGTGAAGGAGAAGTTTGAAAGGCAATCCCTCATAATACATTTGTCTCTATGAGACAAAAGTTTGAGGTGAAAACCATTATTCTTTGATATGGTTCATGGTGGATGTCATGATACCATTGCATGAGAGTATCTGTGGTGACCTCATATAAATTTTGATGTTATGTGTATGACTCCATGATTTTAATGAGTTTGCACCTGTGTACAACATGAGGAAGTGACGACTTCCAAAATATTATCACTTGTATTTGTTAAATTCATTAGAAGGTGACAATCTTGAAATAACTTAATCTTCTATTATGGTGGATATCTTATGATGTCTAAGCAGATCGTGATAGATTATATCTTGCATGGTGGATTAATTTCCTTAAACAAAACCATGAATATAATGTGAGAACACATGTGCACATACCTTACGAACATTTGAGTACTTGGTAAATATTATGTGAGTTGATATTCTGAGGCCATTACTCTTGATATCATGAGATGATATTGAAATGGTGATTATCTTCTGATCACATATAGTCTTAAACATGTGTTTGATATCGTGTCCCTAGCTAAGAGGGAATGTGTTGCATCCCATTTTTTGCTTAATTTTTTAACTTGCTCATATAGCCATTGTGTTTTCATGTGAAGTAAGTTGACAATTAAAAATGGTTATGATCATATGAAATAGTACGATGGTTAATCCTTAAGATTTCATGTGAAGATGGCATGTTAGTTATCAATTAAGATGGTATTATATTGCTATCTTGAAATATTAGGAAGTTGATTTTTTTCCATAAGAAATAAAATAGTAGTTAGTTCTTATGATTTATGATTAATGCCTTTACACTGATCACTTCCAGCCAAAACAGACTCAACACCGTACTGGACTAAACCAGCAGCACCAAGCTTTATCTTAGTAGCGGAAGATGACAAGGTTGTAGTTACATTTGGATCTTCAGGTGTCGCGACATTTTGAAAATGTAATGCTAAACCTGAACCAATTAGTAGCATTCACGGGCTTGGTATATTTTACAACCCATGATGATGCAAATTGTGCATCGCCAGTTTGAATCATGCAATGCTTTTCTCAATTCATGATGATTTGGTAGAGTCAATTAGTTTAAAAGAAGAGATATCTCTGCAATTTGGAACTAGGAAAAACATAGCCCCAGTAGATCCCTGATTGATGCAACGTCGGAGGTACCTTGGAGAAGGTGTGTTCTTAGACTATGTCATGCGCATGCACAATGTACTAGGTGCTTGATCAAATGTTCGATGCATTTTGAGTTCAATCCTACAGCACCATCGGTACAACCTCATCGAAGTTGGTATCTAGCTAGAGAGTAGGTGAAATTTATGAATTCCAATAACACACAATGTGCTACTAGTCTAAATAAGGGAAATTCTTGATAATTTGTTAGCAACAATAAAATGGCGATAAGTTTTGTTGAAGTGGGTTGTTTGATCGGGATGGAAAACAGTGAGCAAGTGTTCAGTTACATCAAGCAACATCGGCATCGATAGAGTAGCAATGGAGGCACACAATGGAATTTAATTGCAGAGCAGTTGAGACTTCTGAGAGATCTCTACTCCACCATTGGGATTCATTCCTCCACTTCAAAACAAATAGTTTAGAAGCTCAGTCACTATAGAAAGATTGAAGAGAAGATCTTTGACAGTAATACGAGGATGAAAGAAGCTATGAAATATTTTTGTATTAGTGTGTTGAAATATTTAACACTGTGTGTTGAAATGAAGCTTAGTGTGTGATATTTAAGCTGTCCGAAACAAGTTAGGTCCAAAATAACAAAACTAGTATATCGAATCAAAGAATCTAACAAAATCTGAAATAGCGAATCCAGAATAGCGAATTCCAGCAACCAAATGAGCCCTAAAGGATACTAGGCACTAAATCTACCAAATGTGTTAAAGGTTGCCACCTATCTAAAAATCTATGTATGAACCTTGTTTTAGGAGACACCTACATTATTAGTATTATAACTTAATGCTCACAAAGAATGGGGCCCAGGAAAAGTTGAGGGAAAATTAAAGAATTTTCAAGATAAAGGACACCGAAATTTAGAAGACATTGTATAACTATTTATAGTAGAATTTGTAACAGAAAAAGGAGGGAACTTTTTTAAGGGGATTTTCATGCTAAGCTAGAAGGGAATATTTTGTTTCAGATACGGTTATTATACACATGCATTTTGGACTAGGTGCTTTACATTTTAGGGATAAAAGATTTTGCAAAACTTTGATTTTGTTTTTGTCTTTTCAATTGTCAATCAAGCATTGTATTGTTGCAATGTTCCTTACAATATTTATTTATGCAATCTGAACAACTTTGACTTTTCAAATGTATATCTATATAAAGCAGGGTATTGAATCTTTCTTTCATTTATTGGCTAATAGAGTGTTAAGAATGAATGGACTTTGATTCATTTGTCTTTATTCCTTTTGCTTGTAAGTATGTCCTTCACATGCATTATGATTATGAACATATGTTGGTCTACCTTTAATGCTTTCAAGGAAAAATAATATTTAGTATTTTTTATTCATTGCATATCATAAGGAGTTGAACCTCACAATTCAGAGGAAATATTTCAACAATTCGATGATAACTTCCTCAACTACTAGCATCATTTTCACGTCCTTTTAGGCATTGTGAGTTGGCTTGAGTTGGTTTTTTTGAAGTGTGAATCAATTTATTGAAAATAATTTGGCAACTCTACTAGGGATAGCAAGAAGATCGGTGCTTTCGTGCTTATGTTGATGTCTTTTCGAAAATTATGTTAACAACTTTGTGGATTTGAGGTCACCGAGCCAAGAAGATGGATTAGTTTGAAAAGAGAAGGTCTCCACCAACTTTTGAAGTGTCAGTTGTAGATGACAAAATGCTTCATGTGCTTCTTAGCTTTGCTAAACAAAGTATATGTGAAGCTATGAAGACATGGTTTCATCCTTCCCAAGATCAAAAATATGCACTTTTATTAAGAGAGATGTGTTGTGTGTGTGTGTATATATATATATATATAATAAGAAAATGTTATTGATAACTAATGAGAGTTATAGAGACTCTTAATATCATCTACATATGCATTGAAAGATAACTTGAAACCCAAAAAAATAAAAAATAGAACTCCAAGTGTCAATGCAAGTTACAGTAATGAGAAATCTATTAAAACTTAACATGGTGATAAAGTTTGTAAAAAAAAATTGGCATTCCCTAAAAATTGATAGATGATGAAACATTGCTATTTGCAAAGAAAATTTGATGGTTGGAATGTTGAATGCCTAATTCAGAATATGTTACACTTCTATTTTATTAAATTTTCCATTCCATAATTGGGAGAAGCAGTATATGGATTTCACCCAGTTTTCTCTAAAGAGTTTGAATTGAAATTAAGAGTTGGTTCGGATAGTAAAGCAGACTATGACCGGACAGCTTAAACATCACACACTAAGGCTTTATTCTTAAACTAAAAGTGTTAAATAGTCAAAGTTGACTTATTTTTCCAAGCTTAATTTCTTCCTTTGTGTGTGATGTTTAAGGGTGGTCAACTATGATAGACATAAAGGGTACATGTTTCATTTATTTTCTATGAGTAGAAAATGATTGGAAGGAAGGGAGCAAGGGTGGAGCGCTCCAAAGAATAAAGAGGGAGGGCCTTTTTATGTTCCAAGACCTTGGGGACCAACACCATCCCTTACCCAAAATCCTCCCAACTATGAAAGGGACTGCCTCATTTAATGGGGGTGCCTCTTCATTCCCACACAGGCCCAATCATTTTTACGGAAACCCTTCTACGATCTTGTTGTTACCTATGAGGAATCTTGGAAATTCTTTATTGGACTCAAATCACCATAGAATTTTCGTCACTTTCCATGCGTATGACAATTGGATCAGATTTTATGAGAGTTACTTTATTGAATTTGGAGTGAGGTGGGAAGCGTGATCTAAGAAAAAATGTAGAGATAAGTGACAAATCTTTGTATGTCATTAGAGAAAACAAAAATTTGTCAAATTGAGTAGGCATCAATAATGGATTAATTAGGGAAAGAACTCAATCAGTAATAAGAATAATAATTATGGGACAAAATCTATGTGTGGTGATCAAGCACGAAATGAATAAATATTTAAATGTTGGAACATTGAGAGTATTGAAAAGTAGTTGATATTGATAAGATTAAAAGCTATCAGTGATGGTTGAAGGACAACAAATATGATGCAACAAGTATTGTTGAAGAAAATAGAAGATACAATATTTGAAGTATCAATAATACAAGTTGTTATAATTAGTCAAAAGGGCCAAGATTCATAGGGTGAAGTTTCATGTCGAAGAATGCAAAATATTTTGCTACAATGGGGTTGAGTTAGTGGAACATATCTAGATAAGTTCTAACATTAAGAAGCAGTTTGAAAATTCATCACAGGCAACCTTATATGAGGAGTCAAAAAACTTGATATCAGATTTAGAGGGAGTTTGACATTTCATTGGAAGTAACGTTGGACAAGGAGGTCAAAAGATTGGTGTTTCTTCGTAAACACAAAGTTCAAAATGAAATCCTTCATAATACATTTGTCGCTATGAGAGAGAAGTTTGAGGTGTAAAGCCTTATTCTCTGCATGGTGGATGTCATGACAACACCACATGAAAGTATATGCGGTGACCTCATATTAAAAAATTATGTTGTGTATGACTCCATGATTTTAATGAGTCTACACCCTCTATTTTATGAGGAAGTGATGACTTCCAAATGATTGTCACTTGTATTTGTTAAAGTTATTAGAAGGTGACGATCTTACAATAACTTAATATTCTATTATGGTGGATATCTTATGATGTCTAAGCAGATCATAATAGATTATATCTTGCATGGTCGATTAATTTTCTTAAACAAATCCATGAATATAATGTCCTTAATATGAGTATTATTGAGAATACATGTGCACATACCTTATAAGCATTTAAGTACTTGGTAAATAATATGACTTGATATTCTGATGTCATTACTCTTGATATCATGAGATGATATTGAAATAGTGATTTTCTGATCACAGATAGTCTTAAACATGTCATGCCTAATATTGTATTGAAGCAATATCTAAGTGTGTTGTTTGTCTTCCCTAGCTAAGAGGGAATGTGTTGCATCCCAATTTTTTCTTGATTTTTAAATTGCTCATATAGCCATTGTGTTTTCATGTGAAGTCAATTGACAATTAAAAATGGTTATGATCATTTGAAATAGTAAGAGGGTTAATCTTACGTTTTCATTTGAAGATGACATGTTAGTTATCACTTAAGATGTTATATTGCTATCTTGAAATATTGGGAAGTTGATTTTTTTCGTTAGAAATGAAATGGTAGTTAGCCATTATGATTTATGATTAATAGCTTGTTAAAATAATTTTGAATATTTTGAAGAAAATGATATTATTATGAAAGATTTTCTTCTTACAAGAGCACATCGAAGGGGGGAAGCATTGCCAAGAAAGGAGATAGGCAAGGGACACTAGTTCATCTAGGGGTCGCAAAGTATGAAACCTAACCACAAAGGCTAAGGGGTAAAACGGCTAGGCAAGAAAGAGTATGTCAAGGACTACCATGAGCTACCTAGTCAATAATTGTGCATTATCAAAAAACACTAAACATTTAATTAAAATGTATCTTTTGACCTAAGTGATGATCTCAAAACTTCTTGTGATGTTGTCATGCCTTAGTACATTAGTGTCATATATATGTATGTATATGTGTGAATTAGACGTATGTATTTGTCCACATAATATAAGACATGTGTTAAATACAAGTATAGATAGGTGGCAGATGACATTATTGTACTAAAGTGTTATGCATGAATTAATAATTCTTAGCAATGGTTTATTTTCTGTTTGAGTGGTCACCTTTCTATATTGCTCTCATCAGCGTTTTTATTATTTATTTTTGGGCAGCCATATTATTAATATTATTATTGCCACATGGAGCCGATGGCCAAAGAATCTTGTAACTCTTGCTACCCTTGTATCTTGCTCATAACTGAGCCAAGAAAGCTACGTTTTATGTGATGGCTCCTGATCAAATATATATCATTTTCTCTTGACAAAAATAAGTCATTACTATCTCATTTTCCATCTTTGTTCCACTCTCAATATTTTTCCTACAACTTGATACACCTCTTACAAGCGACATTCAACGTTTCTTACATCAATGCACAATCAATCATAGCATATTGAAGCCTCTTGGAGTGGACATTCTGTGCATCAGGAAAAGTTGCTCACACTGTGCAATTCGACCATTATCGAGGTCATGTTGTTACCTATGCACATGTATAAATATATCTTGCAAATAGATTTTAAGGTATGGTTGAAGCCACTTGAAGATTTCCTATGTTGTTTTATTCATTGTGATTGAAACGATGATCTTCCTTATGAACATCACATGATTGTGTTGAACTACAAAGTCTTGTGTTTTTTTGAAAGCTTTTATTGAAATATAAACCAACACAAGTGCATCTTATATAGGAATATTTTCTATATACTTATTGCAATGAGAATTATGTAGTTTGAAGATTCAGATTTCTAAAAGACCAAACTTCTATACCAAAGTGTATTAGCAAGCCAAAATGGTTGAATACTAAATTGATTAAAGGAAACTATCATTATGTTGTCAATGCCAGAATGGAGGCTATATTGGTTGTTATATGAATGCTTAATCATTTCCGGATTTCCCTTTTCAAATGTCAACGCCAAAATGGCATAAGAATTGACCATGCATATCAAGATTTAAATTCATAATTATCTTTATTAAACAAGGGCCAGAAAGGCAAATTATTGGTTGTAATTACAATTACTCATGTGAACAAAGGATACTCTTTCATGATAAAAACAAGGAATCATCAATAACTCAAACAAGAGATAAGTTATTAAAAGAAATCGTGTTAGCTTATGATAGTCTTTAATGTAGTCTTGTTGTCGAGCAGTGGGTGATCGCCTTGGCCAAGCTAGGTTAGTGGCATGCTTGCTATTATGATCACAACAAGTCAAAGTGCTAGTAATTAGAAGATAGGTTGATAGAAGATGTGCACAGCCTCATCAACAAACTAGTTGATACAACAATCATATCCAAAAACAAATATATTATTAGTCGATATAACACCAAGATGCTCAGTGACTAAACAATGGTGCCCCAAGCCTAATTCCCATGGTGGGGAGGCCCTTTCTCGGTAAAGATTGTGTGGGGATACTTAAGGATCTGCAATTAAGAGGTTAAGCCCACTAGCAATGCTTCTCTCCTCTAATAGCTAAGGCTTGTACAATTTCCAGTTAAGAATTACAATTAGAAGTTATGGTTGTTTCCATGTACATAGACGACTAAAGCAATTAGATTAGTTAATCATTTACTTGTTATGTCAACAAAAGGAAAGTGAGATAAATGCATAAGTAGACATAACTACCTTTCATGTTACATTGAAAAGAATGTTATTTTTGAGATATTTCCAATTAATTAATTACTATGAAATTTTAGCATGTTATGAAATGCTAATGATTGTAGTATCAAGCAGCTGATTCCAATTGATAAAACCAAATGTTTGAATGACTTCGCGATCTCAAACAATTTATATCTATCCTTCACAATTATGTATGTATGTATATCTATATCTATATCTATATACACACATACGTGTGTGTGTGTGTGTGTGTGTGTGTGTGTGTGTGTGTGTGTAAGTTATTATCACATTTTCAATCATTATAATTTAAGCAAATGTTATTCATAACTGATGAGAGTTAAAGAGACAAGTCTCTATGGAGACGTGCCTCATAATGATAAGTAGGAGATAATTTCCAGCACAAGTCAATTTATGATATTGCTATCAAAATTTAACTATGTGATTTTGAGTCAAACTCATTGATCCATGTTTCATGAGTAGTGATTAAATATGAATCCATCTCTCATGAGAATAAATGGAACACTTAGCACTCATTGGATATAGGTGATGCTCACAGGGGTGAAGCACTAGGACTTCTGGGGAGGTCACCCATCCAGTACTACTCCAGCCTAAGTGCACTTAACTATGGAGCTTCATCCATGATTAAACCCAAAGATTGCAACCCCATTTGCAAAACCTTCACCAAGTGTTGTGCCTTATGAACCATTCATTAGAAAGCCCCTTAAGCTCATCAATAGACAAGTGGGAGATAATTTCCACAGCAAGTCAAATTGTGATGTTGCTATTAAGATTTAATTGTGTCTCATAACATCATATATACTTATGCATTGAGAAGGTAACTTGAAACACAACAAAAAAAAACTTCAAGTACTATTACAACTTAGAGCAATGACAAATCTATTAAAACATAAGAAGAATATAAAAATATGTGTACCTAACATTTTTTGAAAGGGACAAAGGATGATTTCCGTTGTGGAATTGTAGATGCAAATGGTAGCATCACCGACGTCAGGATAACTAAAATTTATTTGTAGCTCTAATGATGCAAAGAAAGCTACAAATACTTTTGTTCCTCCAAGCACTTTTCTTTCTTAATTAGAAACTTCTTTTTTTAATATGGATGAAAAAGAATCAAGAAAAAGATTACATCTTGCTTGGGGCAATGGAAGAATCTTTAGATTATGGTCCAAAAATGAAAGCTTTTAGTTTTTACAAAGTTGAAGAGAAAACTAAAGATCTTATTAATAAAACAAATATCGGCCAAGATGTTCAACCTAAATATTTATATTTTCCTTTTATCAATAAGGAAAATAAATTAAAAGATATCTTATCACCTCTAGTGGTATTCTTGATGAAGAAGACATTATGCAAATTCAGAAAATTTCCCTTTAGTTTCTTGATTTCGATGAAAAGGATTTTAAATAATGTGATGATTGTCTTGATGAATCTACAAGTGAAATTGATGAAAAATCTTTAAAATCAAATTGTTCCTATGCTGATCATTTTGTTTGAATAGAAAGAGAAGAACTTTCAGTAGCCAAAATGGATATGGTTCCTATTTTGGAAGAATGTGATAATTTGATGAAGTCTATTGGTGTGGGTGGAGAGAATGTTACTTTTCAACTATGATTCCATTTGTTAGGAAAGAGAAGATGTCTCTTTCATCAAATATGATGTTTGAGGAATATGATCTCCAAATCCTGCAACCACCTTTTGCATGTGCAATAACTATTTTATTATGTGGACTAAAGAGAGTTTTGTCTCTTGACAATTCGATGCCACGATTTAATAAGTTTTGTGAAGACATTAATGGTAATTGATGTCATCCCTAAAGGAAGACCTTAACAAAGAATGGTTAGATGATTAAGATATCATTAAATATTACTACTGACCAATGAAGGCACTTTGTTGACAAAACCGTGAAGGAACAATTAGCCGACTTTATGATAACCAATAATTAGGGTATCCTTTATCAATCGACAAGTAAATTGGGTGAGTGATGAATTAAACAAAATACTTGGCATTACCCTATCTAAAATATGCAATACTAATAGGACAACCTATGATGCAAGGTACTTGGAGATCATGTGCATAATCTCTAGAATAATAACATTAAGACTCGTTGATGAGGACTCCAAAAACACAAATTAGAAAAATTGGATAAACTAGATGAAGAAAGGCAACTGACAAAATCACATATTTGGGCAAAAGGGAGCTAGAATAACTTCCAAAACCAAAACATCATAACAAAGCAATTCCAACCTTACAACATGATTCAAGCTCTGACCTTACAGAATCAATGATATTCTTGATTACAAAGTAATTATGTTTGGGGATTTTAATAGACACATTTTACCTAAAACATTGACCAAAATTTTGTAGACCTTATCAATCTAACCACATAAATCCATGGGATTATGAAACTTGGAATATAAAATATGTTTTAGGTATACTATATAAAGACAATTTAATATATGATAGGAGAAATAGGAAAGATATCAGGAAATGGAAGATATCGATGATTGAAATGAAAATGGATATATATAACTATAAAGTGTAAAGATGTGTACATGTTATTCTTCCTTGTATTAACAACCAACTTTGGTTTAGACCTAATTATATGTTAGGACTAAATCCAAAGTATAAATACTTAACATGAATCCTTCAATTACTATAATCAATTTCTTGTCTAAGAAGTTGAAGGCTCTATCTCCATATTTCATCTCAATGGTCAATAGAAGTCTTTGTCAATTATCTCTAGAAGTCATTACCTAAGATGCATAGAAAATGCTTTATTGTGTATGCAAATGTAATATATTCATGATCTCAATAGAAACATTGAAAATATTATTTAAAAGGTAACACTAGGGTAAATGGCATCTATGAGGGTAGCATCCACATAGGCGCCACGAGGGAGAGACATGCCCAACATTTGGGAATGGAATGGGGAACAAAGGTGTATGTATTTATTTGCTTAGAGTTAACAAAAGTGGTTGGTAAGCAGCTAAATAAAAACTCAAATATAAGCTACACAAAGTATTGAAGCCATATCATCTAACCATTTCATATGAAAAATTGGTACCCAATGATGAATCAAAACCATCTTCACAAAAAGTATATAGTGGACCAATGGTTGAAGTCTCCTAAAATATATTGCTCACTTTAAGTTCACTCATATACATGGTGAGCTAGAGAATCAATACAAATCAACTATGGTCGAAAGGACTAGAGTGTGCTGAACAAAATCTTGAGGGCCTAGGTTTCAAATTTGAGGAACCTATGAACACTACCTTATAACACAAAAGTTCACCTCAAAGGTTAAGGAATATCATCAATTGTGATGCATGACTATATACACAAATGACCTTGCCAAGGTATTAAGGAATATCATCAATTGCGATGCATGATTATGTACACAAAAGACCTTGCCAAGGTTATCTATGCAGATTTCGCTTAATGATTAAAACTCAAATAATAGCTCAAGGAGTCTCATCGATTTGATTTCGTGAAGATGCATGGTTAGTAGTCATTCACTTGACCTACCAACTATACATCTTCATGAAATCAAATCAATTGAACTCCCTTGAGCTACTATATGAGTTTTAAGCATTAAGAGAGATTTGTGTGTGTGTGTGTATTAAAACCAATGTTCCGAGACTTGGCGAGTCCAAGGCAAACACGGCCTTTTCGAAGTAAATAGCCTATGGACTTGTGACTCGACTGAAACTTGGCCAAGTCCACATGAACTCACCAAGTCTCGAGTCCATGACTCCCCAAATTTTCTTTTTTGTAATTTTTTTTAAAATTTTATATTTTTATTTTTTTTTTAATTTAAAACGATAGAGATTTCTCAAAGGTGTTTTTTCAATGTATATTAATTCTGAAAATGATGAGGCATGTCACGGATTTATTAAGGATTGAATGTTAAATCTTAAATTTTCAACTTTATATTATGTTATTCAATTTTTTTCCTTCAAAATTTTGTTGTTATACTTATGTGATCTATTCAAAATTGTGTATGAGTGTTAAGTAGCTTCTATTTATCTCAATTATTGTGTATTTGATGTTAATTGACTAAATGATGCATGAAAAAACCATTAAAACCTTATAAATCTTTAAATTTCATGGGTTTTTTAATTTTTCGAGTCCTCACCAAGTTCGATCGCGAGTCCAAGTCGGATTTTGACTTTCCAAGTCAAAGGCGAGTCCGAATCCCGTAACTATGATTAAAACCAGTTGTTAGAATAACCTAAATTGCAAGCATCAAAAGAACCAAAGCCTTTTGACTCAACTGCACCTAGTGAAAGTCTTGATTGTTTAGGAGACAAAGAATCAAATCACTTACTATGTGAACTAAAAAATCAGATCACTAGCTACTTGCTTGGGAATGGGCGGGATTCTCACAAAGCATTTTGTAGAACTACCACTAGCATAATTTGGATGGAGACTACTCATAAACAGTTTTTTTTTATTGACCTTGCTAGGAAAAGTTCTATATGACAACGTTAGTAGTGATTCTGTTCACGACATAGACATTCGCAGTTTACTATGGGGTATATGAAAGCCAACAGAATAAAGTACAAGACATTTGAAAAATTATAAACTAATTAGGTCTTCTTGTGCAAATTTCCAAAAATTCTAGCTATGTGATTCTTTAGGAAAAAAGAGTTATTAAGAAACTAATCCTATCCTAATATTATGTGGAATACATGTATTTTGAAAAGAACTGTAAAAATTTTATCCAAGAATGCTACCCAAAAATTGCAGCCTAGGTGCAAATATCATAACTAGTGAGTGCTTGGGAGAAAAGCAAAACAAGAAACCAAACCAACATAGTGCTAAACAACCAATGCACACCGATTCTGTGTGTAAAAGGGTGCTCAATTGCTAGATAACTCTACATTCATGTTGGCTACCACACCAACCAACTAGGGATTGAGCATAACAGTTGTAATGCTTGAGGACAACTTTGGGAAGCTGGTTTCCCATAAAAGATTCAACATGCCAGCCAAGAGACACTTGGTTTAATGGCAAAATCCATGTTGTAGGCACCTAGATGATGCTAAGTTCAGATCTTCTTCAACACAAAAAAGAATCAACATGCCCCATCAGGCACCTTCTTATCAACCCACCCAACAAATTCATGTTCATATATTTACATCAAGAAGAGTCAACAATAAAATGGGGCAATATACAATGTAATGAAAGACAAATAAAAATTCATGTTCATCTTTACACCAAGAAGAGTCAACAATCAAAGGGGGCAATATACTATGTAATGAAAAACAAACAAATAAAAATGACAGGTGTCAAATGGGTTGTCTGATATTTCATTGTACCACTACTGCTATTTCCTACCAAGGTTTTCTATCTATGTTAAAGAGGTAATGAAGTGGTGGAAGAAATTTAGACTAACCAACTCTATGTATGATTCTACATTTTTGCATGCTTACATGGTTTCGCTAACTTATCTACCCGACTTCCACACAGTATGTGATGCAGAGCCTGGAAATATGAAATCAGAAAGTACACTAATTGCAAGACCTCAGAAATTCCTATCATAATGGTTCAACGATATAAAATCATTTGTATTCATCTGTCCCTTTTGCCTCAAACCATGAATTTTTCAGTTTGTACAGCTCTCCCTGCATGTGACTTGTGATAAAAAACAGAAGGCAGAAATTATACGATGTACTAAATAGCATGCCTGCCTGGTAAACTTCATGGGTGAAATTACCATTTTATATTTAAAATTGTGGTTTATGTCTTCTTAATACACATGGGTTTACACTAGACATAAATCTCACTGATTGTGAGATCTCTGCATTTCATCTCATAAATGCAACGCAGCTTGATAGGGATTAGCACAAGTCAGAAGAACCCCAACATGAATTCTCATGAAAAAATCTTTTGATTGTTTCTATAAGGTTTTTTGCCACCAGGCAAAGTTCACTCCCAAGGATCCCACGGATTGTGATTGCTGCTCAGTTAATAAAAGAGTGTCAACAATGAAAGGCCTCTATACTACTATAGCTTCTCGGTTTTGTATAAAGGCCAAATAATCAGTGTAACCATTTCTTAATTAAAATTAGGACAGCAAATTAATAATCATGATTTCTGCATCAAAGTTTGCAATACATGAGCCTTGGCATTGGCACCCAAACACCTGCATAATTAGAAATCAATTGAATGATGGTAAGTGATTGTTTATAGTTCGCATTAGATTGACAATATGTAATAGACTTCAACAATTTCTATTTTTTCAGGCTTGTTAAGCGACAGGTTGATGATTTCCTGGAAATACAGGCACATTTGTTTTTACCTGCCACCTAAAAAATAATTTGCTTATATTGACAAATACCTGAGAACTTCAAAATAGAGGGGTAATGAGAGATACTATACCGTGACCAAATCCCTTGTATCTGCATATACATAATGATTGCTTGGATATCTCCTGAATTCTTTATAATGCATTGTATATGTATAAAGAATATTTCTGTTAGTTTTTTAGATCAGGACTTGCAATTATGACTGCATAACGGATTGAAAATAGAGGTAATATAAGGAGGATAAAAATGGGCAGTCCACTGCTTCCCCCTCTGACTATTAGGTCCATATTGGAAATCTAAAAGTAACAGACAAATCGTGAATATGTTTTATGGTACATGTTAGGATGTCTAGACAGATGACAAGAAGATAGGCAAAACTTATAAAACTCCTTACCCTACTCTGACAATGTCTGATTGAATTTCTCCTTGATCTTGTTGCCTCACTTTTCAGTTTTTCTTCCTTCCATCTTCTGCACAGTGAGTAGAACCGTAGAAACTATTGCTAGGCAAGTGCAACTGAAAATTACTGTAGCAATGAAAAGAGTGCACTCAAATTGCAACTGCTAGAAACTGTCAAAATCTGTTGCTGCCCAAGCTCCTTTGAAAAAGAATCGACTAATTTTCATTTATGTAAAGATGTATATTAGAGGGATAAGTCACCAGAAAAAGACCAAGTCAATTGTAAGTTTGGCCAAAGTGTAATTTCACTTTCAGTCTATGAAATTTATACATTGGTCCTGGTTGCTAGTAAATGCTACCATTCAAATTGCAGCATTATAATAGGTTTGTATATTTCTAAGGTCCCAAAGAGCTTTGCTACTAGCAACCAGTTTCCTCCCTCTAATATTTTGTGGGTCTTGAGACCATAACCTTGAGGATCTTCAGCAAAACAAAAAACTTGTGTGCCACACAATGTCAGAAATCCAAGCCGATAAAGACTAGTTCAATTTATAGGGTCTGTTTACTTGTGCAGAGGTCACATGATCTAACAGACCATTTGGAAATTATAAACTCTCGAAATATTTTCTAGCATTCAGCTTCAGATAAACTTATCTCATGCTATATGTTGAAAAACCCCAAGCCATTTTCCAGGTCATATTTAATGCAGATGTGCAGAAATGCCTTTTCTGAACTAAACATAGAAGTGTCGTTGATTACATCGAACATGTAAGTATGCATTCAAATTTCCATCCATTAATAAAAATGAAAATAATTGTCATGCTATCTTGTAAGATTGAATGATTTTTTATCACATCATTAATTACGATTGTGATGCCATTACAATCTACCTATTTGTAAAAATGGTTATCAATAAAGGGAAGACGAAATTTAATCACCCAGAATTAATACTCTGTCAATCCTGTTAAACAATGTTTAGTCTTTATCACCACTCACTAATGAGGACTTTGTCAGTTGGTGGATGCCCACTTAGGCCGGGGTCCCATGGGAGGGGCTTGGGCTCTATTTTTGTGGAGTGGGTACCTCCATTGTAATTTTTTGGAGGGGGCTAAAGGTTTAATTGGAATCTTTTTCTACAAAATAGGAGATCAGGTGAAAATGGGGTGGAGCTCAATTTAGCCTCACCAACTTAGGAGGTGTTTTTTGCCACATGTCAACAATCTATTAATTAGTTTAAGAATTTAATTATGACAGTAATAAAATAATGATATCATAAATTAAAATTCTTCGAATGATATTCATGGGACCACCAGTTTCCGTAAATTTAGGAGCCAAAATTTAAAAGCTCAAAGAAATTAAGAAAAATCATGGGACCATTTCCCTTTAAATATTCCTAAAAACTCTCAGCAGCTACCCTGCTCTATGTTTAAGGAAGTCCCCTCCATGGGACCCCAGCCTTATTGTGCTTTATTAACAGACTGAACTAGCAATTATTTCTATATACAGCATTATTGTCTGTTTCACTCTCAAATAATTCAGCATAATGCAAAGCATCTATTATTAGTTATTTTCCATTATAAACAATAATTCAATCCAGTTATAAACAATGTTTAGTTTTTATCACTGGTCACCAATGAGGACTGTGTCAGTTGGAGGAGGCCCACTTATCATACGTTATTGAGAGACTGAACAATCCATTATTTCAATCTACAGGATTGTGTCTGTTTCAGACTCTCAAATAATTCAACATAATGCAGAGCATTTATTATAAACAATGTTTTCCTGTTTGAGAGATGCACTTCTGGATTAGGTTGTGTGTAAAAATTAATGTTTTTCTGTCCTTTCTTCCCTGCCCTAACCTGCCTCATTGTTGAAAAACATTGTTTCCCGTACTTTTCAGATTTTCTCAATCATATCATTCCCCATAACGCATAATGTCTATTGTCAATTATTTTCTGCTATTGACAACATTTTTCTCTGTCCTCCTTGTCCTGCCCTCATTGTTAAAAGAGATAAACACATCATGTATTCTAAAATTTTGCCTTGCTGTACTTTCAAAGTTTGCCTTGTACATCACCATACTCCTGTAATTTCTGGTCCACTACTAGATAGAACCTGCTACTCCTGATTTTGTACAATCACTGCAGTTTACAATCTTCACTTTAGATGGGCAAATGGTCATTTGGAGTTATAATTTGAACTTTACCTTTTTAAGATTCTTCGCTACAGAACAAAAAAATGGGTCCTCTATAACCCAATGTCACTGTTTGTCATAGAATGACAAAATAAGTTGGTTAGTTTGGGGGTTTATATGGGGCAAGGAAACAAACCACAGGTTGTCCTGTCCGTTGAGACTTCTACTCAGTTAAATAAAAGAGATACTGATGGTGAACTACAATGCTCAACCTACCAGATCAGCTGCTAAACCCTCTACCAAAAGTTTAATTACAAACAGCTTTATCACCTGTAAGATTTGATCGATAACTCTATTGCTATACTGTGTTACAGTTACCAAGATCTCCTTATCTGTACTCATCTTATTCATTCCTCTTTGTTTGCTTTTGCTTCAAACATACATAAAGCCAAAAAGGCAGTAGTCAACAGTTGTATCCCCAATGGAAGATCTCTTTATATCTGCAACTACATAAATTTTAAGAAATAAATAAATAAATGGAGATAAAAAGGAATGATATACTACCATCATTTTCCAAACGATCAATGTGAACCCAGTCATGCCATTGCTCTTCAACTTTACTATGCCCAGGGCAGAACTTAAATTCTATGTATCAGATGCACCGAGATGGAATTAAGCATGGTTATTAACAAAATTTGAATCGATATGTAATGGATCTTAACCTATGGTTAGGAATAGCACTAGAGAAGATTGATAGTGTGAATTGAAGCTTCTGTACACTGTGACTGACATTTAATTTTTGATGGATAATAAAAGTAAGTGGATGGTTATTTCTCTGGTGCATGTAGCCTGTATTGAGTGAACCATGTACCCAATGTGAGATTCAAAGCAGTAAAAGGTCTAATCAGATGAGACTACACAGCTCCATCCAAAGGACATTGCTCTGCTTTGATGTGTCTGGTAGGCAAATGTGGGACTAGTAAAAGAAGCATTCTGGGGGATTATCATATGCTGTTCCTACTAATAAAGAAATAATCAGGCATCTGTTGGAAGTGAAGACTGTCAAAGGATTCTGGAAAGAATGTGTAGAGAATCAGGCATATTGTATGTGGCTGCAAGATACAGAAAAGTCAAAATATATAAAATTATTATGGTCGTAACAACATTTAAGCACATAAGCACAGATTTATACCTATGTGATACTTATCCACCCCTCATTCAAAATTTCAACAAGACTTTCAGTGCACACTTCTGATGCATGCCAAAGCCAAGAAAAAGGCCACTGCCAAAATGATGAACAGGAGAACAAATTCCACTGCCAAAAGAGTTAATCAAAGTCAACCAGGAACTCATACGTACGTCAGTGAAATTAAAGAGAGTGCTTACCCATACCAAAAGACATTTCCATGTCAATAAGTAAGCTTGCTACTGATTCATGTTTCCAACTCGTATAAGTAAATGATACCAAAATAAACATTGCATAGATTTTACTATACCTTATCTTCTTTACAAGAAGAAGCTATGAGGCCGACAGAGGCAAGAGCGTAGAATAGCAATTCCGAAAAAACAAATGCCAGAAAAACTTGAAAAATAAAGAATAGCTTTATTTTGTTAAATATATACTTTTAGCTGCAAAAACTCATTAAACAATTGAAATACACCATTCATTTGACAAGCTTCTTAGACAACTATTCTTCCATTGTAATTACGATTATATAATCAGATTTCCCTATTGTTTATGTTGCTAACTTAACTGTCCTGAGCTGTCCTCAAAAATGCCTAGGCATCTTCTGTCAGAAGCATAAAAAAGGGTATTTGAAATCCTGTAAACATAAAACTATATTTTTGAATAATGTCAACTATAAAAGACAAACTGTAAAAACATAACATACCTTTCAATTGAATGCAAGAGTGTCTGAAGTTTCTACTAAAACAGTAAGTTTTGAAAATGATACAAAGCTTGAAACAAATTTGGAAGATCAACTGCAATGTAGCCATTACCATCTGAAATCTCCTCAGAATACTTCGGTAGCAAGCCATCAAAGACAATAGAAAACCTACCGCATGCCAAGGCAAAAAGCCCAATTTGGATGACTGGAAACAATTCATTTCCACAAATAAGGGAATGCACAGATAACAAAGAAAGCATTTGCGGTGCACTATGACAGCATACATAGGTCATGGTTGAACATTGACACCAGGAATATTTAAGGTTCTATATGGTTTGCCTCTCCAGATCTAGCACCATAGCATGACTTCTAGATACAGCCAGAGTTTCTATAGCTTCCATTTGTTTCATGGACCGAAAACTAATGTGTTATATCTATCACATTGTTTCAGAGCAAAAATGAATTCTGAAAACATTATATTCTCACCCGATTTACCTATAATTGAATATCATAACAGCACCTCATATCTCCCGCTCATAATCATGCGAGTGAGACCTTTCCACACGCTCTTTCTCCCTTTCACGGTCACGGTCGCGGCCACGATGGCGGTCACGGTCACGGCCACGATCACGGTCCCTTTCTCTATCCCTGTCCCTTTCTCTGTAATGCCTATCATGTTCTCTTACCTCACGATCACGATCAACATCACGGTCTCGGTCACGATCTCTCTCTCTGTCTCGGCCTCGAGAACGCTCGTGAGATCTTTCACGTGGACGTTCGTGAGATCTTTCACGTGGACGTTCATGAGATCTTTCACGTGAACGCTCATGATCTCGCTCCCTGTCCTTCCTCTCACGGTCCCCATCCCTTTCACTATCAATGCGAAAAAAACATAGCTGAGATTTCCCTGATGTTGGAATGAATAAGCATACTACTCAAATAAAACAAGAAAACCAAAAATGATACCGATCATCATATCGTTCTTCTCGAATCTTGGGCTCCTCAGACCGAGGTGGTCCAGCTGAAAGCAGCTGAGGCTCTCTGTAAAAATGCAATTAATCAAAGAACCGTCAATCAAATAATTTTTCCCTAAATCAAGGAAATAGACAGCAAATAATTCCACCAAAAGCCATATAGCAAGCCTGCTAACCTTCCAGAATATTTCTGATTAACTTCTTCACCTCCAACCCTCGTGGATCCCAAGCCGCCACCCAGCCTCCTCGGTCGCCAGTTGGGCACAGTTCTCCCACGTTCAACATCCACAAGCACTCTCCTATTGTCTATCTTGCGGCCATCTGCTTGCTTGTATGCAGCTGCAAAACAAAATGTGTTAAAAGGCACTCTCTCCAAACACTTTGATAAATATTAATTGATTAGATAATGATTTACCATTTTATATAGTTGATATAAACTTAAAATAAAGAATAAGGAATTATCTGAAGCTACTTGTGGAAAGAAGTCAGCCAGTTCCGAAATGGTCATGTAATATATCCCCCACTAATTTACAATATATAATAGGTCCAAAGAGCAAAAATATGACAAGTAGAGGATGGAGCATGCCCCGTACATAAGATACAATTTGTCAACATACTACAATTAACAAAAAGTACAATAGCAATGCTGAAAGTAACCTACCCTTCATATCCCTTGTGTGCATGTACTCCACAAAGGCATAACCTCTTGGCTTCTTGGTGGTTTCATCATGAACCAGACGAACCTAGACAACACAGAAGACATAGAAAGTCAAATCAAGAACTCACAATTATAGGAGACAACTTTGCTTGACATGCTAACAAATTTGTGCTCAGACTACCTGAGCGATAAGCAGCTATAGGAAACAGCACTTCATTTTACCACCTATAATATTTCAAACTTCTAAACCTAAACTAGCACGGCAGACAGGCACTATGTCCCACTAGCCGTGCTCACCTTTGAGGTGTACAGCTTCGCCACGTGAGTTCAACTGAAAAAGCCCCGCCTTCATGGCAAATGCGTTGGCAGAACAAACCAATGTAGGTGGTAGACTTACCAAAAAAATATGGAACCTTCCCCCTTACCAAGGATGATACACTTAAACAAACTAAATACTAAAAAAGGAATTCTGGAAGAGTACTAAGTAACTATTGCGGAAAGTCAAGTTCGATCAACATGTATATTGAATCAAAAATCCTGGAAACAACAAAACCTTAAATTAAACGTACCCAAGTCGCCAACAAATACAAACTTTCTTATGCTCCAACTCTAAACATGAGGCGCAGTGTAGGAATGAGTGATGAAAACCAGTACAAGAAGTTGAACAAAAACCTTTCATTGCCAAATCTGACAAGATAACATGGTCCAGCAAGAAACTCTTACCCAAGAGCAACAAACCTAGACCCATTATGGGATTGCTCTAAAATACCTACCCGCTTGATTGGCCCATAAGCTTCGAATTCTCTCTTGATTTTCTGCTCCGTTGTCTCGTAGCTCTGCATAATATATTCAAAAAGGTTTATAGAATAATTAAAATCTAGAAAAATAAATATACTCACAGTTTAGTAAAGCACATCAGCATAAGCTACAAAAATAGCTAAATGGGGAAAAATATGTGCATACATTAACACTATTTTTAGAAAAAAGCAGGCATGTAACCACTATCAAACAACTTACAAGTCTTGCAACAAACAGTGTCTTGTATGGATCACCTGATACATTTGGATCTTTACTAGGATCATCTGCATGAAAATGTACAAAGTCAATGGCGCTCTGTTGGTCTTATAAATTTAGGCACAAAAAAATAAAAGAGGCACACACATTTCTCAAGATCCTCAGCTGCCTTCTGAACACCTTTCTCCACTCGAAGCCTGTGTATTCTTGCCCGTCTCTCTGTCTGTTCCATTCAGGAAATACAAAAAGAATGAAATGATTCTTGAAAGAAATAGTTAATATCCATATTTATGTTAGCCTAATAAGAAAAAACTGAACAAGAAAGGTATGAACTAGAAACTACTGCAAGATAAAAATGCTATTACAAATTCTTGAAAGAAGGAATCACCAAACAACTCCCCAACTATTATAGCAGTTTTCAGCCACCTACTATGTTGCATGCTTATGAACAAGAGAGATGAGAGGTGATATTGGAATTTCCAAAAATTAAATGTATTCATTTGTAAATGCAACATATACCCCATTAACCTATATAAGGAAAATCAAGTAAATACATTGAAAATAGAAAAGCACGGAGTTACCAACAAGTTCAAAGAAGTTGGGCATGGGCATAGTAATTCATCAAAAATTAAAAATAGAATTATTAGCAAGTTGAACCTCAACATTTTTGATGTAGCCTCAAGCTTTTATGACCATGTTACCCGGTACTCTATTAGTTCACTGTAGAGGGGACATGATTTCACAACAATAGAGCATTTCACATCAATATTTTCAAGAGCATATTGCAACTATACAGGTATCAACATTATTGGCCAATTAGCAGACATTTCAGCCTTTGAAATTGCTTTGACATCTATCATTTATCCCTTGCCAAAGGAGGCTCTGCCAAGGGGACCAGAAAACAACTAAGAATAAACTTCTCCCTAGAACAAGCAATTATTATTTAACTAACTCAGAAAAAGACATCAGACGGTCACAATTGGCAGAGTGCTCTAATTGCATAAGGTTAGAAGACAGGATATTAATACCTTACATAAGAGCAGAAAACTAGAGAATGAAACAACTAACACCAATAGCTCTGTATATCAACCAAACACATGTAATTGCTAGTTAGACAATTCTTATTCATTTCTAAATAGTAAATTGCAACAAAGTACAGAGATGATATATCTAAAATTGCAAAACTTCACTTTTAAAATTACAACAAAGTAGGTAATATTTTTTAGAAAAAATAGTACTAAGCTATGATACCAGTACGAACCTGGATATGGATGCAAGTAAGAGAACCCGGTGAATGGATACATGGAAAAAAGAAATTGGGGATTTTGGATGTGATTGCATGTGTATATATATATATATAAACTAAAGGGATATTAGTCCACAGTATCGTAACAGCCATCAGAATATATATATTATTATAAAGAACTCAGATTTATTTTAGCTCCAGTGGCTGGTTGCATGCTGCCTCAGAGGACTCTGCGTGCCATCGTTTGTGTCCAATTCACCAGCTCACAGAGACCTACTATCGGCAGTGCAGATGAGAGCTATCAGGATATATATTATTAGAAAGAACCCAGATTTATTTTAGCTCCAGTGGTTGGTTGCATGCTATCTCTGAGGACTCTGTGTGCTGTTGTTACCATATTCATCAGCTCACAGAGACCTACTATCAGCAATGCAGACATGACCAGCGACAGTATCTGCTCATTTTTGGTGAACATTCTACCCCACGACTGATGCATGGATAGTGTAAAGCCTATCGGTACAAAGCTCAGGATAGCAGCCAATGCAATTGCTACTACAATCGCCATGAGAGCCTTGACCGATCTGTTTACACCGAGCTTGTTTCCCACTCTTGTCAAAACTCCCATGCCCAGTGACAATGTAAACTTATAAAGCAGCACCATCATCTGGCTGAAAATTCCATCCGAAAGTACTATTGCTTTGGGATTCAACAATAGCCCACAAAGAAGAATCATGAAATCATACCACCACCGCTCTAAGTCTAAGCACACTGACACACAACTGAGGATTGCCAATCTCAGAAGCAACGCCCACCCTTTCAGACAACCTCTCAATACAGAGAGTGGATGTGCTCCCAGTGCGCATTCGGGTACATCCCACATCCACATCTGCGTCCGGACACACCTGCATCTGGAGATGGGGGGGTGCACAAAACCAGGTAACTTAGGTACTAAGGACTTCCACAGGGAAACCTTATCAAATTTTTCCTGCATAATTATCTGCAATTGCAACTAATTACACTTTTTCTTCTGTTACCAAATTGGGAAAACCCCTACATTCCTGGGTAAAATTCATCCCAGAATCAGATTGGGATGTGATTCACCTGCAGAATCAGTCAGGGATTGGTTTTCACTATTTAGCATGCAGAATCAGCTAAGGGGATACCCAGGCAATTTAAAGTTGGATGGGAAGTTGTCAAATTGCTTTCAAGTATTCCAATGATGGGAGAACTTTGCAATCCTGTGGTATAGCTTTAACAAGTCATGGTTGTTAAAATTTTGCCAAAACTCTTTACCATAGAGTAAGTATTTTGGACTCAAAAACTTCGATAAATGTTCATTAACATGCCTTACAAGTTAGTATAGCTGTTATGTTAAAATGATAATGAAATTATGCAGTTTTAAGGCTGTAAAATATCTATATATTTGTGGTTCTGATATATATTTGTGTACAGATGTTCCCAGCCAAAAAGAATTGCCATACAAATATTCTGTATCTGATTGAGCAAGTAAGAAATCTCCTTGTCGCCACTGACTTATATAGTTCTCCACTTCTCACCTCAATCACACTCATATATCTTCATTCACAACCATCATCTGTTCCCACACTTTATTTTCTAAATATCAGAGACCAAACTTGCTCAATCATCCCACTTTCCATGGGATAAATGTCAAAAACTTAGTATAATATATTGTTTTTGGGAATAACTCGAGAGACTAAACAAAAAATGTTAAAAAATATTCAGCAAAAATCAGCTTATGATTCAAAAAAACATTGCAAAAAACCCAGACAAATCAGGGCATGCCAAATTTTATCCAGTTTTTCAAAAAAAAGTGCAATAAAAATTCCAATTTTTCCCCAACACTTTGCCAGTGCAGTTTTTTAGTATCAACTGATTAGAATTCAAAAGAACAGCATTTTTTTAGGGGAAAACGTCAACAGATGTTAGTCACAATTAATAACGATTTTTCCCAGATTTTAAGCAATTTCTGAAACTATCAGCATAACAGCAGGAAATCATCATAACTCACAATTAAAAAAAATTCAGAAAGAGCGACATGGATTAAAAGCCATACAGATCATAGAGAAATGTAATGCAAAGAAAACGTTATAGACCCATTTTGAAACATTGAGGCTGAGATAATTAAATGTTATCATGCACGGGAAAAAAACCTATGTGATTATAACTCTGTCAATGGCTCGGTAAAAATCAAAACCTCTCATTAAACGGTTCGCATATAAATTAATTAACCCTTTCCAGAATACTGCATAACACGTTTAAGAATTCATTACAGCGTCCAGGGCAGATATCAAATTTCAACTACAAGTTTAAGCAAATTAAATCTACATGTCGTAGTCATAATTTTCTTAATAGGAATGGAAATACCATACCCGAGTCTCAACCTCTGGAACAGGAGGTGCATACTCGGGATCTCCTGGCTCTGCAAAATGATTGACAAACTGACCCATGCCTGCCCACAAAATCATAAAAAAAATTATTAAATATTACAGAAAACCCTCTTCCATATCAGTTTTAATAAACAAAATGTCACATTAAATACACATTACGAATTGGACTGATGTCATAAGTTAAAGAAACGACTAAAAATAGAACTATGAAAAGGGAGTGCCCTATATCCTGTTACCTGCACGAAATCAGTTCCTACAAATGCTAGTGTAGACAAGATAAATTGACATTAAGTTTAGTAGCATGTCCCTTGCATCAAATGATGTTTATCAACTACGTTACTAAACTTTTATACTTGGTGCTATAGTAAATAATTTAGTTCCCAATCCATATCCCTGGAGAGGTTTTCAAGGTGAGACTGACAAGTCATATTATGGAGAAGGATCCAGACAATAGGCTTGAATAAAGATTTATCACTAAAAAAGATTTTGAAGATTAGAATTTTTAAATTGGAAACAAACGAAAGAAAGCAGTGATTCCAGAACAGCAGAAAAACAAAAACTAAGTTCTGAGACTACTGTCTCCAACAACACCGCAAAGCATGTCCAACGTGTATGTTCGCTGCCCAAATACAGGCTGGAGTATGAGTTTTCCACTATGCAGTTATAGAAAGGGATCCCCAAACGTAGAGATCCATAGACAGCTACATTAAACAAATTGAATAGTTAGGACACAAGATGAAAACAAGCAGAAAGTTTAAATATACCGATGTATGATGGTAATTTTCTTTTCTCAGGAGGCGGCTTGAATTCGAGAGGAGGCCGTGGCTCAAAAAGCTTTAACAGATTGCTGGTAAGACCTGTAGGATGGCTTTGCCCTATCTGCACATTACCATTAGCAACCAGAGAATGAGAAATCTTAAAATTACTGAATTTCGCATAAAAAAAACATGAACATCTTGGAATGACTTCCAGCTGCTGGTTACTGAAAAAACTCTGTACGGCACGATCGTCACAGTCTATCTACATTCTAGATCAATAAATTAAACCCTGGACTGTCGAGGGAAGCATTTACCAGTTTTAATTGCAACACGGTGGCTCGGTTTTGGGCCTTGGTACGCGCTTGTGCTGCAGCATCTTTGTTGCGCATGAACACATCCCCGTAGTCAGCCATTGCTCAGCAGTAACACTTGAAAATGAAGAATGTCCTGCGAAGTTTTATTTCTCCTTGATAACAACTAATGCCTCTGATACAGCTATGATTTCCACACTGGATTTCCACGTTCAGTTGTGTGCTCAACCGATCTGTGGAGAACAGAGTTTGTAAGCCGAAAAAAAAAAGGAGGGTTTTGGGGAGGAAACGATGGAAAGATTGGAGTGGGTGTTCGCGAAAAAGATAACGATGAAAATTAGGTTCAAAATGTCAGATCGCTACTGTATTCATGAAAGCACTTTAGGGTAATAAGAAGAAAGGATGAGGAAAGTTTTTTCAATAATTCATCGTACCAGTTATTATTTCCTGCCGAAGTTAGGTAACTATAACATTTAGTGCATGTAAATTTCTATTTTTAATCGATCAATGGAATTCAATTATTTTTGAGAGCCACTCTTATAGTATATAGTTTTTATATTTAACATTAAGTTTTATATTTTTCATTTTTTTAATTTGATTTCTCTCATTTGCTAGTTTGCTTCAAGTAGTGCTTTGAAATTGGATTTGTTTTTTGTCTTTTTTATTTGTTTCTTTTATAATTGGTGGTAAATGTTTTCAACTAATAACTAATAAATGAGTTGAATACTTTTTTGCATGAAGACAAGGTGGCACGTCTTTCCACTCGTCTATGATTTAGTTTGAATTTTCTAATTTATGTGTAGATTAGGCATCGGTGCATCTTTCCACTTGTCTATGATTTAAGTTGGATTTTCTAATCTATGTGTAGAATAGGCATAGATATGGAACTCCTTTTTAGGCACTGGAGTATCTAGATTCATCTCCTGGCATTGAATACAGATTGTGGGTAGACTTTTAAATCTAGAAAGTATACAAATCCAATTGTTCCTTTAAATGATGATGTTGAATGGTTAGGTAGACTTTCTAGTCAAACAGTGGTTTCCACCGACTTGCAAGAACAGGACCACGATAAACAGTCTAGAGAGTAACTTTCTTCTTCCCTAGGATTACCATCAACAATCTAGGGAGTAACTTTCTTCTTCCCTACAATAAATGTTCATGTCGCCTAATACTGTTTACAATAAAGTTTTCCCCATCAATAATGGCACACTTCCCCATCAACAATGGCGCACTTGTCCACTGCAAGAACATCAATTTTGTAGTCGGTGTTTGCAACCTATAAATGCACATATGACACAACCTACAGGGTTGCCAAATTCTAAGAAGCCAATTTCCTTACTGCATTCTAGGGCACATGCATTTTGTTTTGTTCATTCTAAATAGTTCTTTGTTGTTTTGAGGTGAGCAATTTCTCCAAACATCTCTTTTACCTTATTTTGCTTCTGCAATTTATTTAAATTGTATTCTCCTTGGACATGCAATTGACCTAAGGTTTGTGAAATCCATGAAATTGTAGGCTTCCTATGCCATCATATAAAATTTGAGTGAATTGTATCAAAAACACAGGCTCTGAACTGCTCATGCACAAGTACCTCAAATTTCTTCTCTACTGACTTTTCCTCGTTTGCTTTTTTATAGTTGAAGAGAAACTGTAAATATATATGGATCCATCAAGTTTATTTGTAAAATGAATGCAAACAAGGCTAGATTTGGAGTCTGTCATAAGAAATTTAGAAAAGCAGAATAAATGTCTATGTTGAATGAAATTATATGCAGAAATGGTATAACAATAGTTGGATGAAAAGAAAAGACGAAGATTACAACTTTAACCCTCCTAGACATTTTTTCTCTTTTTGAAACTCAAATTGCAAAAGAAGGTATGAATTCTTGTAGATTGTAGATCACGTTATTTCTAGAGGTTCACATTACGCAAGTAGGGTTTCAATAAGCCACGTTGTGCCAAGACTTTCTTCTAAAATGACTAGTAATAGTATGGAACTTTATAGCTTGAGTTTATTTCTCCCTTTTATCCTTGACAAAATTGGGTGTAGCAAATGCACAACAGAATTACATATTCAGACAGAACTTTAACACAATATCTCATTTACCATTCTAAATTATTATTCTTCATTTATCAACCCAAATTAATATCCTAACCAATTTTATTTTTTTACTTCATTATACCTTTCTCTTTTTGAAGAAAATGTTTGTTGTTGTTTCCTTTGATGCCAATCTTGTATTGCAGAACCATACTTAACTGAATATTCAAGCTGCTAGAAAAATTATTGTAAAAACCACTAGCGCAAAATGTTTACTTTCTATCACTACAGAAAACTTTGATAACCATGTGAATATGCACAAAATTACTGCACAATATTGAACACAAGGTTGCAACCCAAGTAACCTACCACACCAAGCTCGGCCAAGATCAAACAAATCTATCTCTCCAAGCCATCCTAGCCATTTCCCATTATTTGAGTAGGCAACTATAGTGTCGTTGCAACTAGTAAATCCAAATTGAATCTTACTCAATCCAGTCAATGATGCTTTTATGTCGGAGTCCTACCATATGAAAAGACTTTTGCACCTGAACCACACTACCACACTACCCAAGTCTTCTTAATAGCAAGGGCAAACTTGCATGGAGAACTCAAAAGAAACCTACTTTAATACCATATAAAATTAGTACATAATAAAGTAGAGCCAAAGGCTCAAACACAAAACCAATTAGCCATCTTGAATACAATTGAGATGATTCCAAGTATTTATTTGTAAAGCCATCATTTCCAGCACAGAAGCTTCTCAACAACTAACCTAAAAACATTACTATGATTTGTAGAGTTGATTTATTTGACTTGTATTATTCGTTTAACCTACTAATATAATATAAAATCTATAACTTGCACCAATTCCTGAACGATACAATCTGTTGTTTTTCTTTAATGATAAACAAAAAGGAAGAATAAGTGTTGTTTCTATGTATTTTGGTCGAGCACCATGGCTTTAGAGTCTGTCTATTTGCAACTATATTCTAGTAGTGTTAATAGTTAGTCCTATTCAAACAAAAGCATGGATATCAATTTGGAGTGCTTGTGTAAATGATTTGTATGGTCATGGGCAAAGAACAAGGGCAACACATCCCTTAACTGTCAACCTTTCAATTCGCTAAATATCTAGTGTATTTTGGGTTTTGGGCAATAGAAAAAGAGAAAAACCACGTACCCAAATAGCAAAATGCATTATGTAGCAAACTTTTTGTTTTTTGGAAACAAATGCCAAGAACCTCAAGGTCTTACATTTTTTCTTTAATTGTCTTTAGTTCTTAGAGTAAAGTTTTGGTAGTTTGATGCTTTTATGGTTTATGTCTTTCACATTGTATAAAGTCAGATAGAAATGGAAAAGAGTAAAAGAAAGATTAGGCTTCATAAAATCAAAGGAAAAATCCACATCTCAAAGTATTCGGAGATTGGGCAAACAATGAAAAATCATGCCAAACTAACCCTCTGAAACTACATTGAGTGCATCTGATGCAGAACCAAAATGTTGAATTGTTGAACAAATGACTTAGGACAGCCATATATACAGCAAAAGAAGTGGATTATAAAAACATATTTCTAAAGCAACCAAAACTAAAAATAATCTTGCCTCAAAATGAACAATTCATGGCTAATGATTACGGTGGTCTCTATGAATTAGTTATAAATATGATTTATTACATTCTAAACAAAAACAAATATATTCATGAATCAAAACAAATACATTCATACTTTACCTAAGCATCCATAATATAGGGCCATTTGTATTTGTAGGAGAAGAATCCTGGTAGGTATGGCAACCATTACCACTACTATGAATCTGATATTCTAGTGAGAAAGAAGCATATTTTACAAATGTAAAATAGCACTTTGACCACTACCAATGGAAATAGAATTGATTGTAAAAAATTTCTCGATGTCTCAAATTCCCATAAATGTTTGGCTTGTCTGCTCTACAAAGACCCTTTAGCAGTGCCAAGTGCAATCATCACTAATGCAAGTGTCATACTTTCCTTTTGTTTCTCAAGAGATTGCATGACAAATGTGGAAGCACAGATAAGGCATGTGGAATGTTCACCAATTGCCTCATAGACCTACCTCCACCTTGTTTTGTTGTCTATTTCTATGTATTCACGTGGTCTCTTGTATTGGGAAGTGTATGTAAAATTACTTTCAATGTAAGGTATTTTGGTTTAACTTGTAATCTATGGAAATATTTTTCTATTAGGTCGACATTATGTTTAGATCAAGGAATTCAAGAAGTGGCGGGTTATATGGTATATTTCAAAATTTCAGCTACGTGTTAGAAAAATGTATTTAAGAATCCAAACACAATGGTTTAAAATGAAGGGTAACCACATAGAGAATAATTTTTGACCATATTGTTCACATTTATATTAATGTCTCTTTAAGGGCAGTTATTTTAAAATGGGTGTTCAAATTTGCTATAAATTGGTATATAAATGTCTTTTTCTTAAATTTTGATGTATTTTTTTGCAATTTATTTTTCGAATCTGTAAGCACTCGGATCATTTTTTGTTGTGTTTTAGCATGTTTCCACCACTCGTAGGAGATTTTTTTTTACTCGAAGTGGATTCTCTTTTAATCGCTTTCACCTGGGTAGCAATAAATTTGTTTTGAAATATGAGAGCATGATACAATTTTTAAGTACATAGTTTGGTTGAGTGTTTATATGGTGGAAGGCCTCCAGCAAACTACTAATGTTATTCTATGTTAAGTTTCGTTGGGTATCTTTCTCTCTCATAGGCAATGTGACTCAATAATACCACATAGCTCATGCCATCCACCGTTGCTCTGAACATTCATAAATACACAAAAATATACATCCCCCTCGACAATACTGATCCAATCTTCAAATTCACTCTTACCCCTAGCTCAAAAAAACACCAAAACACAATTGTGATCCAAATATGATTTCCATTCCACGACAGAACATGAAAACGATTAGTATTAGTAGCTAGTTCTAATCAGCTCTAACATTAGAGACATTTTTTTAGCATTTTTTTCTTATAAACAATGATCACAAAAACTAAGATGCTACACTTACAACAATATCTAAAACAATGACAAATTTGGCATTAGATTAAGGCATCCTAAAGGACCTTTTAGCCCGATGCAAATAAAAGTGGAGGGGGTCTAGAAAAACTGACCCCCAAATAGGGGCATCTTCGGATATATGTTGATGTGAAAAAAGTGAGATTTGTTAAATGGATGCAGGATTATTAAGCCTAAAAGACCTTAAACCCTGCTGATTTTGGTTTCACTATTTGTTTATTGTCAAGAAATTGAAGAAGTTGTTGAAAGATTGGTTTTGGTTTGCTTTGGTTTTTAAAAAGTTTTGCTTTCTTAGGGTTTTGTAATATGTTTCCTGCAAATTCTACCCATTTTTCTTCAATTCGCGAAAAATCTAAGATAAGTCTATGGTTTCAAGGAGTTTATGGTGGCTACAACCTATTCCTTCATATAATCAAATAGCATAAATTTTTATAATTGAAATAATGTCAAACAATACAAATACAGACAAATGTTGCCACCATGAAGAATGGTTTTTACTGTTTGTATGTATCTGGGAGTTTTTACAAATCAAATAATAGCTTTTGGATTTGATTATGTGTTATTTATTGGATTTGATTATGAGCTATTTCTTATTAATAATATTGTGGATCACACTTTATAGATTTCAAACATTTTAACATTAGATTGTAGGAAGGTCTTACAATCCATTCAAATGTAATCAAATAGTGTTTGAATTTGATTGGGTGTTAGTTTTTCCATTCATATTGTTAATAAATCAATCATGATCGGGTTCTAATTTTCCATCACTAATGTGGATAAAATCTCATAATTCATCATTAGGGTGTTAAAGAGCAATTGGAATGTTAGAAAATTGTGGAAGGGATGACACTGAAAGCAAGATTAAGTGTGTCACTTGAACATTTAAAAGAGCATATGTTAAAAAATCTACCTCAACCCTTAATGTTCATTTTGAGATTGTATTGGGTGTACTCTGAGATCTCAAGCTTCTGTCATAAATCAATTTCATTGAATGAGGGTTGTTAGCCTTCCCATGAATGGACTTGCTTCCTAATTTTAATCCCATGAAACTAGAACAAAAGATCTAACATATACATGCTTTCCAGAAAGTTTGTTTTTTCACACCAGAACAAATGAATTGTACAATATGTCACAATTCTTGTTCTATTTTTTCTTGAGTTTCTTATCAATTCTAATGATAGATTAGAAAGTGTGACTAGACAATAAAAAATTAAATACAATCTGAACTCCAAAACAACAATAGTACTTACTATAAGGGATAGTAGGAAAAAAAAAATTTAACATCTCAAGCACAATTATTATACCTCTACAAACTAACTGACAATTTAAGTATGTTTAGTTTAAATCAATTACGGTACGATTGTTCAAATACTTCCTCCTCGTAACATTCTAAATAAAAAAGTTTTGTTTCACAGAGTTTGTACTCCACTATACGAAATCACTCAATCCAAGGATAGACTAAAATTACTTGTCTGAAAATTTTGATCTTTTTGAATTTGTATGGTCTAATATGCCAGTATTCACCAAATTTCTATCAGTTTTCCCAAAATTTAATTTTGGAACTTATGATATTGTTCATAGTTTTCTGAAATAAAGAACATGCTCAATATAGGTTATATTCTAACTTGACAAATGGTTTAATTTGATTATATCATTTTGTTATTATATTTATTTATGTTGGTTTGTTGCCAATTTTTATTGAAAATATTTCTTAAGATAGATTTCATATTATGCATTTATTTATTTCTTTATTAATCAATTAAATTTTAGATAGTTTTTTATAAATTAAACTAATATTATTTATTTATTATAATTATCTAATTCAAAAATCAAATTATTAAAACTTATTCTATAACTATATCATTCAAGTAAAGAAATTTTATTATATGTCTTAAATGTTAATAGTTTTTACTATATCAATTATAAAAATATTTTATTTAGTACTCTTTAAATTGTTATATAAAATAATATAACTTGAAAAATTAAATGACCTAAAATAGATACATAGGTGGAAGTAAATTTTTTTTATAATATGTAAATTAATTAATTACTTATTTGCACATAATGTGATCCCATCTAATGCCCAATTTTTGTTAGTCATCTTATTGTACAAAAATGACAATGGAACAATTTATAAGCAACATATCTTAATGTCTTTAATATTTTGAAAGCAACATAGATATTGTTGATAAGTAGGAAATAATATAATATTATAGTATATAATTTTTAATAGTATTTTAATACTATAAAAGTTTATTAAAATTTAACTTTTATATTAGAGTAATATTTTTCTTAAAATTTTACTTAAATTAAATTAATTTTGTATTTAAACTTTATAAAATATTTTTAATGATTTGGAATATATAAAAAAAGCTATGTATTATTATAAATTTATATTAAATTCAAAATTTGTAATAATTAAAAATAATGATAATATTAAAATATTTTATTTATTAACATTATTATGATGTTTGTTTGTATTTACTTGATAAAAAATATTTTTCTATTATTCTTTTATACGTCTAACTAATATTAAATATATTTTTGTGTAAAGATATATTTAAATGATAGCATGCAATTAAATGAAGTTCAAAATATGTGTATTTGCATGATTTGTGTGATTTAACAAAATATATTTTTGTATTTAACAATGGAAACATTAACATTTGATCCAACATCTATAAGGCAACATGGAATAACATACACAACATTATCACGTACAAAAACAATAGAAAATTTATTTCTTGTAAAACCTTTATTGCCAAAACATTTCATAGCAAAGCCAAAAATAAATATAGAAATGGAACGCTTGCAATCAGATGCACAATGTAAACTTGACAATCGAGCTACATGCCCACAATCCACAATACATATGATCTTGTGCACATTAAATACATGAAGTTTACATGCTCATATGAATGATATACAAAATGACAATGAAATTATGTCAAGCGACATAATATGCTTACAAGAAGTACATATCAATCCATCCTGACACAATATCCTATTTCCAGAGTTTAGTACTCATCTTGTCAATGGAATTCATGGGATAATAACACTTATACGAAATACAATCATGGTACATACAAAATCATACCACACTTTAAAATACTTAGAGGTATTAACAATAACTATATCAAAATCAACTACTTCTTTCAATGTATGCAATATCTATGTGAGGCCAAATACTCCTTTCAAAGAATTTAACAATGCATTGGATGAAATCACAAGCACAATGGACCAAAACGCAATCACCTATATTGCTAGGGATTTCAACATTGACATGATATCAACAAACAAAAACACAATATACTTAAAAATAAAATGCATAACCTTCATTTTAACTTCATCCTCAATGATAATCACACCATTAATAAACCACTTATTGATCACATCTGGTCTAATACAACATCAAATATATGTTTTGTCCATAAATTAGAAGCATATTGGTCAGACCATTTTACAACATTCTTACAATCACATTTGCAAAAATAATTATAGCTTCATACACTAAGACTCACATTAATAGATTACAAAAGAAAAAAATAATATTTCAATTTTTTTGTGACCTAGAAAACATTGCATCATTCCAACAACTTCAACTATCTAGTTAGAAATTTTCAAATACAATTTTTTTAAATTTTTTTTTAGAAATTCAAAATTATTCATATATTTAAACAATATATGCTAACATTATCTAATGTCCATTTGCAACTAAGTAACCATAGGAAACAATGGATGCAACAAAAAGAGCAGGAAAGGCTTCACAATTTAGGCAAGAACAACCAACAAAAAGGTAAAATATGTATACTTTAATGTATTCTCTCAATGCTCATTTTTATATTGAATGAGTTCTAACAAGCAATTACAGGACAAAATTTAAAAGTATTGGCCCCATTATGATTGAACAACTAAATGCAAGAAAGGCAGGGACCACATTTGAAGGTGATGTCGTAGTCGTTTACAAAGTCAATCTTCACAAAATCAACAAAACACGTGAAGTGCTAAGGGCGAATCTAACAGACAACAAGACAGAAATGACAATAATTGTAACTGTTAATAGCAACCTTCTACAACAACATGAAAACAAAATAGTACCAGGAATGGGTATCTCAATAACAGGGTTTGAGATTGCATCTAAATCAAAATTTGACAGAGGTGACTATGATTATGTTCTTCTTTTGACAGAAACAAGCACAGTAGAAACAATCAATCAATATGCAATGAATATAATTTCATTCCAAGCACTACAATCAAAAGCCTCCTAACTAGCACAAGAAATTTCCCTATTGGAACAATATGTGCATTAGTCATTGGGACACATAAAGAAGGCAACGTCAACATTCTTCAAATAAAGGACAGTATGTCTGAGGAGGACAAAGTAGAGGTAAAAAAAAACTCCATATTACAACTACTCTTAAAACTATTGCAATAACACATGTACATTAAAATGCGTATTTATTATCAAACATGAATTTTTTTTATCTTTCTATATGGTTGTTGCAATTAGAAATGCATCCCAATTTTCTCCATCACTATATTTCAACACAAGAATAATTAGCCAAAAATGAGACACCAACACTACTTTTCAAGAATATTGTTACAAAGAATGATAGAAAAAGAAGACTCTGAACAGGAATATCAACATTCATCTGCAACTTAATTGATAAAATAACCTTGTAGCTGCTACAAGAAATACTACAGAAGACCACTGAGGTAATGTTAACTAATTTTGAAGATTTTAACATTTCTATTATGCAGCATAAACATAACTAACAAACTGAACTTTGCAACAGCTTCATGGAGTATTGAAAATAACAAATCCATTCTCTAGTCCATGCAGTGTTTTTTGTCCAAAATGCCAACAAAAATTTGGAGGTTATGGGGTACTAAGAGAAAATTAATTTTCTTCAACAAAAATACAAATATTTTCTAACATCTTCATATGCATTAATTACAACTTTATCTTTTTTACATTTGTGACAAGTTGATAAGATTTTTTTTTTCACAATCATTTTATCTTCCACCTCACACAACATATCTAAGCAATATTAATTCTCAATAGAAATATAATTTCAATATGTTATATCTTTGTATTTGAATTTCTAATTTTTTTAAAACTTTATTTTTTAATAAAAGTAGTTAAATTATTACTATTATTTTTTAATTATATTTTATAATAGTGTTTGTGATATGTACAATTGATAAGTGTTACAATTTATAAATTATATCATTTATTATTATTAATATTTTTTATTTAAACAATTTATCATTTAGTTTAAATATATTTAAAACTTAAATATATATTTTAATATTAAATTAATAATTATATTTTACATAAAAAAAAATACTAAAGAAAATAACCACAAAAAAGAAATAGTTCAATTCTAAAAGATATATACATTATTATTAAGTTTTTATAAACTATGTATTAAAATTAAATAATTATATTCTATTTCTTATTTATTACATCATATTTATTCATCAACATCAAATTTATATGTATTACATCTATTTATTATTTACAAATGTACATATTAAATTATATAAATATTATTTCATAATTAAAAATTACTTAATTTTATGAAAAATTTGGAAATACAAAACATTAAATAGTAAACTTTCTCTAATTGTCTAAAATTAAACAATTAGTTTTACTTATAAAATATTTTTATATTTCAATACATTTCATTTTTCTTATACAAATGTGAGTTTTAATATATAAAATAAATTCTTAGTTTCATTAATTAAAATATAATATATTTTAAATTTTTATTATAACCATGATTTTATTTTGATTATTTGTTTTATTAAGAAAAATCTCTCTCTCTCTCTCTCTCTCTCTCTCTCTCTCTCTCACACACACACACACACACACACACACACCTAACTTATGTTGGTATCACTATCTTACTATTTTATCTCTCTTCCTCTTTCTCCTCTATATCATCTCTCTTTTTTTCCTTTGCATATATGTTTATGTTGTTACTGTTCTATACTGCTATTTATCTCTATCTAATGATTAAAAATGGTGTGACTTCCATTTGATAATCAAGATGAGAATAATACATGGTTGGGGGAGTTTTTTCCAACTACTGAAAATAAGCAATCAATCCAATGATCTATTAAAGACTCAATGGTTGACCAATTAATTCCAACACTTTGCAACACCAACTACGAGGAATATATGGAAGACAAATAAAAAATGGTGTTCACACTAAGCCAATTCTCCATTGAAAGAATTTTTACTTTGACACAGGCCAATGCAATAATCAATGTTAATCAGGTCCCTAGCAATCAACAAGGACAAAAGGTACACCACAAAAGTTAATAGAGCAACCAAGTGAAAGATAAATTAATTCAATAGTATTTAATATATCACACATACATATCTAACTCAATTCTTCCCCTACTTTGTTGCAGGCAAAAGAAGAATAATTATGCTCAACCTTTCCTCCCTCCAACAATATGTGATGGATAATGATATGTACATTGTACTAATAGAATGCAAAATAATGAGAATACATATGCATTCTACTATACTAGTCCAAGAAATGCTTGAACTCTAAGGATGTAAATTAATGCTCCACCTTTCCTCCCTCCAACAATATGTGATGGATAATGATATGTATATTGTAATAATAGAATGCAAAATAATGACAATACATATGCATTCTACTATACTAGTCCAAGAAATGCTTAAACTCTAAGGATGTAAATTAAATACAAAACCAAACACAAATACATTGTAATAAGTTATGCTTATTTTGTGAAACAAAAATAATGGCAATGTTATCAGACCATAACATTAGCTACTATAGCATTTCTAATCTTGTCTTCATAATTTATTGTATAAACAATCAAATCTACGATACTTATACATAACAATACATTAGGAAATATGAAATGTATCTAAACAATGTATTACATGAAATGCATTGCAAAATAAAATGACAAATTATAAAATCAAACAATTCTGATATGTACTAAAAGTATTACTACCACCCCATGCTTCTACTAAAAATATATCTAGTGCCCCATGTACCATCGGTAGGAACTAGATGCTTGGTGTCCTTGTTTCCTTGTTTTGGGCTTTTTTTTTGATAAATTTTTATTTAGCTAGTTTTTTTTGGTGTTCTTTAATTTTATTTTTCTATTTCTAAATTTAGATGTATTTTATTAATAGAATAGTTAGATAATATTTTTTTATAATATGAATATTTTTCTTTTTAAAAAAATTTAAAATTATAATTTTAAAAGAAAAATTAATAAGATGTAATTCTTAGTTATTTCATTATATAATTATAATTATATATAGATTAGTTCAATGTATCATTCTAAATAAATATATAGATGATTAATTGAAAAATTATACTTTTTAGCATATTGTCCAATCAAGTTATTTATATATATAAATAAATTAAAACAATCAAAATAACACGTAAAAGAATATACATATAGAGATAAATTAATAACGAAATAATAATTGTAGTAATTGATGTTAAGGAATTTAAGATTTGAGATACAATATAGAATGATTCCAATTCAAGTTTATTTTTAGGCGCTAATGAAGTCTACTTTGAATCCATAGATTTGTGAGATGTCGTTTATGTACCAAACACAAGGCATATATTGTTAAGTTTGTAGTTTTAGTCAGATTCACACACACACACACACACACACACAATATACACATAGAAATAAATTAATAACTAAATAATAATTGTAGTAATTGATGCTAAGGAATTTAAGATTTGAGATACAATATAGAATGATTCCAATTCAAGTTTATTTTCAGGTGCTAATGAAGTCTACTTTGAATCCGTAGATTTGTGAGATGTCCTTTATGTATCAAACACAAGGCATATATTGTTAAGTTTGTAGTTTTAGTTAGATTCACACACACACACACATTGTTATTTATACTATTAATATACTAACTAATGATGTTTACACCTTGGAGACAAGAGACATGTCTCTTTCTCTCGTACTTATGTGAGATCCAAATCTGCATTCGAAACATATCTATTGTAGTGCCTACCCTTAGATCACATTTTGTTATCGTTGCTGAACTCTTTTAGAACTAGTTTTATGTTGTTGGTTAGCAGCATTCTTTTGAGATTATCAGATATTGTGCTATGGATTCAGTTTATTATGTGATGAGATTACTTAGACTCTATATTTCATGTATGTATGATGATTATTTTTAGTGTTCACAATTATTGATGATGATTATTACATTGCTTTCAATTATTAATGATGATTAGTAAGATGATTTATTATCATATGTGTTTTCTTATGGATACTTACCCCATACTTGCATGTGTATGGTGTGTGTGTTTGCCTTGCGTGTTTGCTTTTGTATGGCGTGTCTGATGTGGTTAAGAAAATGAATCGTAGTTACTTGCTAGTCGGGATCTACATGATGCACCACTTCCTACCATTGTCTGTTTAGTTTAGTATATATTGCGTTTGTACATGCATGATTTTTTTATACAGGTTGCAGGTACCGAGTATCGACTTCCCTGAATTGCCAAGATAAGCGTACCCTATCACATTATCTCAATGATAAGAGAGGGAAGATAAATTCTCAAGTCCAAATCCCAACCCTTTGAGCCATTTGTCCTAATTGGAAAATTAGGACAAATATCTGAGTTGAATACCCACCGAATGTGTCGGATGACATATTTCGTGATTTTTAACCCTTTAGATTTATTTTGTATGATTTGTTCTATGATGGATTTTCATATTTTATCTTGGAGGTCTATGGTGAATTTTTCATTAATTAAGTCTTAATAAATAGATTTAATTAATAAATTATTTATTTGAAAAAATTAATAAAATATTACGATCTTTGATATTTTGATTGTAATTAATTAAATATGAATTATTGGGCAAAAAGAATTAAATAAAAGAAAACTAGAAATTAAAATTTATAATAATTATAAAATAATAATAAAGTAATAAATAAAATAATAATAATAAAAGTTATAAAAATTAAAATGAAAGTTATAAAATTTAAATAGAGATTATTTAAAAAGTAAATTGGAGTTATAAGCTTGCATGAGAATTAACATGTGTCAACAACACAGGGGTTAGTGTATCAATTAAGCACAAGGTGTCTACAATTCTATGACTCATCAAAAAAAATTTGAAAAAGACTCATGTCTAGTTGGTGACACCTTTTAGCGGTTTCAAGAAGCATTCCAAAGGTTTTTTGAGAGCTCTTTATATTCAGGCATTCATAGAAGCTTAGAGAGGGGGGGTGGAGAGCAATTGGAGGATTGGAGGACTCAAGAACTCTGAAGAAGGGAGCTTGCTCTACGAGTTTTCTGAAGAAGAGCGAATTAGCATTAGAATCCGGGTAGATTCTTGTGATTTTTTCTTATGCTATTTCCGCATCATGCATTCCTGTCTTCTTCGTGTCTTCCATATGTCTTCTGAGGAATTTCATATTTTTATTGTATGTATTTTCAATTTGGGCAATTAAATTTATTTGAGAATCTTATATGCATGGATTTAAAAAAAAGAGAAAACGAGTTTGGGTTTGAATTAGAATCAAATTGAAATAGATTTGAAAATAGTTTCAAGATTTATGGCCAAATCCATTAGTGGAATTATTGGATAAATTTGGAGAACAATTACCCTTTTAAGAAGAAATTTTTTAATTGTCCTGTCGCTGCCCTTTGAATAGACCCGAACTCAGTCATTCATAACTTTTTATCTTAATCGAATTTATTCGATCGCTCCGATCAAAAGTGGCGCAACTTGGCCCTCTCCAACATATTTAAATTTCAGCCCGATCCAACGATTCATTAGGGAGATATGGCCGTCGTATTGAGACTATTTTATTCAAGGACAGATATTTCTCCATTTCCCATAACCAAGAGTTCTTTCTCTTTAAACTTCACAAAAAATAATATATATCAAAGCATGGAATGAATTAAAGATATTATTGAAATCTTCCCTTATTAGAATCTTATTAATATGCATTAGTTTTATATGGTTTATTATCTAATATAATTAAATCAAATTTAATTAAGATTAGTTAATAGTAGAAGAAGTGTAATTAATTATTAGTCAATCTAGGTAAATGAATGAGAGAAAATTAAAAGAAAAGAAATTTTAATATAGTTTATATAGTGGACTTTTTATAATGTATATTTAATACTATTTAATATATATTAAACAATTTTAGAGTTGTTTAATGAAGATGATAATATTAAGAATTTGGAGATTATTCATGTTAAAATCTACAATGAGTCTTATTAGTTTGTGATAGGGATCTCTTTCAAACAATGTTTATATAGACAAAATATTATTAGAACAATTAGAAAATGGAGTCTAATGGTTGATTTTAATATTGATTAAATAATTGTAAGATGATAATTTATATTATGTTGATTTAAATTTAAAAACTCTGAATGATATTGGATTAAGACTGAATTATTATGTTATTGGTTAATACGTTTGAATACCTTAATGGAGTTAAGAGTTAGCCAAATATTAACTAATGAGTTTATGGAAGGATTCTATAGATCGAGTATGTATAGTTTGAAGAGTTTATTATTTATTAATGTTTGTAAGGACTAGCAAACTATTAATAAATAATGGTTTAAATAAATATCAACAAATTTGATTAGAATTAATTTAGTGGAGATTATTTATTGATTGAAGTTTGGTAAAAGATATTAATCAAATTGAATTGGTTAATAATTTGGAGAAGCATCGATTAACTGAATCAACGTACATAGGGGAAACTTATTTGAGATAATAATACTTGGTATTGGAGATTTATTATAACTTGTTATTATTAAAATATAAATGAAAACTTTGTTGAAGAGTGATGAATTTGGTTAGTATAGAATTATTAATAAGATTTTCAATATAGCTTATTATTAATTATTAACAAGATTATTATTATTGAATTCTTAATATGATCATTTGAGTATTGAATTATAGTTAACTTTCAACTTATAGAATTCTAGTTGGTTATTAGTCAACTGATATTAGTTGGAACGTTGCTATGGTTATGTAATTATTAATTAAATCAATTAATGATAGTTAATTAGATTTAACTAATAATTAAGTTATGTAATGAAGATTTAATTGATATAATTTTTCTAATAAGATTGTAGAAATATTGATATCAAGTTGATGAGTCTTATTTTAATGACTTAGATATTTTAACGGTTATTAGTGACAATTTAATAATGATTATAATTAAGAGGCTTAAGTGTTAGAGATACTTAATTGAGTTTTAACTATTAAAATGTTAATGGATCATGGAATTGTGCACCTAAGTTAATTGGTGGATTAAATTGATTATTTTAACTTATTCGAAGATTGATAATTGGTTCTTTTATGAATAATAATGATCCTTTGATTATGTTGAAATGTAGAAGTAACATTAAGGAAGAGTTGTCCAATTAGTACTATGGATCTTAGCAAGTAAAGCAAATGATTTAATGAGTAAATATTTATCCTTAAGTTATTCTTAGAATGTAATTTTTAATAATGGAAGGATAATACTAGCGGGGAACAATTGGGTTGACTTGTAGGTCAAATAATGAAACTTAAAACACTTGAAGTATACTTGCAAACAGAAAACTAGAAACCCCTACACATTATTCAACTATGTGAATTTAGTAAACCAAAACATGTGTTTGCATCGTATATTCTATATGCTTCTTGTTTTGAGTTTTTGGGTTGACTAGTGTTGACCAGTCCTAGGTTGTTACCAAAGGCTCGGGGGTTATGAGATGTGTTGGCATGTTGATCTTATTTGGTCTCGATCTTTATAAGCCCAACCATGGTAATGTGATCGTATGCTCTATGAAATGTTTGTATTTACTGTTTGTATTTGTTCATCAGTCTTCATATGTGAAGCTGAGATGTATATGAAACACTTGAGCTAATCATTTTTGAGTCATCGATCAGTTATCCTTGGATTACTTTCTAGTCGCCATGATGAGACTGAAATGTGAATTTATTTCTTGACGATGTCATGTTGTGACATGTTTGACTCAACCATTTTGGAGTCTTTGATCAGTATAATTTTGAGATATTCTTGGTTGCTTGTCGAGAACCATTTATCTTGAGATATATTTTGGTTATTGAGAACCAATTGATACTTATGATTATCAGTGATGCTTTCAGTTGCCAATAGAGAACTGTTGTGGTCATGATTTTCTATGGATGCTTTTTCAGATGCTCATGGAGATTTGATGATTCTTATTATGGATATTTGATGCTTTTATGCATATTTAATGATTTTATTATGGATTATCTTTTATGATTTTGAGATTTATGATTCCATGAGCTTAGAGTAGGTAATCTACTTGTAGTGTCGGGAAGTGGCTTGCAATGGGGGTCGGGGCCCTAAGTGGCTATCAGGGTAACTCATTGTAAGTTTGGTTAATAAGTGATAACATTTACACACTAAATGGAGATTAAATGAACCTAAAAAGATAATTGTTTTGATGTTCTCGCCCATGCCTTGAGTGCTTGTACAGGCTAGGATGGGAGTAGTGAGAACGCATGGTTGTGACCGTGCATTCCATAGTATGCCTTGTCAGTATGAGAGGATACTAGTGGCCGCATGAGATCAGTATGGACCCGTGGAGTTTAGCTAACTGCTAGGGTAACTTGTACGTGATAATTGCGATGACACTTTCCCGCTTGCAGAGTAGGTTTTCTACATGTCTTTGTGTGCCTCTGGGAATTAGATGTCGATTTTGTGTGTGTTGAAACTATTGAGTTAGTATACTTTTAAGATTCCTGAACTTTTTATGCTATGTGTATTGATATCCTGTTTGGGACTTGAGATTATCTCCTCAGCATGGTGGGAGTGGACCACTTAGGTTCCACGCGGTCGGGTGGTAGTGTATTTTCACTCTTATCATTTGAGATCCGTCCAAGACACCGTGACTGGAGTATCCTTGGTTGGTATTTATTTTTCATTATGTTCTTTGAGCATTATGATAGATAATATACCTTATGATGGATGTATTTACTGGTATGTTTCTTATATTGACAATTTGCTTTATTTTGCATATGTTAATTGATGATTTATTATGTTTTACTTTGCATGTTAGTAGGATGTTTTAGGAGTGACATTCTTACTATGTTAATACTGATGATCTCTTCGGTGCTTTGGAATGTTACTCACAGAGGGATGGCTAAGATCCACGATGGTCTAATGATGATATTTACGGTTGGGAGGAACCGTGCACTTAGTTATTTATATTTGTGATACATGGTTATCTTTTATGATGGATGTTTATATCTTTTGTGATGATGTATCATGTATGATATGTAGTTTCATTTATGTTATTGCATCATGGATTAATATTAGATGATGATGATGTACTTTATTTACTTGGATGTTTATTCTTTTAAGCTTTTCATACCCTATGATATGTACAGTGGATGATTGAGCTAAACTAAAATATAATTACAAAAGGACACTTGTATATTGTTTAAGTACATTGGATGTATCATTGTTATTTTATAAGGATGGGATGTTAGATGAATAGTTCATTTAGATGTGATACAACGTTAAGGGATCTTTAAAGAATGTAGCCTGTTATGTATATATGTTATGTTTATTTTCATTTGAATTGTTACTTTTGCTTCCGCAAATGTTATGAATGATTTTATCTTTCATGTTTAAAAAATAAATTGTTTGGCAAACTTAGTAAAATTCTTTGGATCCCTTGGCGGGGCATTACATCTATAACAATGACAATATAATTACATTTGTAGGAACAATCTTAGTTATTGAAGAGACATGTCTCCTTCTCTCATACTTATGTGAGATCCAAATATGCATTTGGAACATATCTATAACAATGGTAATATAATTACATTTGCAGAAACGATCTTCGTTACTCAACATGGTATTAGAGTAAGGTTTGCAAATCTAAGAAGACATGTTTTTTCTGAAATAGATGGTTAGACCAATGGAGCACAAGTTGGGATGATGGAAGTCTTCATCAAAGATTCATTGGAAAGGGCATAGATTGGATTCTATGCACTTATTAGACATTTGATAGGGTCATCTTTATTGATATTATCTTCATTGAGATGAGCTTCTCGGTCTCTACCATTGGACCCCTGACTATCCAAATCTAAGAGTTGTGTATGTAATCTCTACCATCTGAGATGGATCAAGGTGGGCCTCCAAGATGATTCAAGATCTCAGACTATGATCTGAGACTCACTCCTTATTGTATGAGAGGAAGAACGATCTGCACTACTTAAACTGTTGGTCAAAGATTGTATAAAACTATACGAGTTTTTACTAGATCACTACTACTTAGAAGTATGAGATTGTACAATGAATGGAGTGTGTGATTCAATGTGTAAGTTAGGCCTGTTGTTTCACAGTTGATCGAAGCCAACCTAACGATAATATTAGAGACAATATAAATAAACTAAATTAAACATTGACTAATGGCCATGACCATACGAGTGCTTGTGACTTTTCGTACTACATACGCGACGATCCTAAATTCAAACACAAATAATAAAAAATAAGAAAAATAAGTCATATTAATCCTTGACTTTCTTTCTTCTTCTTTTTGAAAAAGAGGGGTAAAAATTTATTCAATCAAAACCAAGTTATAGAGCATAAGCCAAAGGCCCAAGAAAACATTACATACTCCTGTCTTCCACTAGCAATTGCTCAAGAATCTCAGAATACTCCAAAGGTAACTCATCCCTACCTCTAATATCCCATGTACCCACATTCTCTGAAGCCCATTTTGCCAAACAATTTGCCACTTTGTTCCATTCGCGAGGGATATGATGAAAAGAGACAAAGTCCAAGGAGCTACAAAGACTAAGAATTTGTTTGGCCAAAGAAACAAGTTGCCAGCTAACATCCTCCAAGCTCTAGTTGTTCAACATATCCACAATGATCTGAGAGCTAGAATCACAGATGATTTTCTTCCACCCTAAAGAACATCCACGCTTAACAACCATCTTGATAGCAAGGGCTTCCATCAGGTTATTATAATGTTGACCCTTGTAAGTAGAGAAGAGAAAAACATCACCATTGTTACCTCTACCTATAGCCCCAATACCAGCATGACTCGGGTTCCCGCGAGAAGAGCCATCAGTATTAATCTTCAAGATACCAACTAGAGGGAGTGTCCATCTTCCAACTCGGCAAACCCACTGCTTAACAGGGGGAGATCTTTTTTTGAAGAGTGCATCTCCAACTGTTATCCCCCAAATTAAGATTCCTCACAATAACTTGATCACCATGATCTATAGCTATGGACATATCACACCTAGCAAAAAGAATCTCCTGAAGCCTATTAAGAATGACCTTCCATAGTTGAAAGCTTCCAAGTTTGGAATCACAAAAAATTCTATGATTTCATTCCAACCAAAGGTTCCAGAGAATGAAAATTGGCCCAACCATCCAGGCCACCTGCAAGAAAGGAGTCTTCACTGGCGGTCTACCCAAACTATCCTAGAAATCAATCAGAGAAGTAGCATGGGTACATCCCTGACACCAAGCTTCCCACCATCTGTGCCATATCTCTCTCGAAAAGGGGTAGAGAAAGAACAAGTGGGAGGCACACTCCTCATTGTGTGAATAGAGAAAGCAAATAGAGGGACCCTAAAAATCTCATTTGCGAAGGTTCTCCCAAGTGAGGCATTTCTTCTGAGCCAACAACCATAAGAAAAAATTACATTTGGGCCAAGAGAAGTGGCTCCATACCTTCTTCCACCACTACACTTCATCTGGACCGTGTAAGTTGTTGTCAAGTGTAGCATATCCTTGAGCCATAGTATATTTACCTTTAGGGCTAGGACTCCAAGCCAGAATATCCCTCTCATTGAGGGAGCTACAAAACCTATTCTCCAAAGCTTTAGAAAGGAGGGGTCATGGTCCTCATTAGAGCTGCTAGCAGGCCACTCCTGAGTATCCTTCCAGTAAGTTACCTCCACCTGACCTAATTGCTTAACAGTCTTAAAATGTTTCACCTTATACCAACCAGCATTAGTGAAAGTATGACAAAGAGGCTGGAGTTGGGGATAGCTAGAGAGAATGTGAGGATGGCCATCCCAAGAGTCCTACCAAAAAAGAGCCTCCAAAACTCTGTTGCGAATCCAGAAGAGACCTGCCTTAACCAGATAAGCTCCCTTATTAAGAGTGTCCCAAATATAAGAGCCCCTACCCATCAAAGGAAGGTGTGGCACATCAAAGTGATCAACTCCAGGAAGGTACTTATGGATAAGAATCTTGGCCCAATCTTGATCTTGATTGTTGCACTAGCGCTAGTATAGCTTGGCAGCCAAAGCCGTGACAACCAGAGCCATCGATCTAAGACTAAGGCCACCAGCATGCTTCGGCCTACACACAGACTCCCACTTAACCAAGCTCCACTTCGAGGATAGAAGGTTACCAGACCAAAGGAATTACCAGATAAAGCATCGAAATCCCTCAAAAATTTTGAGGGAGGGACCTGAACACAACACCTATAAATGGGAAGAGACTGCACCATAGTCTTTAACAGAATCACTCTCCCAGCAAAAGATAAGTGAGTAACCTTATTCCAAAACTTATCCAAAATCTTGTGCCAGTAACCCCTTCGCTGAGCACCCAAGGACAAAGGGACTCTAAGATACATCAAAGGGAGGGACCGATTTGGAACCTAAGAATTCTAGCAATCCTGCTCTGTATAAGCTAAGGGGTATTAAAGAAATACATGGATGATTTATCATCATTAATCTTCTAACCTAAAGCTTTCAAATAGATATCCAAAGCTTTCCTGATATTTACTGCCTCGTTGATTCTAGCCATGCCCATCAACCCAGTGTCATCCACGAACTAAAGATGGGAATAGGAAGGACTATCATTATTCCAGCTCCAACCTTGGATAAGACCCTACTACACCTGAGATCTTAGAAATCTACCAAGACCCTCCGCCATGATAATGAACAAGTAGGGAGATAGAGGGTCCCCTTGCCGAAGTCCTTGAGAAGCACCAAATAGGTCTAAAGGTTCCCCATTTATGAGAACAGAGAAGGAGGATGAAGTCACACAGCTAAGAACCCAATCCACCCACTCCTTGTCAAACCCAAAAGTCAAAAGAGTCTTTTGTAAGAATTCCCAACTCACCCTGTCGTAGGCTTTAGACATGTCCAGTTTAATGAACATAGCTTTCTCTTTAGAAGTCGCCACAGAGTGGACCGCCTCCACAACTATCACAACTCCATCCAAAATTTGCCTACCTTCAACAAAGCCCCCCTATTCAACAGATATCAATGAATCGAGAATAGGCTTGAGTCTCTCAACAATCAATTTGGTGATGATCTTGTAGACAACGTTGCATAACGCTATAGGCCTGAATTGATCCAACTAATTAGCCCCTTCTTTCTTAAGAATGATAGCCAAGAATGTAGAGTTCAAAGACTTCAGCATATGTGTGTTCCTATTGGATTCTTGGACTACATCTAGGAGATCGTACTTAACTATCTCCCAGAATTCCTGAAAAAACTCAATTGGAAATCCATCTGGGCTAGGGGCCTTACCTTTCTTCATATTAAACAAAACTTTCTCCAATTTAGGTAACAAGATAGGGCACAAGAGGGCCTCATTCATCTCAGTAGAGACAAGGCAAGGCACACAATCCAGGATGGCATGCTTCTCATCCCTAGCAGAAAGGTCCTCTCTGGTGAACAAACTAGAAAAGTAATTAACAACTTCCCTCAAGATTTCTTCACAAGAAAAGATCTGAGTGCCATTAGATGCAACAAGAGAGGAGAGAGAGTTCCCCTGTCTCCAGGCCTTGACTAAGTTATGAAAGAAAGTAGTGTTCCTATCCCCCTCCTGCAGCCAATCAATGCAATATTTTTGCTTCCAGAAAATCTCCTCTCGAAGCTCCCATTCTTCCAATCCCATAAGAGCCAAGGATTCAGGTTTACTCAAATCAAAGGTCAACCCCTGGTCTCGAATCTAACGGGTGATATCATTTAGTTTGGTTTGGGCAGCAACCTTCTGAGCCTTTAAATTCCCAAAGTGTTGTTTATTCCATCTCTTAAGCCTATACTTCACATGTTGGAGCCTTTTGCTGAAAGTGTACATAGCTGTTCCATGGGCAGGCTTCCCCTCATACCACCAATCCAACACGTAATCTGAAAGGGATGAATCCCTTAACCACATCAACTGAAATTTGAAAGAGGGATTCTTGGTTGCACTGTATGAGGTGATAGAGAGTTTAATAGGCCAATGGTCGGATCCCCTCCAGTCAAGAATTTCAGAGCTAGTGGCCCACTTGTTGTTCATCCAATAGTAGGAAACTAAAAATCTATCAAGCCTTTCTGAGATAGCCGTGCCACTGCATCTCTGATTATTCCATGTAAAGACACCGTTAACTAGCTTTACATCAATGAGATTCAAAAAACCAATTATATCTCTGAGCAGATTTGAAGACATATCCAACCTAGCCAAGCCACCACATTTTTCCTCCAAACTAATAACAACATTAAAATCACCAGCCATAATCCATGGAAGAAACGGGTCCAGGGATTAGATGAATCTAATATGGGCCCATAAATGGGATTTACCTGTAAAGTTAGTAGGTGCATAAATATTGGATAGAAGACATCTTTCCATAGTCTCAAAACTAGAAGCAACCAAAGAAATAGAGGTTTGGTTAGAAATCCACCATAGGGGGAAACTTTCCTCGGGTTCCACAGACAAGCCACCCCCCTGAACTATTCAAAGCACCCACCCCCTACCAAGAGCCCTAGGACCAAATCCATGGGGCACAAGTAGCTAATCCTTCCATTGTAAGCTTAGTTTCTTGAATAAAGACCACATTCGGAGACTAAGACTCAATTAATCTACGAACAACCTTTTTTTTGGGGATGATGTTCAACCCCCTTACATTCCATGACAAAAAAATCATTTATGGGGTTGGGAGAAATGAGAATCAATGGGTTTTACAAACCCAGACTCAACCAAATTCTCACCTATTATCTTTACCTTCTCTTGATCAGTCTTTCTGCCACTCTTTGATGCTTTGTCTAAAGTCCCCTTTTTGAAGGATTTATTTTGTATGCCTAAGACGAGAGGAGCCTTATTGCACTTAACAGAATCCGAGCCCCCCTTAGGTGTAGTGAGATCAGGAATCACCAAGACTAAGCCCTTCAAAACCTATGACCCTCGAAGGTCTCCATTGTCCTGAGCAGGAGATGACAAATCAATATCCACCTATCCAACCTGTTGGTTCCTTGCAGGTTGAATCAGATCTTCCTTCTGCATAGCCTCAACTGGAAATTCATGTTGACCTATAACCCCCAAAGAGTGCTTAATTGGATTGCCTTCCTCTTGGACCATATCTCCAAGAGCGTCAAATCTGTTAAAGGTGTCATCAGTCTGCCTATCCACCCCAATTCTCTGCTTACCCTTGCCTTGTTATGAGACTTGACTTGAATAAATCCTTCACTATCAATAGGTCACTTAGATTGGGGGGCCTTCCTCACATTCTCCTTAGGGAGACTAGGGGCAACCAAGGAGGAGGATTTATTCTTGGGACATCTGCAGTGTAAATGTCCATACTCATGGCAAATTCTGCACCTGAATGGAAGGGTCTCATAGTCCAACTGTTGGATCTAGGAAGATGATCCCATGCAAATCTCCATAAATTCTAGCAATGGATTATTTAAATCTACTTCAACACAAATGTGGGCAAAAGAAATTACCTTACAATCTTGTGTCTGAGTAGCTGAACCCACAGGTTTTCCAAGCAGCAAAGAGATCGAGTGAAGAATGTCCTCCCTCCAGAATTCCAAAGGAAGCCTCAACAAGCAAACCCACACCGAAACTCACGAAGGGATCTCCTCAGCAAAGTTGAATCCCATGTGCCAGGGTTTAATGAAAAGCCCCACCTAATTAAAGAAATATGGCCCCCCTTCAAAAGCCCTATTCCTATCCGTCATGCTTGAAAAGATAATCATAAAATAGTTATTTGCTGCTAGCAAAATCTACATATCTCCTTCCGGGTTCCACACTCGACGAGCCCAAGAATCCATCACAGGAAAAGAGAGTCGAAGGCCCAAAAATTTACAAATAAGGGCATGATTACTCCAGTATTCAACATCCTTTGATACTTGTTCTGGTTGAATAACCAGAACAGGCTGGTCCTCATATCACTACAAGTAACCGTTAACTTTCTTTAATCGTAACATCCCTTTGGGAGAGGAAACACCTTCCTCTACCTAGATTTCACCATTTAGAGTCTTATTATTTTCATGCATCAAAGAGGATGGCTCACCCATCTCCATATCTCTGATCAAAATCTACGAAGACGGTAACCCTCGGTCCCCCATTCATCAATGAACTGGGACGCAGCAAAAAGAAGAGGACGACGGGAGGACGACGGGGCAGAGGCCCCACACACACCGTGTGCCTCATGTCTCCCACCAAAACATGCCCTTGGTGTTGAAATTTGCAACCAGGCACGCAGGTTGGACTCCCACAAGCACGTAGCAGACCAAACTGGTCCCTAACCCAATGACCACCCACAAAAAAGGCACCACAGCCCCCGAAACACCTCACACTCTGCGAAGAAACCATGAAATAGGGCACGGGTCGGCTAGGGCACCCAGGCCAAAATGCAGACTAGGAATGCCATTTTTTTCCACCATCCTTGACTTTCTTATTCATGAAACCCTGCAAGTAATTTTCAGTGGAAAGTAGCATGGAAAAAATATAAAATGGAAAGGAACAACCAAGTTTTGAACCCCAAGAATTATCATGACTGCCTGTATGATGCAAATTGTGCTCAGGTGGCTTGATACTTAAATATTGTGAAATTAATTTAATAGTTAAGTTCAATGTGCACCTATGTGGATATCATGGTCCACACAAAACATCAAATTCCACTAATGTGCTAACCAAAAGGAGAAACATAATTGATGAAGGTATGCCCTGATACCACTTGATGAAGGGCCACACCACCCTACCAACTCATTACCAAAATGCCACAATATGAAGACAACAGATGACAAAATGCTTCAAACAATTTTATTATACTTGAAAATCCAATATTAATTACAATAACATTTCTACAAGATCCCTCAAGATCCAATCCAAGCTCAAGTTAGTCTAGATCCATAATCTAGTAGAAACCTCCGAGATCTCAACTTGTGCTCACAAGCCATCAAGAAACCTCCTTATTTCTAAATCATAGTCACTAGCTCTTCTCCAACTTTATCCAAGATCCAGGTGTAAACTACCTCACATTCGACGCTCTGTCTACACACTCACAACTCCATCACAATCCTGTTGTAAACTGCCTCACATTCAACACTTTGTCCACAGACTCAGGAAAACTCACTCTTCACTTCCTCCTTCTCTTCCACACCTTGAAGCCTTCACACCTTCCAGCTTTCACACCTTGAAGCTTTTCCTTCCAAAGCTTCTACTTCTCGAGCTTCACCTTCCACAGCTTTCACACCTTGAAGCTTTCACCTTCCAAAGCTTGATTAGAAATGCTCATATGCCTTGCTTAAATAGGCATTTACCACCCAATGCATGATTTATCCACAACCTTCTAGAATTCCTCCTACACAATATCCACATCCTTCCACAATAACCACAACTTTCTAGAATTCCACCTAAATACAACTAAGCACCACCACATGGCCCAATTAGAAAATTACATTTCTTTTGTAGATCACAACAAATATTAAATGCATGATTTAAGGAACTTTCCACAAACTTCTTAAGATGCCACCTACACACCTCGATTAATGGAATAACAACTATTTTTATTATTTTCCTATTTATGCCACCTTTTCGCGTTGAAAATAGAAATTCCTCTTTCCTCCTTTTTTCCTATTTTTCTAGTTTTTTATTATTTTCTTTCTATTTTCGTCACTTTCTCTCTCTTCTACAAATTTCTATTTTAAAAAAAATAATTCTCCCATGCAAGATGCTCCTGCATCAGACTCCCCCGATAGATAGAAAAGTGTGTCCCACACTTTGACACCAAAAGGAAAGATCTACAACCATCTTCATCTTCACCAAAGGTTTCCACCTCAATAGGGACAAGAAAACCACCATGCAAATCTTCCACATCTGCATTGCTCTATCAAACACCAGAATCTCAACCATCCAATTAGCATGCTCACCCGCAAGAACAAACTGCACATAATGCTTCATCAACAAAACTTCATTCACATTAGCAACTAGTGATTCCACACCAGTAGAAACAAACCCCGCATCAGCAACAAAAAACTCCATATCAACACCAACATGTAGATCTCCATCAATACATGCCAAACTAGCAATATCATTGCTCACAACAAGATGCTCTACAATACATAACTCACCACCAACAACAGCCTGATCATCCACGGCCAAGTGCTATGCAGCCTCCATGTCAAACTCAACCAACTGATCATGAAAACCAACCTTTGTCCTAGCATCAACAAGGTTATGAATATCTTTAGCAACAACCTCTAGTTGCTCTATAGGTTTTGCATCAAGCTCCACAAACTGATCAGCAAAACCAACCTCTTCCACCTTGACCTTCTTAGCTTGATCAGCCAATCTAGCATCCAACTGAGAAAACATCTTAGAAAAATTCCTCTCCACTATATCATGGATTTTCGCAATCACCTTAGGGTCCAATCCTCTCAGGGCCATCTCCCAAGATCTTCGTAAACCCTCTGCAACAAATCCTTCCCACGCTCCTTGTGACAACCAAATTGTTTGCAAGTCAGATCGCAACCTGCCACCTCGCACGAACAATCAAGAACCACATCACAAGTCTAGGACAACAGATCTGTAATCCAAAAACTCTCTGCAATCATGCCTCAACAAGATTAGTCATCCATCGATCAATTTGCATGTCCTTCCAAGGTCCTAGTGCAAACTGCCTCAGCTTCGACGATCTGTCTACACGCTCAAGAACTCCCGCTCTGATAAACTTCACCCAACTAAGGTACTGGTACAAACTACCTCACACTTCGGCAATCTGCTTGTACACTTAGGAACTCCTGCTCTGATACCACTAATGAAGGTATGCTTTGATACCACTTGATGAAGGGCCACACCACCCTACCAACAAATAACCAAAAATGCCACAATATGAAGACAAGAGATGAAAAAATGCTTCAAACAATTTTATTATACTTGAAAATCCAATATTAATTACAATAACATTTCTACAAGATCCCTCAAGATCCAATCCAAGCCCAAGCTAGTCCAAATCCACACTCTAGTAGAAACCTCCGAGATCTTACCTTGTGCTCGCAAGCCACCAAGCAACCTCCTTGTTTCTAAACCTCAGTCACTAGCTCTTCTCCAACTTTATCCAAGATCCAAGTGTAAACTACCTCACATTCGGTGCTCTGTCTACACACTCACAACTCCATCACAATCCTATTGTAAACTACCTCACATTCGGCGCTTTGTCCACAGACTTAGGAAAACTCACTCTTCACTTCCTCCTCCTCTTTCACATCTTGAAGCCTTCACACCTTCCAACTTTCACACCTTGAAGCTTTTCCTTCCAAAGCTTCTACATCTCTAGCTTCACCTTCCACAACTTTCACACCTTTAAGCTTTCACCTTCCAAAGCTTGATTAGAAATGCTCATATGCCTTGCTTAAATAGGCACTTACCACCCAATGCATGATTTATCCACAACCTTCTAGAATTCCTCCTACACAATATACACATCCTTCCACAATAACCACAACTTTCTAGAATTCCACCTAAATACAACTAAGCACCACCACATGGCCTAATTAGAAAATTGCATTTCTTTTGTAGATCACAACAAATATTAAATGCATAATTTAAGGAACTTTCCACAAACTTCTTAAGATGCCACCTACACACCTCGATTAATGGAATAACAACTATTTTTATTATTTTCCTATTTATGCCACCTTTGCGCCTTGAAAATAGAAATTCCTCTTTCCTCCTTTTTTCCTATTTTTCTAGTTTTTATTATTCTCTTTCTATTTTCATCACTTTCTCTCTCCTCCACAATTTTTTTATTTTTTATTTTTAAAATAATTTTCCCATGCAAGATGCTCCTACATCAGTATTAAAAAGGAAACATTGCATAATAGAGGAAACTCACCCCCATTTGACCTAGGTTTTATGTGGCAGATGATCTAATATGAGTCATACTTTGAATTTAGAAACATAACCATCAACCATCTAACATGAATCCTCCATATCCACAAAAGGAGGAACTAGGAAAGATACTTTCCAAATAAAGTCAAAGAATTTTATATTGTTGGAGATTTCTATTTCTATTTTTCTATTGGATTGGATGTCTTTATTTGTCTGTTGATTTGATAATTTGCAAGGCAATTATTAAATAAAAGAAGTGATATTAATATCCTCAAGAAGTGAGGTGAGATATATGCCTTAAGAGGCATTGATTTTCTTTAGCTAGGCCATCGTATGCAAGGAGGAGCCAGTATCTGTGACATCTATATTGTGCATCAATTAAAGGATATGCATACAATTAAATTATGGAACATTCTTGGGAAACTCTAAAGAAGATTCCTAAAATATGACCTGAAGTTTTATGAGCATCGAGGTCTGAAAGAATCACCTTCTTTGTTTCATTGTTTTGTTCATTTTTAGACAACCAAATAAGAGTTTATGATTATTATCAAGGACCGAGGACAAGAAGTCTACGTAAATGTTAATCAAAGATCTAGTATCATCAAATTTTTTATATGATGGATAACATTAATTAAAATTAGAATGGGTAAACTATCAAAATTGTATGGTTATAGTTGCCAAAGCATTTGAACCACCTATGGTTATCCTTTTGACGAAAAAAGCTCTAAGTATGAGTAATAGATCCTTGCAGCATGAATACTCTAAGTCAAGATATTGGTATATGGTGGATGATTTTAGATAAATGTCATTTCTTGTTTACTTCTATGAATAAGTTTAATGAATGTTTCAATCTTCATTGGATAAAAAGACCAAACTAGAAAGAAGATGAATACTCGAAAAGAAGAAAGAAGAATTTACTAACTAAGATAGAGGTTAATATCATTCATGGATGATTGTCTCTCATTAGACTTGATATTGATTGAGAAATCTATAAAATGAAGTATGTAGGAATTTTACATCATGGGGGAATGAATAATTGCCTTAACCCAATGTTTCATTCCCATTGGAGGCATTTTCTGATTTGATGCATATAGACCTTAATTGGAGCATTTATATCAAGGATGTTGATGTACAGATAAGTATTTATTATTCTTAATTATTACATTTATCTATTCATTATAGTTTGTCTCTTACTCATATTTCTATATGTACTATATGAGCTATTTTCCTTGATATTTTCCTTTGTATCTAAAGATGATCTTGCAGGAAAAGAAGAATGGTACATTAGGCATATTGTGCAAACTCAATCTCATGATAGTAGCTCCATAGAAGTTGTGATCTAGAACTCATTAGTCATGTGATGATCAAGCTAGATAAAGCAACGTAGGAGCTCTGAAGATTAATACTCAGAGGGAGTCTGAAAAATACATGGGTGTGACTTCATGATTTTTATGGGCCTACCCTTCTATACATCATGAGAAATTGATGACTTCAATTGAACCATCTATGAGTCTCTCTTTGATAAATGAAACTTGGCATATGAGTTGTAGAGTCATTCAAGTGGCACAATCATAATCAATCAAGATATTGGCATATTAAGGACGAGTTGTGTTCGCTTCTACTATTATGCTAAATGAATGTTTGGACTTTCAATGGATACAAATAGCAAGTTAGAAAATAGAAAGGAGTTATCATATTTGATAATAAAAAATTGTTCAATGGTACAAGAATAAGTGGAAATTTTACATTGTAGGGGGAATAACAGTCAATGTTCCATTCCACTTTTAGAGGGGAGATGTTCCATTCTCAAACAATTTAAGAAGAAAAATTTGAATCTTCATATGCAGATTAGTATTCTTATTCTTGACATTTATCTCTCTGTATTATTTGTAATTTCTATACAAAATATAAAGGTTATTTTCCTTGATATTTTCCTTTATGGTCGAGGATGTTCTTACAGGAAAAGAAAGTTGGTACTTTACACATGCTACTAGATATTGTGGAGACTCAACTTAATAATAGTATTTCCAAAGAAATTGATGATCAAGATGGATAAAATGAGGCTTTCATCCTTGATGATTGAGATTATGAGATTCTTCTACATTAAGAGGGAGTATGACAATTCTTCGAAGGCCATGTAGGAGCTTAGAAGATTGATACTCAGAGGGAGCCTAGAAATACATATGGGTGACTGCATGATGTTGATGGGCCTACTCCTATGTATAACATGAGGAAGTTTCTCACCAAAAAATTAGAAAATTGATAACAAATTTAGAGTGAGTATGATAGGCATCCTTGGGTGAAGAGAGTTTCTAAGGAAGTAACTAGAGGACCTGACTTCCCAGGATTGATGTTCAGAGGGATAATTTTTGAGTGCAATCCTTTATGGATGATATCTTCTCTATGAGGAGAAGTTCTAAGAGAAATTCTTTTTAATGTGCTCTTCTTCATGAGAGAGAAGTATGAGGTGAAAACCTTTATTCCACCCTCTAGTAGCAGCTATGGTGGGTCCACCCTCTAACTTGGTTCATGGTGGATATAATGTGAGTTGATACATGATGTTGTTGTAATTATGTCATGAAAGATGACAATCTTTCATTGATGTATATATTTAGAGGGGAGTTATTGAAAGATGACGATCTTATCAATAATTGGACTTGTTATCATAACATACTACATTAAGTCATTGTCCTCGTGTGCCAGAAATTATGATAATGAACAGGAGGTAACTATTGTAAGGTGATGATCTTATCAACATTAGACCTATCTCCTAACACCAAAATGTGTTGGAGCAAGTGTTATCTTGGTTCTTCGGGCCAGATTTGGCCAGACACCTTGATAACCAACTTATTATGGTTTTTCAGGCCAGATTTTGTTGGACACCATGAAAGTTGTTATGGTTCTTTGAGCCAAATCTTACCAAACACCATAACATAAATTTATTATAGACCTCACTTAAGGTGGTGTTTAAAATTTTATTAATGTTATAGAAATTTTTTAATTTCCCTCTTTGCTAAAAGAAGTGTTGAGAAATTTAGCCTCATTGTAAACCGTAGCAAATTCCATATATAATATATATGTGTGTCGATGGATTTATGTTGATATCCTTAAATATGTCATTCTAGGAATATCATACTAAGATGATATCTTTTTGTATACTCAAGAACATAATATGTTCTATATCAATCCTTCCTAACTAAGAGGGAGTGTTAAGTCTGTAGTTATAGTCAGATTGATATGATCATGAGTTTCATTATTGATGATAATTAGATAAACATTCCTTCACACACACACACACACACACACACACACACACACACACACACACACACACACAGACATATATGATTATTTATATTATTAATATACTAACTAATGATGTTTAAACCTTGGAGCCATGTCTCCCTTTCTCATACTCATGTGAGATCCAAATATGCATTTGGAACATATCTATAACAATGGCAATATAATTACATTTGCATAAATGATCTTAGCTACTCAACATATATATCATTTGGAAAAGGCATGACTATGTAGGGTCAGTTGCATGAGCCACGTAGGGTCATGGCCTTACGCGGTCATGTCTTGGTAATAAGTAATTTGAACTAACACAGGTGTTGTGAAATGTATTAACCAACCAATATGGTTGTCCTAGATCATTGGTAATTAAACAATGCAAGGGCTCGACCAGGCATGATATTTATGAGCACAATATGATGTGTGATCTCTACAAACCAATATAGTAAATCAATTAAACCATTTAGTATATCATATGTATACGCACAAATATGAAGGCAATATTTTTTATTTTATTTTATTTATCGGTAAAAGGTTGAAGCCATATAATATTATATTAAAAAGAAAAATACAAATCTTCGTTCAAATGGGCACTGGTAGGAAAGAATAGAGAAGAACACCTCCCGTCTTGCCCAGGGAAAAAGCCTATACATGTATACAAAGGTAAAAGAGGCGTACCCCAATATCAAATCTTTTTGAAGGGAATGCCCTTCTTTACAAGCCCAATACTAAGATGATATCTTTTTGTATACTCAAGAACATAATATGTTCTATATCAATCCTTCCTAACTAAGAGGGAGTGTTAAGTCTGTAGTTATAGTCAGATTGATATGATCGTGAGTTTCATTATTGATGATAATTAGATAAACATTCCTTCATACATACATACATACATATATATAATTAGATAAACATTCCTTCATATATATATACATACATATATACATATATACATATATACATATATACATATATATATATATATATATATATATATATATAATACATATATAATTAGATAAACATTCCTTCATATATATATACATACATATATACATATATAATATATATATATATATATATATATATATATATATATATATATATATATATATATATATATAATTAGATAAACATTCCTTCATATATATATACATACATATATACATATATATACATATATACATATATACATATATACATATATATACATATGTATATATATATATATATACATATGTATATATATGTATATATGTATATATGTATATATGTATATATGTATATATGTATATATATGTATATATGTATGTATATATATATGAAGGAATGTTTATCTAATTATATATATATATATTTCATACATACATACATACATACATACATACATATATAATGTATATATTATACATATGATTATTTATATTATTAATATACTAACTAATGATGTTTAAACCTTGGAGACATGTCTCCCTTTCTCATACTCATGTGAGATCCAAATATGCATTTGGAACATATCTATAACAATGGCAATATAATACATTTGCATAAACGATCTTAGCTACTCAACATATATATCATTTGGAAAAGGCATGACTATGTAGGGTCAATTGCATAAGCCATGTAGGGTCATGGCCTTACGCGGTCATGTCTCTTGGTAATAAGTAATTTGAACTAACACAAGTGTTGTGAAATGTATTAACCAACCAATATGCTTGTCTTAGATCATTGGTAATTAAACAATGCAAGGGCTTGACCATGCATGATATATATGAGCACACTATGATGTGTGATCTCTATAAACAAATATAGTAAATCAATTAAACCATTCAGTATATCATATGTATACACACAAATATGAAGGCAATATTTTTTTTAAAATTTTATTTATCGGTAAAAGGTTGAAGCCATATAATATTATATTAAAAAGAAAAATACAAATCTTCGTTCAAATGGGCACTGGTAGGAAAGAACAGAGAAGAACACCTCCAGTCTTGCCCAGGGAAAAAGCCCTATACATGTATACAAAGGTAAAAGAGGCATATACCCCAATATCAAATCTTTTTGAAGGGAATGCCCTTCTTTACAAATTAAAATCTTCTAGTTGAGGTAATTTATCTGTTAATTATACATGTGCCAGGGCTCAATACAACTAGAGTCTTAGAATGGCATTCCTTCATTTACATCTTTCTTTAAAAATTTAAATGATCCCTTGCTTGGGGAATTATGAATCCCTTGGATCTGACCATGGTGAAGGTGACCTCTTCTCCATTTTGGTTTTGCATATTGGTTTTCGGGTTCCTTCTTTATTCTTTGCATAAGATTCATACATATTGAGAATGTTAGTTTTGAAAAACCAAGTAATAATCAAATGACTAAGCCCATTTTCTAAGTAATAAGTAATTCTAAGTTTGCTATATTCTCCTATTATCTTATTCTCAAGCTCAATTCTCTTATGCACTTTTTTATTGTAAGCCCCTAGAACCTATTCATATTTGTCTTGTAATTCTAATCTTTTCCTTTTCTCCCTCAAGGCTATGGCTAGAGTGAGGTTGGTTGTTCCAACATTTAGCTCTGCAGCTTCCTCATTTGGAGTATCCTCTACCCTTTTTACAATCAAGTTTCCCATCAAGTTAGTATCATCAAGCTGGGAAGAACTAGCTCTGGATCCTCTTCTCATAAACCAAATCATCAATGTAGTATGATCCTCACTAAATTTAGCACCTCTCAGCTCCTTTTTTGCCTTTTCATCTGCATTTAACTACTTGGTAACCATAGTAAATGCCATTGCATCTACATTGTCTCAATTTGGCAAGAGCAAAACCTTGAATGATTTTATCATTTTTCTTCCTTCTTCAAGCGTCAAACTTCTAAACTCATGCATCATCTCATCTTTTATTTTGTCTTGTAGAGCTGCCTCTTCCATTTTTTGTTGCTCTGCCTTTCTCTTATTGCACCTCTCCTCAAATTGTTCAATGTTAGTCCTCCATGCAAATTGGTAGAAAGCTCTTGATTTGACAAAGTTGTCATCGGAAAGAAATTCATGACTAGCTTGTTCTACCATAGGGTCCAATTCCCTTCCTCTATAATCAGCAATAGTTAGCTCAAGGCTAGGCATATGAGGCTCTTGAGGATTTCCTTCTTCTAATTTAGAAATAGTAATAAAAACTACCCCTTGGGATCTTAATTGCTCCATTTTCTCCTTAGTGAGCTATTCATCTCCTACATGCAATGAGGATTGAGAGGGTGAGTATTCCTCTATTTAGGATATCTATTTTTCTTCTATCTTTTGCCTCTTGGCCTTTGGCTCTTCAGGCCTCTCTTCCAAAACAATACCAGCTGACCCAACTATCTGTTTACCCTTGTCAACTGCAAGCTCTTTATTTTTAATGATATTATAGTTAGATCTCCTTTGAATAACCAATTGCCCTGATCCTATTTCAGGGGTAAAAGATAACCTTTTCATGACCTCTTAGACCTTGTCTGGTTAAGAATTAATAAAGAATGTCTTATTTTCATTCATTGCTTCTAGAATCTCTGAAAAAGTAATCATTAACTTATTCAACTTTTTTGCCTCTATCTTTGCATCCTTCAAAGGCTTATAATATTTATCAAAGTAATTAATAAATTCCAAAACCCTTGAATAAACTCTTCACTTCTCCTTTTTGATCTGTTGTTCCTGGAGAGAGAATTCATTTCTTATTACATCTCCAAGGAAGTAGGATTGATGTTTTTTGGCACCAGTCTTACCCCTCTGTCTGAATATATCAAAAAATCCTTCACTATCATTGAAACAATCATGAGAGACAACCATTTTATATGGATCTAAAAATTTATACAGGAACAACTAACCACCTTTTGTAATTATGAACTGATGGACCACTATACAAGATGGGAAAATAAAGCCCCTAGACTGACCAGTCAATTGTGCTTCCTCCAAACCACATATCTTCCATAACATTTTAGCTATTCCCACCTTAAAAGGTACTTGGTAGGGAAGTACATGTGGAGTACCTTGGAATCCATAAACTATGAATACTGTTGACATAGGGTATGGTATGATAGCTGCCCAATTATGGGAAACTTTTAAACCAGTAGGGCTATCCACAGGCTTGATGAAGTCTAGCAGTGCTTTAGGTATCCTATGATTAGCCCTTAACAACAGGCTCCTCAACCTTGATGCAAAGTATCTATCAAATCTCACAAAATTGGCCTCCTATGCATCCTAGGTCATATCTACACTCCATAATTGAACTGGCACAACTTCTCCCTCATATTCTCTATTTAACACCATTTCTTTTTCAAAGAAAGTAACACCTTTATATAAAAACATATGCATCAATAAAGAATAGCAGCCAAAGGTTTTCTCAATCTTTCCCTTAGTAATTCCAATCAGACCTATGTGAATTTTTTCTGGTAGATAGGAAGCAAAATAAAAAATAATATCCACACCAAAAGAAGAGATTTGTCCCATCATATACATGAATTTTATTGGCATAAACTCTTGTTCATCTTCACCAAAGACCTTGCACAAAGTCATGTAGATGTCTATGGCCCTATAATTGAAAAATTGTTTCTTGAAAGGCTCTTTAGTGGATGTTGTAACAAAGGTCAAATTACCAATTGTGGCCAAATGTCCTCTCAATGCCCCTTGTTTAACCTGATTTTAATGAGACAAGTATTCTTTTTCCAATCCTTGAAAATCAATGACCTCATGATACTTTGTGGTTGGCTCCATTCCAAAAACCTCCTAAAATTCTTCTACAATGATTTTCATCAGACATTCCCCATCTACTCTCTTCACCATCCTAGCTATGGGGTCATAATTTAGGGCTACAACTATGAGAAGTTCTGAATCCATGAAAACCCTACGAACTATTAATTTACCTAAATTAAAATTCCAAATATTCTTGTGGGGAGCAAACAATTTCCTTTTTGAGAACCATTTCTTAAACAATTGAAGCCCTATTTTTGAAGTTATGACATCCCTAATCTAGTTTCCCTTATTGAACAAGCCATCTACAATTCAAATTCTGGGGTTTACAGGAACTATTTTCTTCATTTGGGCCGATTCATTTGTAGATCCACTCAATTGTTCCAAAAAATCATCATAGATATTTCTACTACCATATTCTACTTTCCTAGAAAAACCCTTCTTAGGAGGAAATATTGGACAGTAATGTAGAAAAATTAGAATTCTTTGAATTATAGGCAGACTGAGATACTTACTTGGCTTTCTAGTTTCTTCTCTGATTGCTACAATGAATCGCTGATATAGAAATTTTTTTCACAATTCAACCAGGAGGGAAAATAAGCTCTACAACAGAGTCTAGCTCTAAAAAATAAAAAATACATTTGCATGAAGAAATTCTTGACTATTTGCACTATATTACTAATTTTATTTCACACAAGGAGCTTTAATTCTCATAAATGGATCATAGAGAAACAAAGTGGCATCACCTACAAATTTGAAAATGGGTCGTTGATTTTTTGAAAAATCTTTGTACGATTGAGGAATAAAACATTTTATGACTCAACTTCAACCCTTCTAGTTGGTAGTCAATCCAATTGAATCCTTCCATGTGAGCCTTTTCCTTCCTTGTTGGCGACTTGCATAGGACCAACTTATGCCTCCAGACATGTGTCATGTTCTCGCTATGTCACCATGGGTAAAAGTTGAGCAACTCCTATTGGTGACAAAGTGACCACCATTGATCACCCTTGCATTAGATGGTAGAACACATGATCAACTACATTATACATGATGTGGGCCCGTGACATTTCCTTTGAGTCACTATGTCACCAAGAATAAAGTTCTTGTAACTCTCGTTAGTGACAAAGCGACCACCATCGATCTTGAGAAGATTTGACAGTGTGAACTAATGTTTTATTTCCTTCAAAGTGAACCCCTCGTGGCGTCTAATAGCTTGACATCCTGACAACCTGACAACCTATTGATGACATGGAAAACTATGGCACCTTCCTCAAGGGTTGATCCCGCCACATATCTACGTGGCGAGCTATCGCTATGTCGCCAAGGGTAAAAATCTTGTGGCTTCCCTTGGTGACTAAATGACCACTGTTGATCATGAGGAGATCTAATGGTGTGGGCCCTTTTCTTGAAACCTCGTTCCTTTATTGACTGGGTCCCACGAAAAAAATTTGCTTGGTCACTATGTCGCTAGGAGTAAGTAGCTTATAATTTATGCTGGCGACAAAGCGACAACCCTTGATCTTAAGATCTTATTGTTATTAAATCAATTTTTCAAATAAAAACATAAACCTGTAGAATATTAAAGTAAAGCTTGGGTTGAAATATTTCAGAGACTTAGGAAAATGTTAGACAATGTAACAACTTTTTGCAAGGTGCCTGAGAAGGAATAAAAGGGGTATTTTAAAAGATTTTTCCCGCACACTCTTTTTTTTGAAAGGGCATGCTATGTAGACATAATCCAAAGGCTTTCCAGGGCGACACTTAGTGAAAATTTTTTTAGGGTTAGCAAAATTAAAAACACAAAACCATAATTTTCACCAAGGGAGCTAGAACATTCACTTAGAGATGTATTAGGATAAATTTTAAGTGAAAACTAGACCAAGAGAAACCTTGATACTTAATTAATACTAATTATCAATTAGAGAAGATTTGAATTCTTAGGTATTTGGTTTAAAAGGATCAGTTAGAAGAGTTTCCCTTTAAGAAAATAGATAAGAGAAAAAGGAGAGGATAAATTGGTAATGAGACGAAATCTAGAAACTTGTTGTTTTGGCTATTTTAAAATTTCCCTTGAACTATTTTTTAGAGTTTATACAACATCACAATAACAATGCATGAGCAACATAAAACATTCACATTGAATGCACATTAGCAACAAAAATACAAATTACAATTTCTCAAGGGTTCCTTCACATTGAATAACATGTATAATTTTTTTATTAATTAGTTTTAATCTCAAGTACAATGTCCATAGCCATAAATGAAAAATAGATACATAGTCTCATAAGAAAATATACGAGTACACTTAATACAATGAGATATAACCAATATTCAACATCCACTACACATGTCACAGGGTATGCAATAACAATACAAGTATAATATAATTAAATACATCATTGTGTAGGATCTCAAGGTACAAGATACATGAATACACAAATACATCATCTGAATAAAAATCTCCAAGGTAGAAAAGTAAGAATGGTACAACTACATCAATAGAACATCCAACATCGATGCTAATTTGTGGGGAACCCAAATAGTAAGAAGTCACTACCTCTCGACCTTGTGGTAACCTAGCCAAGCTCACTCCTGCCTTGTAGGGAAGATAAAGAAAGATCTACACACAAATATCAAATCATAAAATTAATACTAGGTAAAGAATCCTAAAAGATCTCTCTAACTTAAGGGCACCACAAACTACTCATAAAGAAAAGAAAATATAAAGTTAAAATAATAAGAATCGACCAATACCAGGACTACATACGAACGTAAACAACTGGATAGCAAGTCCAAATCAAGTATCAAAGTCAAAGAGAATACTACCACCAAAATTATATCAACTTCTAAATCAAATTCCAATAAACCAAAGCATAATAATCAACAAATAAAAGACTATTGTCAATAAGTATCCATCTACCAACTATAAATAACACCTAACAATAAGTAACACCCACCAGAGGCAAATCCACAATATATAGAGGAGACTCGAGCTACATACTAGGGAATGTTATCACATAGTTAAACTACTTGAGTTATCCTAGACTGATCTCTAACTATACCTCGAACCCTCAAGCATTGAATTACCCTAGGTTGGTCGTTCTCGACCCTGGACCCTTAACATGACCCATTCAAAACCAAAATATTCTCTCATGAAGATGAGAAACAATAGTCATACCTCTCAGTAGGTATCATCTCAATCACATCCTTAGCCTATGCAAGCACTTAAGACATGAGCAAGACAATATCTCTATTTGTCTTTTTACTATTTTAACTGAAATATTAATTAATATGTTATTACTTATTACACAACTTACAATAAGTTACCTTGCTACTAAACACTTTGGGCCTTAGACTCCTATTGTAAGCCACTCTCATAGGATACACTTAGAAAACCTCCCCTAATCTTATAACCCACAATTGTGTCCCATACCACAAAAGCACTAATAATCAAATTTGGTTCCCTGACAAGCAACCAAATTCTCCAAACTCAAGTCATCACAAATGACTATCATAGCTGAAAAATAGCTGGAATCATCATTGTCGTATGTTAGAAAGTTAGTCAAGAAAAACAAACAAACAAATAAATAAATAAATAAATTTAATTTTTTTAAAAATATATTATAGTTGAAAAATAATTGGAATCGTCATTGTCATATGTCAAAAAGTTAGTTGGGAAAGTTTAATGGCATAGTTTTTATTGCAGCCTAAGTAGTTTAAATCTTTATCTCCTACACATTGTTAATAAAGATAGGTTGTGCACTTCTTATTATTTTCACCTTCTATGCCAGGTTGTGTATCTCCCCATACATGTTGTAATATCTGATTTAGTTTTTTTCTGAGAAAACAACACTCTGCTTACTCAAAGCAACATCAACATGAAAGTTTGAGGGTTCAATAAATGCGTTGAGTTTTTAGACAAGGGACTTTTTGCCATCTACTCTTATTGGGATTCTTGCGATGGAAAAATAAACACCCTTATGCTAATAGAAAATTTTGGAAGTCGTAAATAACATGCCAAGTGTGTTGACTGACCCAAGGAAAAAATGGCACAAATTCAAACTCCAAGTTTTGGAGTGTAATTAATGCTTACCAACTCCAACAAGTTTTCGTGATTCAATCCTTCCTCACATCGCCTCTGACTATCAATTTCATTTCATTTTATTTATATTGCATTTGTGCTTGTAGAAGTCCAAATTTCAAACCCTATCATAAATCTATCACAAAGGTGAATGGTTTATGGACATGCACTTATCTCTCAATGTATACCCACAAATAGGCAAGCCATAGGCTAGGATTATGGTATGATTTGATAAATTGGTAGACTATGTCAATGGAAAATTTGAAAAAGAAAATTCCTCAAATGATGTAAATGGGTACGTCAAAGATGAAGCAATGAGATTTGGAATTTGACCTATTAGAAGCTCGAGGAATATGGCAGTAATGAAAATTTCAATTTCTTGGGGTAGGATTTGTTAAATATTATACATGCTTAAATGTGGAACTTTTTGGATCTCTTAGGCTAAAGAAAAAGGCTTTACACTCCTCATTTAATAAAATGGATTTATGTTGTTTGTAATATTTGTGTTTGTGAATAGGGTGTTGTCCTTCCTCTTTTCTATCTAGTGCCTTTAAGTCCTTCATTCTATTATTTCCATTGTGTCTTACTTTACTATGTATATGAAGTAGTTCAGTGCCCAATCTTTGTTGCAACCAAGATATTCTATTTTACTCTACTCATACTTCTATGTAATTGACTACTTTTTGTTGTTATGTATTTTCCCTTTATTTTCTTCGTACATCCCTCATTCATTGTCTTCTTGTATCCCTTCCTTTCCATCATGACAAATACCTTTTAAAAATAATTTAGCCCCTTCCTTCCAATTCATGTGCAACAACTTTATTCACAATTTAATTGTCTTACTCTCGGTACTCTTGAGAATTCTTCAACTAGGTGCCTATCCTCTTTATGGGCCTTTTAAACTATATAATTAAATTTTTTTAGAGTATTAATTTTAAGTTTAGGTAGTTACTAATATAATATTTAATTATTTTAATTTGTAAACAAATTGAACAATGTTTCATAATGTCTTAGCCGTAGAAATGTCAATGCAATTGCCTAGAAAATTAAAACAAGTTTTGAATTATATGGATTTTTTAAATTTCCCTAGGATGCTCATGCATCCCTCTCATGGCAGGTTTCTTGTAATAATTTCCTTTTCATGGAAGGTTTATTGTAATAATTTAATTTATAGTTTTTTTAAAAACTATTTTTAGACAACCATTTCTGAATTTTTATTAGATAAAACCATAAAATTATATAGTAAACATAGAAATTTTGTAGATGTAGTGAATGCTAATGGTTGATTTATTCAATAATAATGCTTCAAGAGGGTTAGATTACCTCCAAGAACGTCATCCCTTGTAAGGGCATCATTTCTTCTACCAAGGCAATGCAAAGGTTGCAAAATCTATAGGAAAGAGAGAAAATGGTTGTTTGATTAATAACGTAAGAGAAAACCTAAAAAATGGAACTGTCATAAAAATATTTTGAATGGTTATGAATTTTTCTCATCTCACATGTAAAACTAAATACCAAGGCATTCAATGCTTGAGCAACTCCATCTATTGTCGTTGAGTTAGTTTTTGTTTTCACATTCCCCTTATATATTTTGCATTTTACTTTGTTATATGTTTTGTCCACTTCAGCTTTGAAGAATTCTCTTTCGGTGATCTTGTGATTTTTCTATTTACACACATAAATTTAGGGCAACAAGTTCATCTATACCACGTTTTTAAGCCTTAAGATCTTCTATTCGATGTGTTTATTTAGAGGGTATTTCATGGACTCTAGTGGCTAGGGTTTAAAGCTTCCACCTTGCCACAAATAGAGTCTTGAAAACATGAAATAATTGAGATGGAATAATTATATAATCTCTCAAAATGTGTGTAATCTAGGCTTTAAAAAAGAAATGTTATTGTTACATTCATTTATCACTTCCATGGGCTTCATGTATACAATATACTCATGGTATATCAAGAAATAATAACTAATGGTATGGATATCAAGTAGTTATATATATTCTAACTTATGTCAGTGTTAAACATAATTTTACTTTTTAGTGTTTCCTTGAAAAATCCCCAAACATTACAACACAAAATTTGACTTAATTTAAGTTGGATGCATTAATCAATTTGTATAGTTATATAAATAGGAGAAATAAACTCCAATTTCTTTATAAGGAAATTAGAGTTTATTTCTCCATACCGGGATTTGGAGGAGCAAATTCTTAGAGAAGAGGGTTTTCAAAAAAAAAGGAATTGCTTGCAAGCTCCTTGCATTTAGTGTTTAGCATCAAGTCTACGTAAGATCTTGTGTGTTTTGCGCAGTAGATTCGTCCTTTGAGATTTTCCTTGTCTTCTTATGAATCTGTTTTCAGAATTTCAATTGGGTTGAAACCTTGTTGCAAATTTCATTGTTCCTTGTTTTGAAATCATTTATATATAAATTAAGAATCAGAAACCCACATTTTGTAAATTTTTAGCAGGTTTCCATTTTTGGAAAATTTTTGTTTTTAGCAAGTTTTCATTTTTGGAAAGTTTTCATTTTTAGCAGATTTCCATTTTTTGAAAGTTTACGTTTTTAGCAGGTTTCCATTTTTGGAAAGTTTTCATTTTTAGCAAGTTTCCATTTTTTTGAAAGTTTTCATTTTCAGTAGGTTTCCATTTTTGGAAAGTTTTTATTTTTGAAAAGTTTCCATTTTTAGTAGGTTTCCATTTTTAGAAATTTTCTATTTTTAGCAAGTTTCAATTTTTGGAAATTTTTTGTTTTTAGCAAGTTTCCATTTTGGAAAGTTCCCATTTTTAGCAGGTTTCAATTTTTGGTAACTTTGCATTTGTAGTAGATTTCTATTTCGAGAAAATTTCCATTTGTAGCAAGTTTTTATTTCGAGAAAGTTTATATTTTTAGCAAGTTTCCATTTCGAGAAAGTTTTTTCAAAGTTTAATAAATATAAAATTATTTTGGTAATAATTGATAATTATTATTACTAATAATTTTAATAAGTATTGTTAAATTTTTTAATTTAATTATTTGAAAATTTAATTTATTACTTTATTATTTAAATAGAATTTTAAAGTAAATTGAAAATTTAAAAAAAATGGGAGATTTTTTAAAAAAATTTATAAGCTTGGATGTGTTTATATGGTTTAGATATATGAAAATGATTTGTAATACTAGGGAAATTTTATTATTCGAAAAGCTTAGTAATTGTAATACTTTAAGAAGACGAAAATTGGAACCCTAGTTACATATCAAATCTTATGTTCTTTTTTGAAAACCATAGTGAAAATTGACCTTTATGACTTCAAACCTAAATGAACTATGAAAACAATTGTTAAAACTTCTGATGAGATGTGTGTTGTATTTCATGTTGGCGTTCAATTTTGACTTAGTTCTTTGACCAGCTAGGGTATTTACCAGAGGCTTGGGCATTTTTGTTCTGTGAGGATGTTTTCTGTACAATCTTTTATACTTGACCATGGTAATATGTCACATGTTTCTATGATGAGTTATGATCAATGTTTGTTAGTGCTTTCTAGTTCTTATATAGAACTAAGGTGATGATTGTGACTTTCTAGTTGTAACCTTTGAGCTTTCGATCAATTATCTTTGAGTGCTTTCTAGTTGCTTGTATGGGGCTGAGGTGATTATGGTGTTTTGTCTTTTGGTGCTTTCTAGTTGCTTGTATAGGACCAAGGTGATTATTGTGTTTTACCTTTTGGTGCTTTCTAGTTGCTTGCATAGGACTGAGGTGAATTTTATGATTTGTCTTTAGGTGCTTTCCAGTTGCTTGCAAAGGACTGAGGTGAATATTGTATTTTAACTATAGGTGCTTTCCAGTCACTTGTTAAGGGCTGAGGTGAAAATTGTGATTCTATGATTTGTACTTTTATGAGCCTAAGGTAGGTAATCTATGTGCACATTGGGAAGTGGCTTGCAATGGAGGTCTATGCCTAGAGTGGCTGCCTAGGTAACCCATTGTAAGTTGTTTTAGTAAGTGATAACATTTCATTAAACGGGTTTGAAATGAATTAATAAGAGTCATTATTTTTCCTTGCCCATGCCTCAAGTGCTAGTACAAGCTAGGATGGGAGTAGAGAGGATGCTTGGTTGTGACCTTGCTTCATTAGTATGCCTTATTTGTACGAAAGGATATTGGTGCCACATAGAGACACTAGGGGGCTGGAGTCTAGAGTGGCTACCATGGTAACCTTAGAGTTGGCTCATATGATGACACTTGCCCCCTTGCATAGTAGATTTCCTACGTGTCTTTTTTGCCTCTAGGTTTAGATGATACTTGTGTCTTGGTACCCTTTGAGATAGTTTGCTTTAAGGTGTTTCCTTCACCTAGATGTTGGTTATGATTTGTGGATTGATATTCGTATGGGACTCGAGTTTATCTCGTCTGCATGGTGGGAGTGGGCCACTTAGGTTTCACAAGGTCAGATGGTAGTGCATTTTACTTATACCATTGAGATATGATCGTTGGATATCGTTGCTGGATGTATCTGTGCAGATGTTCCTTTCTATCTGATCTTCTATTCTTGTTAGATGATTATTCTTTGTTGTTAGTATTTGATTATCAGAGACCTTATGAGATGATCTATTATATTCATGATGTATATTCTTTGAGCTTTTCATACGCTGTGACTGTAAGGAAACTTGGCAATAAAGAATATGACCGTTTCGACATAACCCATAATAGATCTGAAATAAATACAAAATTAAAATCCACATGCAAGAGAATAGACAACATACCCAAAAAATGTGACACAAGATATACCCTAGGAAACCCTCACTGAGGGAAAAATTCAGCCTCTAAAAGCATCCATCACCATGTATTATTTAGCAAAAAAACCATTGCAATACAACCATGGAAGCTTTCATGGCCATAGCCACAACCGAGCAAACTATGTGAACAAGCATGAATCCACACATTCCATGCCATGCTTCCAAACTTCACAAATGCTCGCTTGGCTAACCTGTCAAGCCTTGTCCTGCTCGACCCTTTCCTTTTGTCTTCTCCTTGTCACACCAACAACTACCCTTATGGTTGCTTATATAGTAGCAAGTCCCACAAAACCACTAAGTGGTATTACATAAACAATGTGTTAAAACCATTTGCTACCTAACTCATTGACCCGACATTTAATATTGGGCATTTAATTCTTTTCCCCAATATTAAATAATTACATGAAATATTATCACAATGTTACAATACAACTCATCAAGTATATTCCATGGGAATTTTTACATGTTGCACGTCCATCTAGGCACAAAATTATATAATAAAATAAAATAATACAATATAATAATATTATGCAATGTGTGCAACACCCATTATCTCAACAATCTCCCACTTGTTGTATACATTGCATAGGGTCAATCCGTAGCCACATAACTGAACAAGGGAACAATCCCTCGCAGCACATCCACCATCATGGATCAAAATACACCAAGTGCTCCATCCTGGTACTCACAACAAAATCAAAGTATCTAGCATCTCAAACATGAATGATCTCACCTCCTATTATGCCACTGCCACTAGACATACATAGAAGCCATCCAAAGAGAAAGCCACCCAACCTGTCGCATTAGAAGATCATAAAATTCTATACCAACTAAAATTCCAAGCACAAAAACCTGATCCAAAGGTAATCACATGTATCCGTAGTTGCCAAAATATCCATAGCTAAAATAACACCCACAACAAAGTGCCAAACCCATCCAACTATCCATATCTCCAAAGGTATGCCAAGTGAATCTTACATCATCAACATATCCAATCTGCAACCTGAATCACAAGCCTCAAGAGCAATACCTGCCACATATATACCAAGAAGCTCCTACTGCAAAAGATAATGTCAAATCTATAACCAATCCACTCACAACATCTCAAAGAAGTGAATCCATGTAGTATCAAGGACATCCACAACACATAAACTGATATCCTGCAAGAATAACTCTCATAACAAGTCTTAAATAGTCTCCCAAATTCTCCACAACCAATAGAGGAAAGAGATAAAGTAATAATCATGTCATCTCTCACATGACATACATGAGCACAAACTAGTGATCACAATCTCTAACCAATCTCAAATCCAATGTAAGTGAAATTGAATATCTAGGAAGATAACTAAGACCAGAGAAACCATGCAAATCATAACCTGTATCATGTCCTTCTACACACACTCTCTAGATGTAAACTGTGCAAGTGTGATCTCCTCCATAAAACCCCAACAAGAAGCCTCAACAACACCCAAACCATATCATATAACATATCATGGATGCAAGCCTCTCACAAGAATATCAAACTCATAAACCATTCCTAAACCAAAGAATATGCCCAATATAAAACCATCTCCTAAACTCAACCAACATAATAACATATGCACATGGAGATAACCAATGCCAAACCATCTCTCAAATGAACCCTCCAAAACTAACTCATGTACCATAGCTCAAGATCCATATCCATGAAAGACAAGCATACATATAATGCACTTGAGAAAAAAAACAATGGGCTATACCTCTCAAGTAGCAAACCGCCGAGTAGACCAAGAGTGGGGAATAAGAATGCTCATTAAGATACCCAAGTCTCTAACCAATACTCATCTAAGAACAATCTCCTCTCAAGTCCATATCAGGTGACTGCCCCTCAAACTTCCTGCTGAAACCATCAACCATCTCAACAAATACTTCTCTTATCCAAGAGAAATTAACATCATCACCATCTCTAAGTATCCATGAGCACCTGTAACCAATCAATCCATGCCAACTCCAAATGCACCATAGCAATATCATGAAGTATCCAGCTTATGATTAGTGTACTCAATACCAAGAAAATAAACCAAGATCAATTTCAAAGTTCCAACCATGGCCTTAGGAACATAAACATGACAACATGATCTTAACATCTCAACTAAAGAGATAACATGCTCCATATGAACACACCATAACATGTCATAATTCTAAATGCGTATCAAGAGTATACCATGACATTAAAATAAAACCATCCTCATACCAAGGATAACATGCCAAATAAAAACATAAACCACACCTTTACTAAGAACCTTGTGAGTCTTCAAGATGCAACCATCTCCATACACTATGAAGAAAACCATCTCCACATACCATGAATAACCATCTCTACACACCATGAAGATAACAAGTGCACCATGCAAATGTCAAAGATGCTTCTACAGCAACAGGATCTAAGACAAACCTCCAACATTTGCAAACACTCAGTAAATATATCAATGCTAAAAAACTCCCACTCAACCATGGTACCAAGTCACCTATGGCATCATACAATCCATCTCTTACATGAAGATCCAAACCAAACCAGGAACTAATCCTGCACTATCACCCCATCATTATCATAAGCTCCCACTAAACTGTGTATCCAAGCTATCCATGACATAATGATGAAAAAACCATCCTCTAATGATGAGAATCAACCAAAGCATCAAACCATCAAAGAACTCAAAGTGCACATCATGAGCTCCTTAAAAGAAACCAAATAACCATGATCCTCAAACCAAGAAGATATACCACCATAACCAAATTAGAAATCCAAGCTAATGAACATTAAGGATGTACCTGTATATCCAATCATGTCATGCCAAAATCTATGGCACCATGATCACATCCATGAACTAAGCAACTAACCCTCAATGTGTCCAACCTGTCAGCATAAAATAGTCAACCACAATTCTCCACCATGATTGTACCTGGTAACAACATCTCATCCCTTCTACATGAAGAAAAAAATCAGCAAATCATGTGACTTACGGCATAGAAAACCCAAATTCAAGCCACCAATTTGAATATGCATCAATAATGAAAGATCAATGGGCAAAGACAACCCATAACCAAGCCATAAATGCAACCTATAAGTATAGACCGCTTACAACACTGCACAACTTGTAGATCCAACAAGTCATCATACATATTCAAACCAAACGCTGATAACCATATCATCATGAGACCAATCTGAATAATGAACTGAGTATACAATGACATCAAAACTTAAATCTCCAATGCCATAAACTCACAATGTTACCATAATCAAAATATATCATAAACTATTTAGATAAATATATCAATAAATAAATCATGCCAAACTTGCACCAAATCTAAACCAATGTGTAGAGCTCTCCAAGACCTTTTCGTTGACTACTCGAAGTCCAAAATTTGACTCTGTATGCCCAAGTTATGCCCTAATTTGTGCCCAAAATAAATAACATCTGCCTTTAGGGCTTTCAAAACCTGAAAAAATGTCAAAATCACAAAACCAAACCTACACCATGTTTTAGTGCTTTGAATTAGCTTTTCAATGCCTATAAGAACTCTGAGATCTGATATTCTGAGAGAAAGTTATGGCTATTTTACTAAGACAGTCTTTTTACCATTGTCACTGCGATTTTTTTTTTTTTTTTCTGACAAAAAATTCAGATGGGATTTAATTTGATGGCCATCATGGTCTAAACCTTAAAAACTCTTTCATTTCCTTTGAGCATGGCCAAATTAGGGCATATTATATATAAAAACTTATGGAAATATCAACCCAGATCCAATGGTGAGGTTTGTTTTTACTTAGGAGGTCATTTTTGAAAGCTACTGCCCAAAAAAACCCTCATTTAAATGAAACATCCAAAAAAATCTTTTTGTCCAACTATTTCACATGCCCAAATCTTTTAACATCCCATCATAACGGCAAATCCAAAACCCTCAGATCTACAATAAAACCCATATTTCTTACCCTTTCTTTTATCCTCATGCATTCCCATGGATTCAATCTAGGGTTATAATAATAAAACCATAGCTCTAATACCAATTGTAGGGAAACTTGGCAATAAAGAATATAACCGTTTCCACATAACCCATAATAGATCTGAAATAAATACAGAACTAAAATCCACATGCAAGAGAATAGACAACATACCCACAAAATGTGACACAAGATATACCCTGGGAAACCCTCATTGAGGGAAAAACCTAGCCTCCAAAAGCATCCATCACCATGTATTATTCAACAAAAAAACCATTGCAATACAACCATGGAAGCTTTCATGGCCATAGCCACAACCGAGCAAACTATGTGAACAAGCATGAATCCACACATCCCATGCTATGCTTCCAACCTTCACAAATGCTCCCTTGGCTAACCTGTCAAGCCTTGTCCCGCTCGACTCTTGCCTTTTGTCTTCTCCTTGTCACACCAACAACTACCCTTGTGGTTGCTTCTATAGTAGCAAGTCTCACAAAACCACTAAGTGGTATTACATAAACCATGTGTTAAAACCATCTGCTACCTAACCCACTGACCCCACATTTAATACTGGGCATTTAATTCTTTTCCCCAATATTAAATAATTACATGAAATATTATCACAATGTTACAATACAACTCATCAAGTATATCCCATGGGAATCTTTACATGTTGCACATCCATCTAGGGACAACATTACATAATAAAATAAAATAATACAATATAATATTATTATGCAATGTGTGCAACACCCATCATCTCAACAGTGACTTGCATAGTGGATGATTAAGCATTCTGATTATTGCCAGTGACATCTTATATAATAGTATATTGTTTAAATGGATCCACACTTGTAATTATTCTTTGATGGTGGATTTTCTATATATTAGATTAAGTATTTAATTCAACTTAAATGTGATTCAACATCACGAGACCCTTAGGAGATGTAATCTATTTATGATGGTTGTATGTATGTGAGTTAATGCTTCTGCTATATTATATTTATTTTTTATTAAGAAGAATAAGTTTTAATGGGGCCCTAAAACCCTTACACAACCAAAGTCAAACATAAAAATAATGTTTAAAGTAACTGTTTAACTTAAAGCAACCAACTAAAACAACCCCCCACAAATAAAAGAAAGAAACCCGATAAAACCAAGGGAGCAAGACAAAAAACAAGGAGCAACAAAAAAGCCAAGAAGGCTGCTCAGGTGATTTCTTTGAGCATTTTTGTAGTACAAAGTTCTAGCTCTGACATTCTTCCAGCCGTCCCCCTCATGTTAGATAGATCTTTGTTAGGTTCTTGGATATCCTTATTCTCTGTGTTGGATTTGGTTCTCTTCCTCAAACTGTCCTTAGGAGACTTGTCCTTGGCACTATTGGGAGAAAGATCCTCCTCCTTGGTGGTCCTGTGTTCTTCCACTTTTTTATGAGCACCTTTATGTTCTCATTAGCCTCTTTGAGAATGTTATATCTTTGTTTAGAAATATTATGCATTGAGCTCTCCATAGATTGGATCTTGCTCTTCACTTCCTCCACTCTGTTATCCATGTTCTTTTATTCCTTTGTTTTCCTGTTCTTCAAGTTGCAATTCTTCCTCTCTAAGCTATAGTTCTCCCCCTCCAAGCTGCTCACTCTTTATTTGAGCTCTTGGATTTCATGGAAAATCCATTTGGTGGTGTGAAAGCTACCCACCATGCTGTTTTTAGCATTGTTGAGACCATCCATTTGAGGATTTTCCTTAGTGGTGCCACTAAAAATTATAATGGTCAGGTCAATCAATTCTTCCATATGGATTTTTCCCTCTTTATTCTTCTTGACCAAAGTTCTAATTAGCTCTCTATTAATCCCCATTCTAGTAGAAACAGTGTCAAAATTCCTCCACACCACATTCCTATCTTTGCCCATAATCATGCATTTGTATTGGCTGGTTGTAAATTCCTCATAGCCCTACTCCTGCTCATCCTCGTCACCCTGATTAATATACCCCTTGACACTTTCCTTCCCACCCCTTATTTATCCTCCTTGGAATCAATGACTTTCCCTCTTTTCTAACCCCTGAAGGTCTTGACATCCTCCTCGTTGTTGGTTGATATTTTGATGGTAATGTTTCTCTCACCCCTCTTCCTCTCCATGTCCTCCCCTTCTTTGAGAAAGATCTCCTCCTCCCCTTCAACATTGTCACCCTCCATGTCCATACCCTCCACCCTTTCATTATAGTCCCTATCTGAAGAAATGTCAAAACCCTGTTTAGGTTCGATTAATACTTTTTTCTCCTTTTCTTTCATTTTAATGATTTTTTTACCAGAATTATATCGTGGGGAAAGTGCATCTCATGGCTATCCTTAAAGGCATATAGTCCTCTCTCGACTCATCTGAATCCCCTCTACCCTTCTTGTCCTCCTTCCTATACTTAATTTGTTTCCCCATGGACCTAGCCTTAAAAAATTGGTAGATTAACAACAATAGCCCCTTATGGAAGATTGGGTTGCTAGAATGCTTCTCCTTATAGTCATTAATATTTTCTTTAATAGATGAGTAAAGGTAGAAAGGAATAGATATCTTCGCCCCATACCTAAAATGGTTGAGAAGCACAAAATGGTGGGTGCAAAGGTGGTTGAATCTTGTGTCGAGGGAGATGTACTTGATAATAACCTGTAACACAAACCTCCACAGTGGCTTAATGGTGCTTGACAGATAGTAAGTACCCTTCTTTACGAAAGCCTTCTTTTCCTCCAAATCCTTGGTGAATTCAACCACTGCCTACTCTGAAATCTTTCCATCTTTGTAGAATTTCTTCCCCATAATGGGAATACCGGTCACTACAGAGATAACATCCTCCGTCACCACGAAATCCACCCCATCAATTTTAACAATTCCCTCATTCCAACTCTTTACCATGCTCTGGGTAATAGAGGGCTTCCATTCGTGGAGTCATTGTATGAAATTTGTGACTTCACCTTTTTTCAGAATGCTCCACACCTTGGAGTGTCTATGCCACTTTTGAGCATCCTCCTTTGGTTCTCTCTTGCGTCTTTCCCCCACCATGATTTCTTCCTCTATGCAAGCTTTTTTTTTTTTTTTTTTTTCTGGTATTGATGCTCTTTGAAGCTAGAATATCTTTGGCACTAATCATTTTCTTGAATCTTCCTTTCATATTGTGTACTTTATGCTCAAAATCAATCCTCAAAGTAAGATGATGGATATTGTTGATGTGAGACATACAAATGCTATCATTCTTACACATCACATTACTGCACATTCCCCCTAAGCCATACACAATCATAGTGAACCTACACATCACATTTCTGCACATTCCCCACAACTCATAAACAATCATAATGAACCTTTTATGATTCCCAATCTACCTGGGATCCTTTCCCTTTCAATAATCTCATTAATATTTGGTATAAAATTATGCCCATCCATCCACTTTGCCACTTTATTGTACTTGATTGCCCAGTTAGCCAACTTGTTAGGCACTTGATTGGCTTCCCTATACTTGTGAGCCACATAGGTTTTTTCAAAGGTCTTAAGGTGTTGGATGCATTCTTGAATGATATTAGTTATTTTCCATGTTGGCTTGTTCTTGTCGTCAAGGCAGTCTATAATATTTTTTGAATCTCCTTCTAGCTAAAGATTTTTGACTCCCATATCTCGAGCCAGTTTGATTGTTTGATGAGCCATAATTGGTTTCGCATAATGATTAGTTTGAATTCCCATAGGAGCAGAAACAATGACAATCCCTTTACCATATGCATTTCTAATGATGCCTCCCACCCCTACCTTTTCGAGGTTGCCTTTGGCCACCCCATCAAAATTTGCTTTTTCACTCAGGTAGAAGAGTCCATCTACAATATTCCCTCTTATTATTTTCCTTTCCCTTTGTGCCAAGAAAGGGGTTAGGGTCTTTGATATTGGTGTAGTTTTCTAACATAGTGTTAAGGCATTTGTGGAAGACAACGTTTGCATTTGTTTCCCTCTCCCTAAAAAAATTGTTGTTTTGCTCTTTCTAAATGCCCCAACACACATGGGGCAAGGTTCAATTCCACATATCCATGATACCATCCCCTAAAAACCCATGGTGCCATTGTTCAAAGAGCCCCAATATGTTGGAAGGAAAGCACCAGATCATATTGAAAAAAGATGGGAAATGAGACCAGATAATTCTGATGAATTGGCAGTGGATAAAGATATGATCAACACTCTCACTATGATTTTTGCATAGAATGCATCTATTGGGCATCATATTCTCCCTCTTGGTTAGGTTGTCCATGATTAAAATGCAATTTTTAAGCATAATTCAAAAAAAAAATGTTAATTTTTGGGATGAGACACGGATACCAGGCTTCTATTGTTTTGCATAGTCTCATAGCCAGAGGCTACAATATAATTTCCATTCATAGTCTCCCCCCCAGATAATGGAATCCTTATTGGGGGATAGGGGTATATGCTTGATCATGTCCATCAACAGCTTGAGCTCTGGGGAGATCTCGATTAGATCAATCCACTCATTTTGGACCCTGTAGTCATTCACCTTGCTCCCATGTCTTTCCATACAATCATTAGCCCATCTATTAAATGGATCTATGTTCCACAGAGGCCATGGTCTAAGCTAGTCATCATGCCAAAAATTTAGATTTTCTCCATTACCTAGTTTCCATTTAGCTTTTTCAAAAGCTAAGCTCTTCGTTCTCCTAATGCCATTCAAGATGTTAGAGTTCCTTAGGTTAAGATCCCTACTGATGAACTATCTACAATTAATGTTAGTAGCATACTTGTACTTCAAAATATCTCTCCATTCTCTAGTGGTGTCGAAAAGTCTCCAATTCTATTTTGCTCGAAGGGTTCTGTTGAACTGTTTCAAATTCCTGATCCCTAGTCCCTCATGCTTCTTGGATCTGCATATACTCTCCCAAACCACCAAAGGGTATTTCTTGTTGCCTTCAGTACCAACCCACATTAAATTCCTCTACACAGCTTCTAGATTGTCAACCACCTTTGAGGGTATAGAGAAGAGGCTTAAAGCATAAGTGGGAAAGTTCTACAAAGTAGGTTTAATCAACATCACTTTGCCAGCTTGACTCAGAGTGATGCCTTTCCATCCTACAAGCTTTCTATTGAATATGTCAATGAGTTTATTCCAAAAGAGGTGAGGAGGTTTGGTCCCCAAAGGGAGACCTAAATAAATGGAAGGGAGAACTCCAATATTGCAACCCAGAATGTTAGCAATTTTCCTCTATTTGTCCACTGGGGTGTTAATTAAGAAAATCAAACTCTTGTTCTAGATGATGAGTTGCCTAGTGGCTTTGGAATAAGGATACTCTTCACATTTCTAGCTTCTCTCACTGAAGCCTCTCCCCCCAAAATGGTGTCATCCACAAATTGTTGGTGGGTGAAGATCAAGGGACCAAAGGAAGCTTTTAGGCCCACTAAATATCCTCTACTTCTTTTGAAATGAACAATCCTATCTAGACCTTCAGCCAGGATGATAAAGAGCATAGGTGAGAGAAGTTCACCCTGCCTAAGCCCCTAGAAGATTTGAAGAAGTCAGAGGGAGTCCCATTAACCATGACCATAAAGGAGAGGGTAGAGATCAGTTGAGAAATAATCTTTCTCACTTTGGGATTGAAATCAAAAGCTTCCAAAATTATGTCCAAGGACCCTTAGTCCACCCTATCATAGGCCTTAAACAGATCAAGTTTGAGTAGAAAACCCTCCTGTTTACCTACCTCTAGGGAATTGATCACTTCATGAACCTCAATGATGGAATGCAAGATTTGTTTGCCAGGGACAAATCCTAATTGCTGAGGTGCAATAATATCTTGTAGTAATTTAATAAATCTATTCTTTAAAACCTTCACAAAAATCTTGTAAAAAAAATTGCAAAGAATAATATATCTAAAAGTTTCAAAAGAATCCATACCTGTGAATTTAGGGATCAAAACCAAAAAAGTGGCATTGATTTCTTTGAGCAGGTTCCTGGCACCAAAAAATTCCTGAACTGCTTTAACTAGATCATATTTAATAACATCCCAAGACATCTGGAAGAAAAAAGTAGGGAAGCCATCAAGGCCAGGGGCCTTCTTAGTAGGCAAAATAAAAGCAACTTCCTTAATTTCTTCCACCTTTGGGATGGCCACTAAGGTCCCATTTTGAGCATCATTAATCACACTAGGAATGGTATTGAGAATAACATTCTGGTCCTCTTCTTCCAAGTTAAGGTCTTTGGATAGGATGGAAGGAAAGTACCTGATAGCTTCCTCTGTTATATTATATTTGTTATTGTTAAGTTATTGTTTCAAAAAGAAAAAGTTTGACAAACTTAGTGAAACTTTAAGTTAATTTCTTTTGGGTTCCTTGGCAGGGCGTTACAACTATTGTGATTTATTTTAGCTATTGATTAATAGTTTTTCTTTGATATTGAAGAATATATAAAACCCTATATATATCTTATAATTAAAATTTAATATGATTAGAGTTAGGGTTTAAATAAAAAATAATCATGGCATTGCATAAACATTTGGAGATTTAAATTATTTTTTTAGTGATACGAATTTAAGTTTGTATATAATTACATTTTACTTTCAATTATTTTCCACTGTACTTTTTAATTTGACATTTCTTCTTAGAGCTATCCATTCTCAAATTTGACTTGTGAAGGAGTTCACTTATCATGGGACAATACATATTGCATATTCATAATGTGTAAAGTGATAAATTGTTATCACTTGGTTAAATTGATTATCACAAGAATAAATATTTTGGGTTATAGGAAACAAATGAGTGATAGAATGCAGTATATTTACAACTTATGTGTTTCTATGTATGGAGCAATATAATGTATCAACTAATAGAGTATATGTATCTTGAATTTATCTTTTGGTTGATGTAGTGCTTTATTTGATAATTTCACATTAATATTGAAAGAAGCTCCATGAGGATCCTAACATTTTTTTGTTCTTGATAATGTTTAGTGTAGAAGTCCCTCATATCATGTAATATTTATTTAAATGTTTTTGGTTGTATAATACATTTGAGTTTGTTTGGGTTTCCTAGAACATGTATCATTTAGAATGATTTTAATAAATGTGTTTTCCAAAGAAGCTTCAACTTTGTCTAATCACACTCACAAAAGACAAACTCAATATTTCATCCATTTTGTTAGCAAAAATTCAGATTAATAATTTTTTTGGAAGATTGTTACTTGGATTATGAACATCTCCCCCCTCAAGATATTATTTAGATATATATTCCTATTGATGTAACCATTGCATCTTGTTGAGGCGCAATTGCTAGTAAATATATAATAAGTTATATCCAACTAAGAATTTAACTAGACTACTTAAAAAAACCATTAATATTAAAATCCACTTATAAGAAGCATGCACAATATTTATTTATTTATATAACTCTTTTTTATAAGAAAATTGCTACCAAGGGGTAAGCACCCTTATATTGATTTCAAAAAGAAATAATACATACAAAGAAAGAGGATTCAAAGCCTCATGAGCCCAAGTAAGAATAGACCCAATAGATAATCAGTAATGGTATAATGGCCAACCCAAAAAAATCAACAAGAAAGAAGTATCCAAACTCGACAAGGACACACAAGGAGAAGCCAACCCTACCAATGTAGAAATCAAATATCCAAGAGGAAAACCCCAACCAAGAGATCCACGACTAAAGACATTGCCTGACCCACCAAAAAGAAATCTAAGTTGACCACATGAAGGTGAAGCAATGATCCAAGAAACAAACAATAGTAGAGAGCGCATGCGAGAAGCCCTAGCTTGACACCATCTAGCATCGAGAGTTAGGGGCCTTTATGCCAATAAAATTTCCAATCAGATCTAAAATCTTCTTCAACCAAAACTCCAATATAAGATTATATCAATTGATCTACATGGGGAAA
>CM053791.1:626912013-626989513 GCA_028749045.1 Cupressus sempervirens
CATATATATATGTATATATGTATATATACATATATATATATATACATGTATATGTGTATGTATATATACATACATACATACATGTATGTACATATATATATGTATATATGTATATATACATATATATATATACATGTATATGTGTATGTATACATATATATACATATATATGTATATACATGTATATATGTATATACATATACATGTATACATATACACACACACACACACACACACACACACACACACACACACACACACACACATATATATATACTTTAATAGATAGATTAAAAGAATTAATTTTCTAGAATCATATGAAATAAAAAATCAATCTTAGATGAACATATGTGAGATATAATCTGTATTATTATTATTAATAAACACAAGTAAACTAAATATATTTAAATTTACTTATATCAATTAGAATTAGTTTTTATTTAAATCAAATTAATTTATGAATGCTTCATATAACTCAATCTATTTCTTTATTATCAACTATAGCACATAACTACAATTAAATGAATAAATTTACTTTTTCATTAACTAATATTTTAATTATTTATAATATCTAAAATCTTGTTATAAAAGAAACAAATAACTTTCATTACCTATACTAAGAGATAATTATAATATAATTTAACATATTGAAGAGTAAAAATTCAAACAAATGATTTTGAAAAATTTCATACATATATTTTACTTCTTTATTATACTAAATTTAATATTAAATAACTAAACAATAGAATACCTTTAGAATATAACATAATTATTTTAATTATATTATAATGCGTTTACATTGTGTGCAATAATTATTTATTAAACTAAAATTATATTATAATTGGTTTCCAAACTATGAAGGCAAGTACATGCCACTACGTGGCACTTGTTTATGCAAATGTGATCAAATTCCTAACCATATAATGACTATAATAATAAATGTGATCAAATCCCTAACTATACAATGATAACAAGTGCCACATAGTGGCTTAGTACGCCCCTTTAATAGTATTAGTTTTAATTTTGATATAAATTTAGTTGTAATTTTATTATATATTTATTATATGTATCAAATATATTAATGTGTACTCTCATAATTTTATATATTTTACATATAATTGATTTTCATGTAGTTGTGGCAAATTGTTCAAATTAAGAAGCATCAATTTTTGTAACCAACACATTAATTCACATAAGATTCACACATTATAATACATAAGAAATAAGTTGAATACTAATTTCAATACTTTGACAATATATTATTAAATATAATAATTGAAACAATACTTTAAATGTGTACTACGCTACATAATTTCAATTTTATAATATATTATTTTTGAAATTTTATAATATAATATTAAAATTTAAATAATGATAATTGAAATAGCTATTTATTAAATATTAGTAGTGGATGAATGAAATAAATACAATAGAAAACATTTAACAATGGTATTAAAATTTTTACTATAATAAAATATTATAAATCTCTCAAACAAGACTTGAAGAATTGGAGGGAATAACACTCACCTAAGAATTGTAATAAGTAATTAAAGTAAATGATTAAAAAAAAATTTTTTAAATTATTTCAATATATTTCTTTATAATCAAACAAACTATTTATAATAGTTCTAGAAAAGAAGAAATATAAATAATTGATTATATTATTATAATATATAGTTTTCTATTTTAAAATCCATGAAGTGTTCAAAAATCACTTTGAACAAAATATATAACAAATGTAGGAATAAGAGAAACAATACAAATATTCAACAAGTGCCACATAGTGGTTGTATTTGCTGTAGATTATAATAGCTTTAATTAATTAGAATAATAAGGTAAAAAATTGATAAGATTATAAATAATTTTATTACTAATTGATTAATATTCGATATATATTTTAAATAAAACTTTAATATAAAAAATCTAAATTTCACATAAATGCAATAATACTATTATAACTACTTAATTGTATTTTATTATATTGATATATTAATACATTAATATTATTTTTTACTATAGATAACTAAACATATATAAAATAAATAGTATTAAGATGTAGAGATTTTGGCTCTAGATAATCATAAAATAATTGTAGTAGATTTTAGTCTAATAAGAAAGTATTTTAAGAAAGATATAATTATTTATATTATATTTTTACCTTTTCATTTATTATTATACCCATTTTCACAAATACTATATTTTAATATATACATTAGTTAATTGTCATCTTTCACAAATTAAAGTATTTAAAATTTAATATAATCATAGAGTGACTTGTGATAAAATTAATATTTACAAACCCAAAACTATTTATTTCCATACAATGTTATTTTTTTAAAGTGAATGCTAAAATTTCGGGTAGTGCTTCCAAAATTCGCTCCTATAAGACCCAAATATAAGAGCCAATCAAGTTCAAGTAAAATATTTTAAAGAAATTTAGATGCTAAAAAATTCATATATAAACAATCCAAAAATCAAAACTTAAAATTAGAAGGAAAAATAATTAGATCTAATTGGTTGAGATGTAAAATATTAATCATTAGATATGTTGAACTGATTACAATAGTATTACAATAGTATGAGCCTACGACAAATACAATAAATTGATACTTCCCACGAACTCAAAAATCCTCATATAAGACTCTAATCCATTCATCCAATTAAAAGCTAGAAAATTAATATATATAGATTGTAAAGTTAAAAAATTGACATGTATTTCTTCATAAACAGAAAAATATGGAATGAAATGAATTTTTATTGGTAGAATAGAGGTAATTTAATAACAAGCTAACATGAGTAATTCAAAAATTGATACAATAGTACTTAGCCTACTGACAAGTACTAATAATAATAACTTACCAAAAATAAAATAGTTATTTTAATAGAAAACACATGAAATTTATATTCTATTTTTATTTTTTCTAAAAATTTCTCCACAAAACAAGAGTTCTTATTTTATTATATTATTTATGAAACTCAAATAGATTCGAGACCTCCCACACAATTTAGTTATGTTGTAGCTCTTGCCTTATTATTCAATTATTAGTTCCTGCCATGGCAGGAAACTTATGCATTCGTTAAAAGCAAATGATCTTATTAGTTTGTCCAATCAGGAGCTTTTATTTATTTTTATCCATTTTTCACTATATACATATCTTTTTCTTGACATTTTTGCAAACTTAGTCAAGCTTATTTTCATGCAATTTGATTGGTCTATGTGTGCTACAGTCATTAGTTTGAAAGTTTTTTTTTTTCATTATTGTTTTGTGCACACAAAATAATTTTTTATTTTTCCAAACTTTAGATATCAATACTAGTATTGTCAAATATTTATAGATTGTGGTTACAGTTGTATTTAATTTCTCAAAAATCAATAGAAACAAACAAAACAAGATAGCATGATAAGGATTTATAGAGATGACATTTCTTGTCGTTTATTATTGTTATGGTTACAGTTGTATTCCATTTCTAAGAAATCAACAGAAACAAACAAAACAATACGACATGATAAGCAATTAGAGAGATGACATATCTTGTCGTTTATGATTGTAGTGTTGCATAAGTTTCTTTGGAAAAGATGTTTCTTTATAGTTGTGGCTTATAAATTATTTGTAGGTCAACATTTGTCCTGTGAGCATTGATTATGGATGTCAGGGAATATATTTCTTTATAGTTGTAGCTTATAAATAAGTTTCTTTGGAAAAGATGTTTCTTTATAGTTGTGGCTTATAAATTATTTTTCGGTCAACATTTGTCCTGTGAGCATTGATTATGGATGTCAGGGAATATATTTCTTTATAGTTGTGGCTTATAAATGATTTTTTAGTCAACATTTGTCATGTGTGAGCATTGATTATGGAATCTTCTAGAATTGTTATTTGCTTATTTATAGCATTGGTTGATTACTTTTAATTCACATTTCTAAAGGCTTGGCTTTCGTCTCTTTCTACTAGAGTACAAGGTATGTCAGAGATTTCTCTATTCTTTTTATTTGAGATTATATTGTGTTCTAGTTGTATTGTTTTATGTGATGATCATGTTTACATGGAATCTTGTCCAAATCTATTGTTTAGAACATAGTGTTGTAGTTGTATTTTTTTTTTTTTTTTTGATAATCATATTTATATGAAATCTATCTATGGAAGCTTGTGCTAGTCTATTGTTTAGAATCAGTTTTTTGTAAAAGAATTGAGTTTTTTGTTTGAAAATTTGAAATCCATTGGTCAAAATTTGAAATCGATGATCTATTGTGTAGAATCAAATTTGTTGTAAAAATTTGAGTTTTTTTTTGCGAAGATCTGTGCAGATATGTTAGATCACAATACTTTTGTGCATGAAATGTTATTAGATTGTTTATGTTTGATGGTGTTGTGTTGGTAGAAAAAGCCTTGAAGCTATTGAAATATATGAGCTTGGCTACTATAGAATGAACCTCGGTAATCTTCAGATGCATATTCCCAATAATTTCTATAATTTAATCTACAAAATGGTTCAGGAGTTTACCAAAACACAATCACAAAACATGGATCTTGTCAAGTTGTTGGGGAAAGTCCCCTGAGAAAGGGTGTAAAGCCAAACTCAATGAACTAATATAGCATCACTAGTAGTTTATTGTGATTCCAACTTTCATCCTAGCTTTCACCTGCAACCTAGTTACATATAAATTAGATGCTGGTGAGAAAGGATCCCAATTGAATCTTCCATTTTCAATTTCAATTATTGTTCCAGTTGTTCAACTGCTTGATATGTTTGCACAATTAAAACAATTGTGTATCAATGTGCTCTGCACATTGATAGGGAGCCATGGTCCTGGACCTCTATGATAGGGAGTGTATAAAATATATCATCGACTTTAGAGCAGAAGGCAACCAAATTTTGTAAGTAGACGCAAGTAGTTAAATGTTCGACAGGTATACTAGATAAGCTAGGTCAAAAGTTGAATAATATGATCCTTTGAATGTTCATAGAGTAGATCATTTTGTAGAGGATAGAGAAGTGATACAGGCATGTCTATAGAGTTTTGTACTCAAATAAATATGAAATGCATGATTTTTCATATAAAATACATAAAGAAATGAAAAATGAGGAATAAAATTGAAATTATAAATGAATTTTAGAACCTTTAAACATAAAATGGTTTAAATATGACATAATGTTCTATTTGTTTAAAAAAGAATTTGGATTATGTATTTTGAAGTATGAATTTTTATTTTGATTCAAATAAGAGATTTTCAAGTAAAAGGTGATAATAATATATTACTACTTTTATTTTGATTCAAATAAGAGATTTTCAAATAAAAGGTGATAATAATATATTATATTATTTAATATAGTATTACTTTCGATTACTCATTAAGATTTTCCAATGTTTTATGAGATTCATATATTTAATCTATTATTGTTGATGACATCACAATGATAGCAAAAGAACCAAGCTATGACTTGCCAATAGTAACATTCTACATTCCACTACTTAATGTTTGTTTCATTAAAATATGTTGACTTGAGAATAGACAGATGTTGCATTCCACTATTAGTATAACAAATAAATGAGAACCAATGGTTGTGAATACATCATGACTAAAAGAGTAGTGCAATTACTCATTAAGATTTTCCAATGTTTTATGAGATTCATATATTGAATCTATTATTGTTGATGACATCACAGTTATAGTAAAAAAATCAAGCTATGACTTGCCAATAGTAACATTCTACATTCCACTACTTAATGTTTGTTCCATTAAAATATGTTTCCAATATCCAATAGTAAGATTCTACATTCCACTACTTAATGTTAGTTCCATTAAAATATGTTGACTTGAGAATAGACAGATTCTACATTCCACTACTAGTATAGCAAACAAATGAGAACCAATGGTTGTGGATACATCATGACTAGAAGAGTAGTGCTCCATAATTGTGACCTATAATGAAGATCACTTTTAAAAGAGGGCTTTACAATGGTTCTAAATACATCATGACTAGAAGAGTAATGCGCATTAAGTGTGACCTATAATGAAGATCACCTTTAAAAGAGGGCTTTATGCAATTGAAGACCTTATACGTTGCTTATTGAGTCCTTCCCAACAAGTTCTCCCTTATTTATTTGCCTCTCTAATATTTCTTGTAAGTCCATAACTTTTTTTGCTTTCAAAATAAATTTAATTGTTGCTTTTTTTTCTTTGATAGTTGGGAAAAGCTTGAGGTATAGATTGAGTGGAGGTTCTTTGTTTTGAGGTTAGAAATTTTTAGGTGTATAAGACTTTGGCGAGGTTATTTAGCAAAGGGTTCAAATATACTTGTGGTGAGTAATTTTATGGGTATCAGTAATTTTTACATAATGTTAGGTGTATTATACTTCTGTTTTGTTAGTGTTTGGCAATGGATTCCTTTTCATCATAACTTAATTTTTGTTTTAATTTCACTGCTTTGAATTTTTTTGTAAAATTATATTATATATTCATGAAGATGAGTAAAGTATTTTATATTAAGTTTGAACAATGATAAATGAAAATGACTTTTTATTACATTGAACTTATAGAATATTGAAAACTTATTCTTTTAATTGAAGAGACTATAACGAATCAGTAATTTTGACTATTTATTTTGATGGTAAAACATTTATTATACTTTAGAGTAAATCTTATATCAACGATTCCTATATGGGCTGCCAGTATTTCTCTGATTGTATGCAATTATGATTGTGCACCTTAGCAATGGAGCAGTTGGTCCTCAGTAGCATCTATCATAGACCATATCAATGACTGTGGTAGCATATCCGATCTTACACATCAGCTTCTTGCATCTTTACTCCTCCAATAATGGATGACAATACAACTGATCCACATAATCACGATACCCGAACTTAGAATTATGCTTGTTAAACAAATCAAATAAAAAATGTGAGTACCAAAACCACCGGATATATAAAACATACGCTGCTGAGAGTCGATAATTAAGTTGGGGTTTCTCATTATCTGACCGTGCTAACATATTTTGAAGTTTCCAATGTCAAGCTAAACTTTTCTGAAACATTATGGTGTTCTTTTCCTGCGTGTTTTGAACATCCTTCTTGTAAAGAAGAATTATACTATGATTCACGACTTTTAGCCATATCCACTGGTAATATATTCGATTTTCTTTTCCTGGATGAATTTTTGGTATGAAGAGTTTTAACGGCTGAAGATGAAATATAATTGTTTGTTTTCAATACCCATAATCCGGTTTTAGTTGTCCAAGATGGCCCCTCATAAATATTTGGATAACAATGGTGAGTTGTCGTTATGTGATGGAAAATTGATTTTTTCTTGATTTTTCTGTCTGGGCGCAAATGAAAACTCAATTTGTTCTTGATATTTTGAGCCCCTCTATAAGAACAGATCCGAAAATTTTCCTCTCTGATAGTGCATGTGTCTATTTGTTGACAATGTTACTTTTTGATAGTTTCCTTGTTTAGTATTATTGTCAATTAATAGAAAGCATGTTTTATCAAAGAAGAGGATGTACAACAGTTGTTAGTAGAATGAGTGAAACAGGTTTTTTAGATATTGAAGATGGCTTCTGTGACTAAATAAAGTGTGTCTCAGCATCGTTTTCAACTAAGAGAAAATAGTGTATTGGAGAAGGCTTCTGGACTTCTATGATGGCTTTAGAATTGAATCTTATCGATGTTTTAATCAAGCATTTTGTTTAATAATGTTCTCTTCAAATTTTATGATATAAATGAGGTTCAGAGGTTTTCTTTATAATATTTGCACAGCATATATGGAAAACCTGTCTTATATAATGGTTGAAGGTTTGTTGAAAAGTAATTATTTTCATGATTCTCGAGTATCTGAGTTCGAAGTTAGTTAGAATCTGAAACATTCTAATATGAACTATGTCAGTTTGACATAAGTGAAATGTAAATGGCAAAGAATATGAGATTGAAAGCCCTTTTAGATCTGATAGATTGGATTTCAACCATAATTGAAATGCACCCCTTTGCATAAGACGTTCATAAAACCATACACGAGACTGGAAAAAATAACTGATCTTGATCTTGATCATTCATTTCTATTTGTGCATGCTCGTTGTGTTTGTTTCAGACGGAGAGTCGACTGTTATCTTTTACCGTTGCTTTATCTTTTGGATTTTACTATCAATGCTTTTAATTCTTTATTCAAAGCCACCTCTCATTTATGATCTGGACAGTGGTAGATAAATATATATATCGTTGTTTGCTGCTCCAAGTATTTCGTGCAGGACAAATATGTCTCTATATCCACTGTATCACCATTGCCGCTGCAGTGAACCAAAATCTTATTGCTGCATAGATATTGAAGTTTTTGTTTAATGACTTTTATCACCGTAAACTATGAGTATGATAATCTACTTTTATTCAATGTTGCGTATCGCTGTGATTGAGCCACTATGCATAGATTCAATACTGCCACTAAATAGTCATATGTCTTCAGTGAAAATTCATTGTTCTTAACTGCACGCTGCTATCATGACTGTGTAGGTCTAAATGGTGGAACCACTCCTCATTGTCTTCTAGTAATTTTTCAAATCTCATTGCTGCCTTGTCACCATCTCTAATGAATTAGTTTCATTGTAATATGGATTCATGACTTCCATGTCGTAGCTTGTTCAATGATAATACGTCTAAGACTTTATCTTCTCTGATTTCACCTTGGTCACTCATTTATATAACATTTCTCTTGACAAATATCTTATCATTAAGCTTGCTAAGATACCTTTTATTATACCTTAGACATTGATGATAACATCTCCATCATTTGATATCAGATAATTCTATATAGTGCTGAAATGCATGCATATATGGACCAACTTCATAAATTAAGCTACTAGATTAATATGATACTTGTTAACTAGTCATATTATTTATAGAATACATAGATTATTATTTTATTTTTAGGAAAATGAAAATATAGGTTTGTGTCTAAGTTTGTGTTTATAATTACATTAAAATATATTTGCAAATGATCTTTATTATATAATTATAATATAGTCAATTCATCATATTTAACTAAAGACTATAAAATATGATATCTTTAATTAATATTAAATTTAAATATTCATAAAAATAAATATTATGACTGATATCATAATATCATTAAGGAATTCATCTAATAATCTTATATGGAAGCACAAGTAATAATGAATTTTTATGGTAATCAATAGTTAGTTTTAGCCAAAATCTTCAACCTATATTAAAAAAACAAACAATTTTGAATACGCAAAGTTAAATTTAGAAGAAAAATAGGACTAAAAAATTTGCCAACCTCCATTGCAAATATTGTTAAACTGGGTGTTACATTGAGTTCCTTTTATTTATTAGTGATGTTAGAATTGTTGAAAGAAAGACCACTTAAAATTCAAGACATTTAATCCATTTCTTATAAGGGAGGTGTCTCCTGTTTGGTGCGATGTGCCTGCTCAAAAGAGGCAGAATAATATAATGTTGAATTATTGAATTTAGCACATAACCATTGCTAATTACATATTCATCAGATAAGTTATTGCCCAACAAGCGATGATGTGGTTAGTTTGTCGACAGCAATGAAGGGTCATCAACATGGCCTCTCAAACTGTGACAACATATTATAATAATGCTTTGCTTGATATCCATGCCAACAGTCTACCTTTGCCTATCCACTTGTATTGGTAGAGTTGCTCATCTAATTATTTACTTAATTCATTTATCAATCATTCGCGAAGCTTGTTAAATAATTAGTTTATTTAGTTTTATGGACTTTCATGTACTGCATCTTGAATGTTAATAAATAAAACATAGCAAAATAATAGAAAAATAAATAGTATTATTGTGCATCTTGTTGATTTTTCTTTTAAATAAAAAAAATTGCACTATAGACAATACTTGCAACATGTTTTTCAAAATCTTGAGCAGTTACTTTCTCTATTAGGAGAATTATACTAGTGACTAATATAACTAGCTTTAGAAATTCAAAGCACTATAGAATCTGAAAATTGAAAAATTGATAACAAACTGTACAACTTGAAATGGATAAGCCAGTATGTATTCCAAGGCCGCAGTGGGACTGTCCTATTATAGGACCAATTGAATCAACCACAATGCGACATGTCTTCATATTTGACTGTTCATGTGTCGAGCAATCTCTAAGGACACTGATAGGCGAGGACTTTCTAAAAAATGCTTCAGGAAAAAATTTCTATGCTGATATTGTTTCACGATTCTTGTCGAATTGTATGGACTTCGTACAAGAAGCAACAATCATTGAGAAACTAGCAAATGCTTATGTACGAGACTACTTTGTACCACCGACAGGATACCATGAAGCAATTTGTGCATATCGAGGAACTCCACATGCATCTATCGCTGGCAGCCTCTTTTCTCATAAAGCAGTTGAAGAGTGTGAGGTTGCATCATGCATTTATAGTGCTATGCGTTTAGCTATTACTAATGAATGTGACCTTGTTCTAGTTCATGCATTAAATGCGCACGCTACTTATTTGGGTGAACATCTTGTGACAAGAGTGACAAACCTGTATAATGCATTCATGTCTTTGTACACAAATCTACCCAAGGAAACTAGTGTTCAATGTGAACAGAAGCATCCAAGTGACAAACAACTCCCAACTGAAGCAAATCTCACTGCTCCAATTATAGATTTGACTGCTCCAACTCCTTCAACTGCAAGCTCTTCATGAACTATTTGATTGTCTAGTAGTACTATGAACTGACTTTTGCTCATAAATTGGAAGTACTAATTTCAAAGTTCAATTACCACATTGTCCTTGTCCTATGGTTACATGTATGTATGAACTGTGAAAAACAACACATAGACTATTGTGCTTTGCGTATTGTTACATGTATCTACGAAGTAAAGTATGGAGAATACTACAGAGACTAAGTGCTCTATCTAGGTACTTTATGTTATGAATGAACAAGTATGTACAAGTAATGTGAATATTGTATTGATATATGAATAAAAAGATTATTAAAGTAATGTCTCTTCAAGCTTTGTTATGAATATAATTGGTTGTAAACTTATAATACTATTATTACTATAGCGAAGTTTAGAACTTGAATACTAATTATACTATTAAGATGCAATGAATAGTGGAATTTATTGATGCAAAATTAAACATTGTAATTGATAGTCATCAGTTGCACATTTATTGAGAAGCATACTGTTAGCATGCAATGAATAGTGGAAACCATTGATGGAAAATGAAACATTGTAATTGATAGTCATCTATTGCACATTTATTCAATAGTATGTATGGAATCGTTTATATTAATGATATTTGTATGATTATTGCCATAAAAAGTATATCCATGAAAGAATGACACTAAGTGCAACATATATCTTAGAACTAACTGATGCTCGATAAATTATAAGAAATGTTCCTCATTGAAAACAGGTTTTTCATCTCCATATTACACAAGAATGGATTTTCTTGATGCATTTATTTCATTGGAACGTGATACAGATCACCTCTTTGAAAGTCCAGTATCTAGTATTCTTGAAAAAATTCTAGAACTCCCAGAGGAATGCCAAAGGAAAATATTGGAAAGATATTTTTATGATAAGCATGTTGTCATGTTCAGATATGATGGATGGGGAGACATTCAGCCAATACCACACACTAATCAAATTCGTGTTCTATCCCCATTCATGACTAATGGTGAATTGATTTACTTAAAAAATTTGGTGCGACAATATAGGGAAGCTCATATCATAGTTCATTGTGAAGATATCATAAGACATTTCCCTCCTGGAAATCACACTGCACAAGAATTAACAACCATTTTTAATCCAGCATGCAAGACACTATTATGTGAACTATCACCATTTAGCATGGTTGCTGAAGATGAAACACTTTTGTCCATAATAAACCTTGTGGTAACATATCCAATGTTTTCACTTGAATGGATTATAAGACATGACAACACAGAAATTATTGGGCAATGGTATGATAATGATACAGGAGCGTTGGCAGCTAAGACCATAAAGCATCATTACTCATGTCATTTTTTGTTTGTATTTGAGAATAGTTTTGAGCCACTTGGCATTCATCTTGTAGTAGATATTGGGAGATGGCGCTTTCTTTATTGATGAACTAATGATTACAAGATGACAATTACCAGAAGAATATAGTGAATATGTATAAGTTTATGCTTACTATGAATGAAAGTTCACAATTTGCATGTAAAAGCTATAATATTTTTTACTATGATATAGTATAATATGTATCTGGTCATTTCAATGTCATTTGCTTCTTAGTGAAGTATCCCTTGACGCTTCAAAAAATATATTACAATATGTATCTAGTAACTTCCATCTCACTTTATAATATATTAGAAGTTGTTTTCAATTTTGATTGTTGCAAACATGCAGATAGCTTTATTTAGCTAATCATTTTTTTGCAAAGTTGACTACGAACTAGTAAAAGTTTGATCTACTGTGTTTAATTTGTGCACAATGATTATGCCACACAATACATTATTTTTCACATATGTAGAATAAGAACTAGTGACCTAATTAATTACATCTAATGTTGTGAAGGTTTGATTATGCTTTTCTTAATACGAAATTTTGATTGCAAAGCAAGAAAATCAACAAGGACCAAATACACAAGCTTGGCAATTAAGTGAAGAAAAAAATAGTAAGTAAAGTTATACATTTGATTAGAATCTAGAAATTTCAAAAGTTACAAGTTTCCAAAATTTGCTTGTTTCTTTGTGTATTATTCCCTTAAGATCCATGTTAGCATTTCATAAGATCTCTATTGGCATAAGTTTCTATCTTCAAAGTAATGATTGCCAACAAAAGAAGTCAAAGACACAGCGTGCTTGAATAGATCTCAAAGATACAAAAATTACTAATTGTATTGTCTTTTTGACTACAAAATCTATAATCAGAACCTCGTAGAATAGATTAAAACGCATATATACATTTGTAACTCGAGACCACCCACAGTCAAACAATTTGTTTTCCACTTTTTGAACAATGTCTCTGGATTGCTGACCCCCTTGCAGTGAATGGAGCATATCCACAGAACATGATGACTAAGTTGGCTGAGAACAAAATTGAGCATGTGCCTACCCATGAAGAACTTGCAATAAAAGCATGGCTAACACTAATCTTGATAACATTAGTAGGTTTTACACTATTCTTCACAGTGGACAATACTCCATGGTTTGTAACATTAATTGTACTATGTACGGTAGCCATATTGTATGCATTTGGTATGTAACCATGAAATAACCCCAACGAATTATCGACTCTTTAAGCACCAAAAATCTTAAACTTCAAGGGTTTGACATTTTGTCAAACAGTTAGCCAACAACTTAATACTGCTGGAATGAATTTATCTCTGAAACTACTTGCAATAAAGATGGTTATACAAGGGATGCCATGATAACTAGAATGCCAATAATATTAAACTCTTCGTAATAGTGCAGTGATTACAGACCCAAGTATCAATAACAAGTTACCCTACGGGTAATACAGGAAGAGTAACAATGCCTGATATTTAAATTGATTCTAATGATCTATTGAGAACCTGATTTTGTTTGTGTCTTTAGCCACGGTTTCCTTAAGTTGGTGATCCCTCCTTGGTTTGTCGAAGGTCAACTAATGCCTTATAGTGTCCAACCGTTGCCATGATTCCCATGTGATGGTACACAAATGGTTCTCCCAAAGGTATGTCTTTTGAAGCCCCTGCACGTCCACCACCCGCTTTTCCAATTCAAGACAAATGGCCTGCTAAATATTTGCCTTGCCTCTCTGCAATGGCTCTACGAACTAACACTCACGGCCTCTTCGAACACTGTCGATATTGCAATCCAACAAAGAGTCGGACAGCTCCACGTAGCCCTCATCTTGCCATGTCTACGGGCGACAACTACTTGGCTTATGTGGCGATATCAGAGAATCACTGTACGAAGGGCAATAGTAACCAAGGAAATCAACCGATCTTTGAAATATCATATCGACGTGTGTGGTAGCAATAGGAAAAATTATCTTCAAAGGAATCCCATGACTGGTGCGTGAGTTCGCACTATTATTTGTTCTGCCGGTAACAAGTTCCAACTTCGTCCTGTTGCTATTGCCGTAGATTCAACTATACATTGGACATTATTTACTCCATATTTTGACGCGACTGCCGATGTATTGATCTTTGTTTAGATGGTGCCCTCTTAAATTCGTCTCCCGAGATGCCGATCTTGGATGCAATGTTTCCCTGCGGTGTGAAATGAATCAACGCCTATGCACCTTCTTGTCCTGATAATCCGTTTCAAAGCCTGCGGTTGAAGATGAGTAGATCCGAACTATCTCTCAATTATCTCTGAAGTTTTAACCCGACACCCCTACAAACGGTTGATGCCCAATCACTTTCAAACGTATTCTTCTAGGCTTGCGGTATTTTTCGGTTACAAATAATCTGCAATCCTCGCTCAACAGTGTTGATGAATCCATCTGGTGTACTTGAGTCACATGCAACGATGTAGGAAAGATTATCACGAATTTACTGCCCTTCCCGATGACGGTTCTCAATCGATTCTAAATTCTTGTCTCCTACGGATATAGTGTCACAATTCATATGCTGATATGAGTTCCTGCAAACATTATGAGCGTCTCTGCTGCTCTGCTTTAGCTATGGAGAATTTCTTATTACAAATGTGCTTGCGTTTTCCCTTCGAACTCCTCCAATTCTGCAATAGTTAATTCCTGCTAACTGATCCTCCCATGGTCCTTGAATCACAAAAAATTGGCCTTAGGCCACAGATCTCTGTCCAAGTGAAGTGACTGTAGTATCACCTCCGATTTCTGCAATAATTCAGATGATATTTCACACCCTCAAAATTGCGTACCTATTGAGAGTTATCGTTCTCAATGGCCAACTGTGACAATTGCCGAAACCCTAGGTTTCCACAATGCACCCGTGATTAAATCACAACCTGAAAATCAAAGAGAGATAATCAACTGCCTGATTCGAATGGAGCCCCGGGGTGCCTATTTATTCTTTTCCCTCCATCCTCTCCAAAGACTTCTAGAACCTTTTTGATCTTATCTCTTAAGTGACTTTATTAAATATTTTCCAAGTCACTTTATTAAATATAAAGTTATCTTTTAATATTATTTATTTAATTAAAATAATTAATTAGTCGTCCTTGGACAACCAGATTAATTAAATTAATTAAATTGAACTATCACCAAAAAATTGGGGACATGACAGTCCGCCCTTCCTGAAATTGCTTGTCCCCAAGCAATGGTTGAACTATGAACCAATCAGTCTTCCTGGATCCCAAATGTAAATCTGTGTATCATCCCAATCCTCATCATACTCCCATGGAGAAATCATCAATACCAGTAGCTGAGAAACTGTACTCAACATCCAAACAACTGACACTTCTGATGAAATCATCTGAAAACCAACTGTAGATGTCAGTAGAAGAAACCATTCTGCGGAACTCAAGCCAACTGAAACGTCAATTCTATCAAAACTCAAGCCCCCGTCAGAATGACACTTGCACCCAACTGCACTGTAGATATGACAACAGCTATAGGTACCTGAATTACTGTCATCAAATTCAATCTCTGAAAAACTGCTCCGAGTGTGTCGATGCTGCAGGCTGAATAACTTGCTACTACCACTTCTTTTTTCGAAAGAAGGTGCCAATCTATCCCCTAATGGATGGTAAGAAACTGGAGCCAATCTACATCTGCGTGAAATAAAATCTTCTATCTCTGTGTCAAAAGAAAAATGATGAGCGTACCCTACCGTATAATGCTGGTAAGATCCTCCAAATTCTGCTGCTAGCTCATCATCACTGAACTGGTAATCAACATATGGATCCAATCTCTGACTCCAAGTGACTATAGGTCGGATAGGTCCCTGTGCACTTTGCTCAACAAACCCCTCCTCGAGATCCCTGTGAGGTAGCATAGTAGAAAGGACCCCTATAATCTTCTCAACCAATCTGTAAATAACACTAGTATCTTGGATGAGAACACCCTCTGTCACTTTATGCGAGTCCAAATGAACACATGCACTATCTAGCAAATACTCCATGAACGATTTAGTGCAGTAAAAATTATACGAGGAAGCATCAATATACTTCCCTGCACACCACAACTGATCCTCCTGTGAAGGTGGCATACCCAACTGTACCACACTGTCATTTATCAGAGAAGAATCAATCTGGAGACTTGACTCTACTGGTATCTCAAACTCATTAGGACCAACTTCTTCCAAACCCTGAACATGTGTGTTAGTCTCAACAATAAGCTCCTCAAAAGCAACTGTAGGAGTGTACTTACCGTCATCTACCTCAATAAACAAATGAACTGGGTCTGGGGCTAGTTTTGACCGCAAATGCTCCAACTCCACGGTCACCTCCTTCAACTGAAACTGTGACTTTTGTAGATCCTGCCGAGTGTCCTCTAAAGCCTCAGTAGTCGCTATGAGCTCTTGGGAAAGCTCACTCACCTCCTCTTCACGATCCAAGAGTGCCTCATAGGCTGTACTTCCCCACTCAACCAAGTGATCATGGTCGGCTACCAATCGTAAATAATCCTGCTTCAAAATTCGAACAGCTTCATGCAAGGCATGGATCTCTGCCAAAGAAAAGTAACCACCGCTGGACTCATCTATCATAGAAGAACCCCAACCAGTAACAACCAACAACTGACGAGCAGTATCAAAATGCTCACAAGCAATAGTAATGTCTCGCTCACTAACTTTCAACTGGCTAACCACATGATGGCTCTGGCTAGACTGTCTTCTATAAACTCCCTCTGACGCATTGCCTAAAGGAGTATCTTCAAAGATACTGGTCTCTGGATTATTACCATCCATATTTTTCGAATCAACTTCAAAACTCATATCAACATCCAGAGTGTCAAAATCTGTAGTTCTGCTGTCAAGCTCTTCTGTACCTAAAGAAACTGTCAAGGAAGCTGAATCTTCAAAACTGTTCACTTCATTCTCCCGGATGTCATCAAGGTCAAAACGATCCTGGGACTCATCTGTACATGCTTCCAAATATGAAAAACCTTCAACACCTTTCAGCAAGGATGGTCGACTAGAAATATGAACCAAACCCAACAACGGTGCATAAAAACTAATACCAACGTCGGATGTTCTGCTGGCACAAGGAAAGATAACACCGTATATTCTGCTAATCAAATCCATGATAGTACTCAAACAATCATGGCTATCATAAAGTGCTAAAGATCTTCGGTTGACTGAATCCCAAATGCTGCTGAAACATTCCCGAATCCATATGCAAGAAACAACTGGTAACTCAAGCAAACTACTTACCTGAGTAATGTGACCAATACCAGCTAACTTCACATACCTGTCTGCCATGGTCCTTGTATCCTGGATGTGAATGCAAGATGAACTCGTAACATTATCAGCTACCATATATGATCCGTCTGTTGCAGGGAGCTGAATGTCAGGCATGTAAGATGAAACTAAGCCCAGCTCCATGCCATGCTCATTTCTATGCCTCTCCCAGTCCTGTAATGCCAAAGTTGCTCGAGTGTCCTCAAGCTCGCAAGAAAGCTTGACAACTTCCTCCTCCTTCCTCCTCAAGGCATCTGAATAGTCTTTGGCAAGGCTTAGAAGATGGTCACGATCTGATAGAAGATGTAAATAGCTCAACTTCGTCATTCCCATTCCTTCACTAATTGCATGTAAGTCACAGTAGGAAGAATTTGCCTGAACTCCCTTATATCTTCCTCGTAACTGAATCATCTGGATGTGCGCTTCTAACATCTCCCGCATCCTATCATGATGAGATAAAGAAGCCACAATACTATCTTTGCTTACCTTCAGCTGGCTGGACAAATCTTGTGAAGTACTGCCATTCTCATCCTCATGTGATGAAGCATCTAACTGAGCCTGGTACTCTCTCTTAGCAAAATCATGAATGCTCGATGTCTGCTCATTCCCACCAGGTATCCCATCATCATGCACAATGACATCTTCATCGTCATCTGAACTCACTTCACTGAAATCATTGCTTGTCGGAACCAAACTACCTTGAGCTGAGACATCACCTTGGGAAAGCTCGTATTCAATTGTCTCAACTTGAGTGTCAAGTTGACAATTACTATCCATCAGCGTAATATCCTTCACCACTTCTTCCTGTGACCGAACTAAAACCTCTGACCGGTTGCACACTTGTTCCTCGAATTCCTCATTAAGGTTCCTAGCAGCATCTCTCATTATATCAGTCAACGCTTTGTGAGAAGATTTGTCAAAACGAAATCCAGTTGATTTATTCACCTTAGCTGGGACGGATAGCCTGTCAATCATATGGCGGTGCTTAACCAACAGTTCAGACATGTTATGTTTGATTTTTCTGAGCTCATCCTGAATGCCTGAATAGTCCTCCTTTCCACACTTCCGACTCTGAATACTGCGTCTATTACTTGTCCGAGATTGTGTCCTTGGAGACTTTGTGTTGTACCTGTCCATCTTGGTTGAAGTAGAGTGCTGATCACTCATGTAAGTCGGTTCTCACCCCACAGGATGGCAAGAAAACCGCTCTGATACCACTGAAATAACCCCAACGGATTATCGACTCTTTAAGCACCAAAAATCTTAAACTTCAAGGGTTTGACATTTTGTCAAACAGTTAGCCAACAACTTAATACTGCTGGAATGAATTTATCTCTGAAACTACTTGCAATAAAGATGGTTATACAAGGGATGCCATGATAATTGGAACGCCAATAATATTAAACTCTTCGTAATAGTGCAGTGATTACAGACCCAAGTATCAATAACAAGTTACCCTACGGGTAATACAGGAAGAGTAACAATGCCTGATATTTAAATTGATTCTAATGATCTATTGAGAACCTGATTTTGTTTGTGTCTTTAGCCACGGTTTCCTTAAGTTGGTGATCCCTCCTTGGTTTGTCGAAGGTCAACTAATGCCTTATAGTGTCCAACCGTTGCCATGATTCCCATGTGATGGTACACAAATGGTTCTCCCAAAGGTATGTCTTTTGAAGCCCCTGCACGTCCACCACCCGCTTTTCCAATTCAAGACAAATGGCCTGCTAAATATTTGCCTTGCCTCTCTGCAATGGCTCTACGAACTAACACTCACGGCCTCTTCGAACACTGTCGATATTGCAATCCAACAAAGAGTCGGACAGCTCCACGTAGCCCTCATCTTGCCATGTCTACGGGCGACAACTACTTGGCTTATGTGGCGATATCAGAGAATCACTGTACGAAGGGCAATAGTAACCAAGGAAATCAGTCGATCTTTGAAATATCATATCGACGTGTGTGGTAGCAATAGGAAAAATTATCTTCAAAGGAATCCCATGACTGGTGCGTGAGTTCGCACTATCATTTGTTCTGCCGGTAACAAGTTCCAACTTCGTCCTATTGCTATTGCCGTAGATTCAACTATACACTGGACATTATTTACTCCATATTTTGACGCGGCTTCCGATGTATTGATCTTTGTTTAGATGGTGCCCTCTTAAATTCGTCTCCCGAGATGTCGATCTTGGATGCAATGTTTCCCTGCGGTGTGAAATGAATCAACGCCTATGCACCTTCTTGTCCTGATAATCCGTTTCAAAGCCTGCGGTTGAAGATGAGTAGATCCGAACTATCTCTCAATTATCTCTGAAGTTTTAACCTGACGCCCCTACAAACGGTTGATGCCCAATCACTTTCAAACGTATTCTTCTAGGCTTGCGATATTTTTCGGTTACAAATAATCTGCAATCCTCGCTCAACAATGTTGATGAATCCGTCTGGTGTACTTGAGTCGCATGCAACGATGTAGGAAAGATTATCACGAATTTACTGCCCTTCCCGATGACGGTTCTCAATCGATTCTAAATTCTTGTCTCCTACGGATATAGTGTCACAATTCATATGCTGATATGAGTTCCTGCAAACATTATGAGCGTCTCTGCTGCTCTGCTTTAGCTATGGAGAATTTCTTATTACAAATGTGCTTGCGTTTTCCCTTCGAACTCCTCCAATTCTGCAATAGTTAATTCCTGCTAACTGATCCTCCCATGGTCCTTGAATCACAAAAAATTGGCCTTAGGCCACAGATCTCTGTCCAAGTGAAGTGACTGTAGTATCACCTCCAATTTCTGCAATAATTCAGATGATATTTCACACCCTCAAAATTGCGTACCTATTGAGAGTTATCGTTCTCAATGGCCAACTGTGACAATTGCCGAAACCCTAGGTTTCCACAATGCACCCGTGATTGAATCACAACCTGAAAATCAAAGAGAGATAATCAACTGCCTGATTCGAATGGAGCCCCGGGGTGCCTATTTATTCTTTTCCCTCCATCCTCTCCAGAGACTTCTAGAACCTTTTTGATCTTATCTCTTAAGTGACTTTATTAAATATTTTCCAAGTCACTTTATTAAATATAAAGTTATCTTTTAATATTATTTATTTAATTAAAATAATTAATTAGTCGTCCTTGGACAACCAGATTAATTAAATTAATTAAATTGAACTGTCACCAAAAAATTGGGGACATGACAAACCAAGCAACATACAATAATAGTAATGTCACTAGTCATGATAGTAGTAATGACAATTAGTATATATCAACTGGTAGTGTTCTAATTGATCATAGTATGGAAATAATGTTTATAATGGAGATAAGCTACAAGTAACTACTAACAAAAGATGATTATGAACAATATGACAACAATCATTTTTGACCTACTATTTTCTGGAATTGCATATCGTTTTCATTTCTTTATAATTGAAATTGTTGTTTGAGAGGATTGGTCATTTGTAGTGTAATGAAAACATGTGTGTATTGAGACATGTCTTAACAAAAGTTTAATTATGCCATAGAAACACAAAAGAAGAAATGGAGAAGATATACAGGGGTGTTCACAAGAAAGCATCTGGTCGATTTTCAGCAGAGATAACATTGCCCAAGCTACGAAGACAAAAATGGCTAGGAACATTTGACACAACAGAACAAGCAGCCTTTGCCTATGATATGGCCAGCATGTCAATGAGAGGCAGTAATGCATACACCAACTTTTTCCATGTCAACTATACACCTCATAATCAATCTTCCAATGTGCACAACACTCAGATCTCAAATGTAATGAGATCAAACAGGAAGAAAACTAAATACATGAAATTGTTTGAATTGCAAGAATGTTCTGAAAAAGTTGAAGAAAAAAAAGGACACATGTCATTTTGCAATGGATCTAAAATTTGTCCAAAAGAAAAGTCATATCGAGGTGTATGGAAACGTTCAAGTGGTCGTTATGTTGCACAAGTGTGGAATCCTATACAACAAAAGCAAAAATGGCTAGGAACATTTGATACCAAAGAGGAAGCTGCTATCACATATGATCTAGTTGCAATATCCTTCAAAGGATACAAAGCTATTACAAATATTGTGCATCCAGATACAGAGATACATGAAACAAAAAGTATCTCTCACTTAGAGAAAGATCAACTTAAATTGACCCTTCAAGTTGAACGATGTCCAATAGAAATAAGTAAAAATGGTCCAATGTCAATGGTCTATACAAATGATCATTTTGGTCAAACAATACCCATCACTGAGAACCAGCACTATCTAACCATGATGCACATGAAACCTAACATTCTTGAAAGTTTTCATAGAAATCTAGTACAAGATCTTCCATCGAAAGAACATATCAATTCCATATATGCTACTAGCATAGATAGCATGTATTCTTCAGAAAGTGACACAAAAATTCACTATCCATTATTGGAATCAACCTATCCCACTGCAATTCAACTACCCAATTTTGAAACAAGTTATCAGAATATACATCCCTCAAATTTGATAAAATCATGCCCATTGCAACAACTGGAACAAGTTGTTTCCCCCATGCACCTGTCTCATGAAAAATGGAATTCTGCAATTCTCAACATGGATCCAATTATAGAAAAATATGATAGTAATGTTCCCAGTGAAAATGTTGCTTCATTTCTAAACAATCTTGTTGCCAATCCTAACAATATAGACATGCGTGGTGTTAACCATGACACATTTGACTTCTCCAGTTTCTATGTGACATCAGAGAATAATGTCATTGAGCTTCACCATTGAACTTATGATTCAAATGGTACAGACATAGAGCAATCTCAACATTATTTCTATTGCTTGATGACATAGTCAACATATCATATTTGATGTGGAGATGTGAAGAGAAGGTGGAAAAAGCAAAAAGATAATATGGAGGCATGATTGAAGAAAAGCATAGTAGCAATTTGTGTATTCGCTACTTGTGTTTTTTATTAGCATTTTTATTTACTTCATCAATGATTGTTTAATATTGAGGTGGCAATGTGAAGAGGAAACATGAAAAAAAACATAAAGATAACATGGAGACATGACCAAAAAACAAGAGGAGTATCAATGTTTGTATTTGCTACTTGTATTTTCTATTAGCATTATGTTTTTTGAATATTTCATCAAGGAATTCTAATGATGCAATATGTTATGTGTGTTTTAGTCTAGTATCATAATATATATTTTTCTAATATGCTATAGTAGAAGAGATAAGAACTATAAGTTTTTGTACTGCCTAGTCTTCAGGTTACATTTATCATTGTGAAATAGTGCATGCAATTATTCCTCTATAAAAGTATTAGCATGTTGTTTTTTGAATATTTCATCAAGGAATTCTAATGATGCAACATGTTATGTGTTTTCTGTTCTAGTATCATAATATATCTTTTTTTACTATGCAATAGTAGATAGAAGTACAAGTTTTTGTATGGCCTACATGTCTTCAAGTTACATTTATCATTGTCAGATAGTGTATAAAATTATTCCTCTATAAAAATATCAATGTGGAAGCACACTTTCTTGTCATGACAACCATAGTGCAAATCTAAATCATTCTATGAAAGTTGAATTGTTCCATACTAGATACTTCTAAAAAAATGGGACTACATATTACAATGTATAGTATAATTTCTTATGTGAAGTGTAATTTTAAAGAATAGAAAAATCAAAGTAAATAATCCAAGATAACTAAAAATAGTATATTGAAAAGATGCATCTTGTCATGCAGGAAAGCAATATCCGCATGTAGAAAAGAAACAGTGTAAGTATACAAGTGACACGAAAACCAAGGTGGTGCTAGTCCTTCTTGAAACATAAAATGATACAAAATCAAATAGAAATTATAGACTTAGAGCATTACAAGCCAACACATCAAGATAGAACTTGCAATATTGACATTGCACTAGAGAATGAAGGACTATGCAGAGTACCAACATTCAAGTACAACATAGGAGACTGCTTATTTGATGCCTTGGAATTCCTACTAAATTATAGATATACATCACTTGAGCTAAGAAATGGAACCATTGATTACTTCTTACAATGCAAACAAGAAGGTGAATCAGAAGCATTGCATTCGTATAGTACAGAACTTCATCCACAAACTCTATACGAATTGCATCGAGTACATGATCCAAAAACATATTTGCGTAGAATGCGACTTTCTGCAAAGCAAAACATACACAATGGAGAAGTCAGACTATGGGGAGATATATTCTGCATTCATTGGTTATCGAAGTGGTTAAAAATACAAATATGCATTTGGTCAACAACAACAAGAAGAAAGTACTTACACTTCAATGAATCAACAGAAGAAGAAGCATACTCAATCCTCTTTCATGATACAAATCCTACTGCTGGTCACTTTGAACCACTACTAAGATTACAGTCAGAAAGAGTCATTCATCGAGCACAAATGCAGTACAACAAACTGAAGAGATTTATAAAAGAGCATAACGCACAACACATTGTAGAAGTTGCAAACAAAAATAATGTAGGACATGACAAGGTGCACATTAAAAATATCAAACTAGAGAGCCCTAATAGAAATCATGTACTTCGACTATGTCACCTCAAGAGGTTTATCAGAGATTCTCCAAGTAATACTATAAAAAATACAACAAATGCACTTCGACTATGTCATCTTAAGAAATTTATTAGAGATACGCAAAATAATACAACAAATAATGCAAATCGGAGCAAGAACACTCAAAATAAGTCAACATGCACATCTAGAATCCAAAGAACAAAAAAAAGAGGCAGGACAGTGTCATCTGGTAAAAAAATAAAAACTGGATTGTCACCAATAGAGATATTTGAAACAACAGTCCAGGATACACCAAAACACACATGCTCAATTTGTCAACTATTGTGTTTCATGAAAGACATCAAACCAATGAAACAAAAAGAAAAGAACAACTATTATACTTTGACACAAATAAAATATGAAGTGCCAAATAATTTCATCTGTCGAACATGCTTGTTTGCATTGAAACACTTCAAGCTCCCAACATATAGTACACCAAAAAATATTAGAATGAATGAACCAATAGAAGATGTGCAAATATTGTCACAACTAGAAGAACAACTAGTGTCAGTGAGAATTGCATTTGCTCAAATATGGGAATTAGGATACAAAAGATCACAAATGGGATTGACAGGTTCTATTATCAATGTTCCTGTGAACATGAATATCATACAAAATGCACTACCACAAATAACCAATAGCACAACAACTATTGTCGTTGCTCTCAAAAGGCGACTAGAATACAAAAATGCATTTCAAATAGGAATGGTGCGGCCAAATGTAGTGATGCAAGCGCTCTCAAAACTCACAAGTACACCACTATACATAATGGAAAATGTTAAAATAAAAGAAGATTGGAAAGAAGCTCTTGAGATTAATGTTGAGAATGAAAGGACATATGCAAGTTGCAATGATGAAACATCCTATCCATTCAGTGAAAATGCAACACCGTCAGACAATGATGAAGAACATAATGAGCCTTCAGAAACCTTGGTACATGGATTCACTGAATCTAGATCGATACATAAAATGCAAGACAAGATAATTGACGTCGCACCTGCACAAGAGCACCACCCAATTGGAATATTCAAAGACAAATATGCTGAAGAAATGAATTTTCCCACATTATTCTTTGGTAAACCACGTGACGAAGACATCATTCAAAGATTTTCTTACCAAAAGATTGCACGATGGGAACTCCTACAATCAAAAAGGTACTTTGCATACCACATGACAAATATATTCTTCAAGACTATCAAGATATTGGTGCAACAGGTACTCTCTACAATGTGGATAAGAATATGAAAGGGACAATTGAAAGGACGCAAATTACAAGCAAAAGATGTTAAGCAAAAACCCAACTTGGAAAGAATTCTCAAATCAGACATTGGATATGTTTACTTCAAAAGAATAAGAATATCACTAGACTACGTACACCAACTTAAGAAGAATGTTTTTGCAATGATATGCCAACTAGGGCCTCCAACTTTTTTTGTTACTTTTACTAGTGCAGAACAAAATTGGGATCCACTATTAACTGCACTCGAACAATTGCACAATGTGCATCAATCAAAAATTGAACAACAAAAAGAGTATGAAACAAAAGGTGACAAATTCAATTTGATAAAGAAAGACCTAGTGACTTGTGCACGATACTATAGGCATAGAATAGATGCAATGAAGAAATTAATTTTAATTGATGAATCGTTCTTTGGAAATGTTGTGGATTACTTCTTTGTAACTGAATTCCAAAATCGAGGAAATGAACATGATCATTTCCTACTCTGGGTAAAAAAATGCACCAATATATGGAACAGATAGCAATACATCCATCATAGACTTTATTGACAAGTACATTACTTGTGCAACTGAACATATAGAGCCTAGTCTTCGTACAATTCACAAGCACCACCACACAAAGCGATGTAGAAGACTAAGAAATATTTCATGCATATATAATTTTCCTTTTCCACCCCTCCAAAGGATAGTAATACTTGAACCATTGTCAGAGAAGAATGAAGCAATAAGTTCAAAAGCAACAAGTATCTTTGCAATATTAGAAAAGGCAAACTATGACCTGTCATACACATTTCAAATGTTCTTAGATGAAATTGGAACAAATGAAGAAGAATATATCTTGGCTCTAAGATCAACTCTACAACGATCAACGCTCTTTTTGTGACGAAAGCCATCAAAAATTTGGAACAACAGCTTTGCGAAGAGAATTCCACAATTATGGAGAGCGAATACTGATGCACAATTTATACTGAACGCATATGCTGCAGCAATGTATTGTAGCTCATACATGACAAAAGTGGATAAAACAATGACAAATACATTTAAAAGAATACGTAATGACCACAAACAAGATAGTATTGATGCAATACGAATGATAACAAAGCTAGGAAATGCACTACTAAATTTACAACAAATGTCATCACAACAAGCAGTACACATAGTTCTATCACTTTCACTAAATCATAGCTCAAGAAAGTGCATATTCATAGACACAAGAGATGATCACAATCACACATTTATAATAAAAAGCAATAAAGAATTGCTTAAAGAACCTGATGAGTTTGAAAATGTTCTCTCAAAATCCTTAGTGGACTACTATTTAAGTCGATCTCCAATCCTTCATAGCATATGCCTTGCAGAATTTGTCTCCAAGTATAGCAAAAAGGGCACAAAATACACACAAAAAGCAAAATCGAGTATAATACGATTTATCAACTTCAGCAAACACATGGACCTAGAAAATTATTGTAGAGAACAATTAATACTCTATGTTCCATTTACAATCAATGAGAGCACATTGAAAAAAAGTTTTACATCATGGGAACAAGCACATTTATACTATCAAAAAATAATCATAACAAATCAAGCAAAGTTTAACCATAACACAGCTCCTGCATGGGGTGACATGGAAAAAGAAATCAAGGATCTAGATACTGAAAATGACAAAATGGATAGCCAAACCCTCACAGTCAACAAACACGAGAAAATTGAGCAATATGACATACAAAAAGACATCCAACACAAGGTACAAAAGATACAAAGCAACATACGTTATAACACTTTTGAAATAAGCCACCATCCACAAATTATGGACAACGATGAGTACTACAAATTGAGGCAAATGCTAAACAGAGAACAACAAGCAATCGTCAAAGATATTGTTAAAAAAAAAATTAAAAACAACAAGAACCCATTGCATCTATTCTTGACAGGCGGAGCTGGAACTAGAAAGACTTTCACTGCAAAAGTTATATACCAAGCTCTCCTTCAGATCTACAATAAGTACATCGACAGTGATCCCAACAAACCAAAAGGCCTAATAACAGCTTACACAGGAAAGGCAGCACACAATGTAGGTGGAGTCACATTACATTCAGCATTCCACATACCTTTTATCACATCTGACTTCTTGCCACTCAATAGCGACATATTAGATGCAATGTCAAAGCACTATGATCAATTACGTGTACTTCTCATTGATGAGATATCATTAGTTGGTGCAACATTCCTACATTACATTGACAAACGATTGTGTGAGATAATGCAAATGCCTACCGTACACTTTGGAAACGTCGATATAATTTTTTGTGGAGACTTGTACCAAGCACAACCAGTACTTGATGCAGTCGTATTTGAAAATAAAGCAACTATGTCAGAATTGATGCCTTACAATTTTTGGATAGACAATGTTAAATGTTATTCGTTAACACGTACAATAAGGCAAAATGATGAAAAATTCATTACTGTTCTCAACAAAATACGAATAGGCATGCAAATAAATGAAGATTTGCACTATATCAATGAACAATGCATGAGAAAACCACCATTAGACCCAACACTGCCATTCCTTTTCTATAGAAGAATCGATGTCGATGCTCATAATACAAAAATGCTTGCAATAGTTCCTGGTGAAATGACTATCCTCAATGCCATTGATGAACATGATGAAAATAACAATGCATTACACCTACACACACGAACAATTTCACTTCCACATCAAATTCATCTCAAACCAAATATTTTGGTAGAACTATATGCAGGAAACTACAACACAAAAGATGGTCTAGTAAATGGATCAGATGGAATATTCAAAGCATACACAAAATATAATGATTTTGACATAGTTTGGATAAGATTTAATGACAATACAATTGGACAACAACAATGCAAGAAACTCGTACAATGCTATACAGAAAAAATTGAAAATGACTGGGTATCGATACTACGCATTATTTGACCTATCCAAAAGGCATCAGTAAAAAATAAAATTATTGTACGAAAACAATTCCCTGTACAAATAGCATGTGCAAGAACAATACATAGGTCACAAGGACTTACAATGGACGTAATGGCTTTCAACCCCACAAGCATTAGACAACATGGATTAACATACACAACACTATCACGAACTAAAACAATTGACTCGTTATTCCTTTTAAAACCTCTCACACCAAAAAATTTTAAAATCAAAGAGAGAATCCATCTCGAAATGTCCTGCCTAGAATCAAGTGCAAAATGGAAATTCGAGAATGATGATACATGTTTCATAACACACCATCCATGATATTATGCACACTAAACACACGTAGTTTAAAGCCTCACATAAATGATATAACTAATGACTATGATTTAATGTCATTTGACATCATGTGCATTCAAGAAGTACACATGGAAATCCCTAAAATAAATGATAAATTCCAACATTTCAACAACTTCAATGCCTACCACATACATGGTATAATGACACTAGCCAACAAAACCCTAGTCATTTCAAAGATAAAGCAATATAACACAACAAATATAGAATCTATTACAATAACAACTTTGATAAAAAATAATGAACTAAATATATGTAATGTTTATGCAAGACCTAACACACCCATTGAAGAATATGCCACTATTATTCAACAAGTCACTGCATATGTCAAACCAATGACTAATCTATACATTGTAGGTGATTTCAATATTGATATGTCAACAAGAAATGCTAAGAAAGAAAATCTTCAAAAATATATGCAATAACACAACATGAATTACATCACAGAAAAAACACAAAATGTATACAATCCATCAATTGATCACATTTGGACAAACTCAAGTAATATATGTTGTTGTTACAAAGCAGAAGCATACTGGACTGATCACCTTGCTACATTCATAAGGTTCCATACTCCACTCTAGATTGCTAATACATAGACAACCAAACACAAAATTAAATAGAAGAACACATACAAGAATTCAAATACATCTTACACCTAAGAGTTTTATGTATCAAAGACAATAACTCTAATATAATGGTATATATTTCAATGTTCTACATTTTTGTGCAGCACAATAATGGAAGGAAGCAAAAGAACAGGAAAGGGAACACATGTCAAGCAAGAGCAAACAACAAAAAGGTACTGAGCTTTTCTCATTTCCAATAACATGAATTCTCACATGAAAAATAACAAATCAATACATGAATTTCTAGTATTTGAAGAAATGTTAAATATCAAATCACTACAATTCTAGACTAACACCATAATACTTTGTGCAAGTCAAAACTAGGAAACCCCAATGCAATATCAATTGAAGACTTGAATGCAAGAAAAGCAGGAAACAATTTTGAAGGAGACATACTTGTCGTATATACAACAACACTAGATAGAGAAAACAAAACACGAGAGGTGCTACGTGCAGACTTGACAGACTCTAAAGGAGAAATGACAATAACTTTGAATGTGACAGGGAACTTAGTACAACAGTACAAACACAAGATAGTTCCAGGAACATCCATTATAGTGTCAGGATTTCAACTAGGACACAAAACAACCTTTGACCGTGGAGATTCAGATTGCATCTTGAAACTCCAAGATTCAAGCACAATTGAAACTATACCGCAACTTTGCCAAGAATACAAATTCATACCAAGCTCCACAATCAAACAGCTACTCACAAGCACAAGTACCTATGCCATTGGTACAATAGGTGCATTAGTAGTTGTAGGACGATAGACTGGCTCCCAATATGTTGTTGACATAAAAGATGAAAATAATGATGATGACAAAGTACAGGTGAAAAACACACCAAATACTTCTTCTTTTTATGCAACATGTATAGTAGTCATGTTCCTATTAAGTACAAAGTTCTAAAAGTAAAAAATAAAATTGTTTTGTCAATTACTAGCTACAAATCAACTCTGCATTCCAAGAAGAATCCATGCAAATAGCAATCCAATTACAAAGAGGTGAGACTCCTGCAATGTTGTTTAGAAACATTGTACGATGAAATGACATGGATAGAACATTTCGCACAGGGGTTGCTACATACATCTGTACACTAAAAGACAAGAGAACATTGGATGCCTTGAATGCATTGCTACAAACAACACTACAGGTAAGCAAACTTAGATAATTCAACACTTCAACTATTAATTAATTCTTACACAAGCTACATTAATATCAAAACATATCTTGCAGGTTGATGGAGTTCTCAAAGTAGCCAACGCATTCACAAATCCATTTCATGCATTTTGTTCCCAATGCAACTTAAAATTTGAGGACTGTGGAATGTTAGAAGACAAAACAACTCATTGCAATAGATGCAATCAAGAGGTTCCATATGTATATTCATTATACCTAAAGACTATCATCACAACTGAAAACAAACAAATTATCTAGTCTTCAATAGACAAGTGCATTGTTGAACGACTATTACCAAGCCTAAAAGACACAAAAGTTGAGGACTACAGACAAGACAAATCAAAGTTCATCTTTATCCTTCGAGATTTCACCGTCAAAGGTCAATTTACATTAAACCAGAACAATGCCATCAATCATGTTGTGACAAATGGAGATTGAACAATTTCTTAGAACAAAAGGTAAACATGACTAGTCACAAATTAGCATTTATTTAAAATATTAAAAGCAACTTATTATGAGACATAGTTACAATATACTAACATGCACAAAATGGAATTTGCAGGTATCATGCATAGCTATAATGACATATCAAGCTACAATTAATGGTAGTTACAAAAGACACTAGTCAATACAAAGAAAGGTGTGCAATCAAACAATGTATACGCATGAGTTTCATACCCAAGTACACTCTCTGTGTCATGTATGTATAATGAAATAATGTGTATGCATTGATATGCTATAAGACATAGTTTTTCTCTATCAAGTTGCATAGCATAATTGAGTACATGCTTTGCTAATGTAAATTATTATTGAAATACAATAAAAATTGCATAGTTTGCTTTATCCTATTGCATATCCAATGTATAAAACACTATCTAAACTGCTACATGTCATATGCAAAAACTATACTAAGGCAGGAACTTTGACGCTTTGCGTCCTTGTTATAATTACAAACCCCTCTAATAAATTTAAAGTAACATTAATTACATTACATGCATTTAATATCTTAATTATTTATGCAAATGTGATCAAATCCCTAACTATATAATGATAATAATAATAATAAAAGTGATCAAATCCCTAGCCATACAATGATTAATATAATAATAATAATAATAAATCCTGAACTTAATAAAGATATTAATAAAAAATCATGATTATGTTAATTAAACTTATTCAGGGACTACAAACTCATAATAATAATAATAATAATAAACAACAACAACTAAGCTTTCTACTAAATTAGTATTCTAATTACACTGAAAAACAACACTCTTGGAGGCCTATAGCTTTCCTTGCAAGATTCAAATTTCTCCAAACGATGGAGATCGACAATTAAAAGGACACAGCGAGCCTTAGCAAACATTTATTTGTTCGGCAAGTGTAACACAATCATATAAATTGAGTGATGAATTGTTTGAGGAGGGCTCCACATTCTATTAACATACGTTGTATCGTCTTCATCCTGATGTTTCCCTAAACGAGAGTAGGTATATCGCGAAGTGCACAAACCCTCCTCCCTTCGTACCGTGACTGAACTAGCCTCTTAACCCTGCGATTGCTGATTTCTGTTTAATCTCGATCGACCATGGTGTTTAATCTCTCCTTCCCGCTCTGATTCCATCGCAATTTCCTTGTCGCATATATTTCGAGTTTATGTTGTCGGGGTCATGGCTGTATGCGCCCCTTCATCGCCTGTAGTCTGAATTTGACATCCGTTTCACGCGCTGAGGTAATTGCATCTCACAGATAGCAAAATAGGAACGCGTAGTCTGCATTGATAACTCTTACTCACATTTTTTCTCCGAGTAAAAATGGCCGATGAAAAGCGTGATCTTCTACAAGAAATCCGGAACGGGAGAGGTATTTTTCACTCTAAGCTTTTTCTTTCGTTCTTTTCGTTTATGTTTTCGTGTGTTTGATAGCTTGCTTTTTTGCCAAGTACGATCTGTTCCTGTCTTGTCTATGTTTGGTTTAATTTGCGCATGGTTGTAGATTTCGCGATCTGGGTTCAGATCGTTAAGCATGAAAATCTACTTTTGGAAATCTTGTTTCTACATAATTAGCCTTTTTTCTCGTTGCACAAACCCTAGCAACTTCTGAACTGAAAAATAAAGTTGAGGGAATTCTATTATTCTCTTTATATATTTGACCTCGCGACGAGAGAGGACGTTTTGCATTCTGAATCTAATTAAGCCCTGAGTTCCTATCGAGTTGCTGTCTTTATCCGTTTTAAATAATAAAGGAAAATTCTTCACTCCACAAGTTATATGAACGGCTAAATCTGATCTATATTCTTACCTTTTCTCAATCTGCGAGAGAAGAAAACTGTAGAACGCTTTCAATGAGATTTTCGGTTGCCGTAAACTTAAATTTACACTCATTGGGTCGGCATGGAGTAAATAGATGCCACGATCCATATTCTACATTCTTCGTACTCTTGGGTTGACTAAATTGGAGTGAACAATGGGTAGAATCTCAACATGTAGTAAATATATGTAACCTATTTTTTTTGAGCGTTTTCTTTTTAGCACCTAGTGGTCATCCATTTCAAGGTGGAAAAATCAGAAAGTGTTATTACAACAGGTCTAACGCTTTAAAACTGTAACCTATGTTTTATGCTTATTATTGATCTTTGGGAAGTGAGGTTCAAAATTTTTATCAGTGGGAATACTAATTAAATTTAGGGAGTCTTTGCAGTGGGATGGTCCTATGTGAATTTTTCAGCTCTGCTATTGATAGTCACTTGTCAGTTGAACTTCAGTAGTAGGTGCTTTTAACTTTCACTGCCCTCCATGGCAGCCACTGCAAAGAGTAAAATTTTTCACTTTTTGCTGAGTTGCATTAGAGCATCCAATGTATAAATTTGAAGCCTTAGGCCACTTTTGGGGTTCCTTTGCTAAGTTTAGCCATTCCTGTTATTTGTATCTTTGGATTTCTCTATAAACTTTAGTCTTTTTGGAATTTGTGTGCTATAAATGGTGAGGGGGATATCTCTTAATTGTAACTTCTATTTTTTTGTGCTTCAATTTAGATGGACGGAACAGCTCAGTAGACCCATCTGCTTTTCTAGTGGACTCCCTTGATATGGAGACTAAAGGTATGTATTTGGAACATTTAAGCTTCCTCATTTGCTTTATGACGGTGAAATTAGAATGCATTTACATGAAATAGATTGGTGGGCCTACTTCTTGAGTTTGATGTTTGGAGTTACATTGCAGATTTTCCTGGTTCTGAAAATGTTATCCCCCTGTCTCCCCAGTGGTTACATTCAAAGACTGCTGAGAGCAAGGTATGTAGGCTACACGTTTTAGTGGCACCTATTCTTCTTGTAAAGTAGCAACTATATCCAGTGTTTTCAAAGATTTTTTTTGGCTTATTTTTAAGCTTGGATGGTCAGCGAAGTAGAATCTAGATGAAAACAGCAAACATTCTAAGATTTGCTTTTCCTTTTTTCATCACTTTGAATGCGTATGGATTAGCATGCAACTCGAGTTTGCTTTTATTTGCTATTTACTATTTTATTTTTTGTTAAATTAGTTTCAGGAAGCCCGAACTGCAAATAGCTTGAATCAGAGTGGAAGCTCTGATGCCAATCTGAAAGAGCATTGGCGAGGAGATGGACCCCTTGACAAGAAAGATTGGAGGCGAACAACCGCTGTCGAAAATGATGGGGGGCGCCGTTGGCGTGAAGAGGAGAGAGAAAGTAGTGCAGTGTCCAGAAGAGATCGTAGAAAGGATGGTGATCGGGAAGCGGAAGTGTGGAAAAATGACCGTCGATCTGAAAATTCGTCCCTGAGAGAAGCAGCAGAAAGTAAAAATTTATCAGACCGATGGCAAGATGCTGGCAGTCGTGACAAGAAATGGTCTACAGTGTGGGGACCCGAAGATAATGAAAAAGATGTGCGCCGAGAGAAGCGGGGTGAGACGGACAAGGAAGATGGTCATGATAGACAGGTTCCTTTTTCTAGCAGTCGCCTGGTTACTGATCGTGACTCGGATAAGGTACCTGCCTGGAAACCTCGATTCCGTTTGGATAACTCACGTGATAATGCACGCAAAAGTTCAGGAGGAAGAGGTTCTGGATTTGTATTTGGCAGGGGTCGTTCTAATTGCAGTGCTAGTAATCTACCTGTGAAATCTCCAATTGGTGCTTCTATAGTTACAGATGGCTTTTGCTATCCAAGAGGCAAACTCCTTGATATATACAGGGAGCTTAAAGCATTTTCACCATCCCTTGGTATTCCTGATGGATTTGTTGAAGTTTCTGAGATAACATCATCTGATCACATTGAGCCGTTAGCATTTATTCCCCCGGAAACAGAAGAGCAGGTGAAATTCTGATATTGGTTTGGTTTGTTATTTTTAACTTTTGGAAAATCTGAGGACTTGGTGTTTCTATATTGTCTACAGGGATGGTAACTTTTTTTAATATAATTGAAGCACTGTTCTAGAAATACAATTTAAGTTTTGAAACAAAGGGATTTACACATTTAATATGAAGTTTTTTGTAGGTAAAGATTCAAAGACATTGGGGGCTCCCTAAATTTGTGCACAACAATCTGATAGGTTTCTTTTCATTTTTTCCTCAGGCTGTTTTGGATGATATTCGCAAGGGAAAAATCACAAGCTGTGAAGCAGTTTCTGGTAGATCTAGCAATATAATTGGCAGGGACTATTGTAGGGGAAGTGGTATGGATGCAATTTTTTAACTCGGCTGTCTTTTAATGCTTGTAATTGTGCTACAGTTGTCCTAATTAATATTCTGTCCAGGTTTCCCAGAGGATATATTGGTTGATAGCAACAAGCAGGCTTCTTCTGATTATGCTGCAGATCCTCAGGCTGTTACTGATTCATTATTAAACTTGTGCGAAGTTCAGCTTCCCGACTTAGATGAGGCAGAAATTACAGATTCAGTTATTTCTGAAGAGACAATAGCAGATCGTAGAGGTATATTTTACATATTGGATACATTTTTATTTTGTAGGAATTTTGTTTAAAATCATGATTTAGACTTGCAAAGATTCAGTCTATTCCAGATTATTGTGCTGATGAAGTTTTAATCTTTTGACTGTTCGCTAAACAGGAGCAGACAATGTTTTGAGTTTGCATGACAGCAGGGTTGAAACATTTGTGTCAAAGACGACTTCTCATGAAGTCGGAGTTGAAAAATTAAAGGAGGAAACATCTGAATATCCTTCTGTTGGGGAAATCACAAGATCAGATGTTAGGCATCCAAGACTGGAAAGTGAAAGCAGAAAAGGTCTTGACAATGTTACTAAGAATCTTTCTTCACGGACTAAATTAATTGAGGAAACACCTGATGGAGACATTCATTTAACTTCAGAGAGTATTAGTCTACCGGTTGATGCAAGTAGGTTTTTTGATGACAAAGTGTTTGATGAATGTGATTTGGAAGAGGAACAGCTCAAAAAGAAAGTCATAAGTTTAGGAGAGCAAGGTTTAGCCCCAGAGGAACTAACTCTTTTTTATAAGGATCCTCAAGGAGAAATTCAGGGACCTTTTCTAGGAATAGACATAATTTCATGGTTTGAGCAAGGTTTTTTTGGCACAGATTTACTGGTATGCTTTGCTGATGCTTCTGAAGGAACACCATTTCAAGCCCTTGGCGAGGTTATGCCACACTTAAGACAAAAAAACTGCGCAGCTGGTGGTTTTGGCTCTAATAAGGATGCTGGAAACTCCAATGAAATGTCTTTGAGAAGTGGGCAAGTTGTCTCATCTTTGGAAGTTGGGTTCGATAATGCTAACAAAAACCCAGGTTTTAGTTATAACCAGGACAAATTGTTATCCAGTTTATCAGGGCAGTCTAATTTTTTAGAACAGGATGCTACTGTATTGGGAGGATATATTCCTGACACTCTGAAAAGCAACTTACAGAAACTAGCTGATATGGAAAAACAATCTCATTTGGCATCTGCAATGGAGGGCAGAGAAGGTAACTATTTTATTTCAAAACAATGATTTAAAGAGTAAAAAGTGAACCACTACTCAGGAGATCCTCATTCATCTTTTGCATTCAACAATATAATTGTTTTTTATGCTTTCCAGGAAGTCTGGCGAGAATGACTCGACGTGGAGGGGGAATCGTTACTGGAGAACCTATTGGAAGTGTTGAGATGCCCAGGGTACCTGCCTTCCCCCGGACTGAGGCAAATGATAATCAGGTTCCTATGCAATCTGTAGCAGAAGCTCTTGGTTCAATTTGGTCTGGACAGGAAGGGGACCAGTTTCTTAATCTAAGAGCAGGTTTTTCAGATTCAGTGGTCAGTAGCTCTGTTACTGGCAATGCTGTTCCCATGACACCAAAAGTGCAATCTTTTACTAATAATCAGCGACAAGACTTATTTCGTTCTTCTAAGGAACCATCATTTAGTGTTGGCTCTCACGTTCCTACTGATAGGGTTTGGTCTGAGATGTTTCAGAGTGATGCACATCATTTGTCACAATTTGATCAGAATATGCAACAGATGGAACAAGCTGAGCTTTTGTTTCGCCACTTACAACAGGAGCAGCAACAACGTCAAAAGCATCAGGTGCTTCCACCTGGACAGCTTCATATGCAACCAGGAGCTGCGTTGCACAATCAAGTTGCAAATTCAGGCTTAGGACATAGCATCGATGATATACTATTGCAGCACCCTTCAATACTGCAGCCCTCTTTGCTCCCATCCCATAAGCATCTTGTTGGCCCCACACTGCCTCAGTCTGCAATGGGGCTGGATACAATCTCTAGGCTTCAGCTGCAGCATCTTCAGCAACAAGCTCATAACCCTGTACAACTACAGACACAGCAGCAGCTACTTCAGCAGCAACATCACACCCATGCACAAATACCCCATCCTCATATGTTTTTGCAGCATCAACGACAATCTCATCAGACATCCTCAGATCATTTACTTTCACAGTTATATGAGCCTAGCTATGAACAAAATCACCTCCATCCATCTCAAAGTGGTTTAATAGATCAACTTATATTACGGCAGGAAGGCTTGAGGCCTGATGCCCACCTACATCAGCAGTCTGTGCTTAGACCAAATATTTCCATGGATAGAAACCTTTCGCTGGAGCAACTTTTCCATCGGAGAAGACAGGAGTCACAATCTCACCAACTTTCTTTGGCATCCCAACGACAATATATGGACGAAAGACGTGTTAGTGGAGTTTGGGCTGTCGATGAGTCTGGTGAATTTGTGCAGACACAAGCATCTAATCTGCAACCCTTTGATCTACACCAGCCACATCAGCGGATGTTGAGTACACAACAACCGAATTCACACTTTCCAAATTTTCAATCTTCACATTCTTTAGCATTGAATGCAGATACAAAATCAGGATACCCTTTTGAGCAGGTTGACCGTCATGAGCGTTCTGTTGATGGTAGATTGCATGGTATGCTTGAGCCCAACTTCTTATCATTTGAAAGGCCAACAGATTTGTCTTTAATGAACATGGATGTTGCACAATCTCTCAAGCAACAGCTTCAAGAATTAAGAATGCAAGAACAGTTCTATGGTGTATCCCTGGCAGGACAGGATGAGCAAATTTTGTCCAAAAATAATCTCAACAGTTCTCGACCTCTTCCAATGCATTTTCAAGCCTTACAACCAGAGGCAACAAGTAGAGGATGGGAGCAACCCTCTAATGCACATGCTTCTGATGTTGGCTTTCAGGGAACGGGTTATTTTATGCAACAAGGACAGGCTTTAGATTTTAATATTGAGAATCAAGGTCATAAGTTGGAGCTAGGAAGTGCGAATTGGCAATCCAAGGAAGGCTCTAAGGAGAATCATTCTTTAAGGTCTATTAGTAATTCACACAACGTCAATATACACAGACAGTTACAGGATGATTCATTTCTTCCACAGTTCTCTCTTCATTCTGGGTCCACATCTCTAGCTCCTGGAAATGGCTTGTCTACTTCCCCAGAGCAACGGCAGCACATTTTGTCTGAGGTTGATTCAATAGATATATCTCGTCCTGGTTTTGATTCTGCGTATGAAATTTCAGGTCAACTGTCCAAAAATTATACAAGCGAAGAGGTGTCTGAGGTTCTCAAAGAGTTGGCTATAGATGGTGTGAGCCCCATTCCATCCCAAGCAACTTTTGCTCCTACAAGTATTGGTTATATGATGCAGTCCAAGTCACTTTATAAAACCCATGAAGAGAGGGTTGGTGGCCAAGAGGCATTGGATGGATCCAATATTGTTGCCTGTAAGTCATCATCTGAGATGCAGACGTGCAATGCTACACCTGTACATGGTGGATATGGTCAAATGTCTTTGGATGAATTTGTCAAAAAAGATCCATTTTATTCATCAAATGTTGATGAGCTGGAATTGTCTTTGCCACACTCTGATTCTATTGCCCAATCTGCACAGGATGACAATGACATTTCTGAGCTCAAAGGATCAAAGAAACACAAAAAAAGGAGTTCTAAAATTAGAGGGGCAAACAAAACAAACACAGTTGCTACTTCAGACCCTTCTTCGTTGCCAAATGTACAAGACCTGCCAGTGTGGATCACAGGTCTAAGTAAGCATATGGGATCTGTGCATTCTGTTACAGACTCTTCATCTTTTTCAAACTTATCAGAACTTTCTCATAAAGCTGGCCAATCAAGCTTTCAAAGAAACAGTTCTGATGGGCAAATGACCTTTACCAATGATGGTGAACAAGCTCCAAACATTGAATGGTAACTACCTTTCTTCTGTGTTTATTCATGAAAGTACTTGACTTTTTTTTTGCTGTGTAAATTACTTGCTGCAAATAGTATTTGTGAAGAACTTAGTTTAGCTTCATATGATAGGAGTGATTATCTGCCCACTTCCTCTTTTATTAACTGTAGGTACTCTTTGTTTTTGTCATAGGTTAGAGGGAACCAAAAATGTTCTTTTTCAATTTTTTTTGATTGTAATGTTCTGTGAAGCTACCATTTTACTATTTCATAGAGTTTTAGAATCACTTTTGAACTTTTTATAAGGATTGTTTATTCAAATGAGATACTCTATTTTAATGTGCTCTTCATTTTTCTCTTTTTCTATTTGTCAGTTTTCTCATTCTTACTGCAAAGATGCATGTACCACGGGCCCTTTCTACTTAATAGATTAAGTACACTTTTATATTAACAGTCAAAGTGCAAATTTACCAAAATATGCATTTGGTGACCATTTTTTGGTATGAAGACCAGAGTCTTCTGTGCCAGTGAATGCATTCTGTTGAGCAGTGTTCCTGTGGAGTAGACCAATTTTTGACTGCCTCTTTGTCTGGTTGCTTGTGATTTCTGATAGTTGTCATTCTGTTGTACAAGGCATTGGTGTTATGCTAGATTAACAGTGGGCATGTGTGCTGGGTGTAGGTGGATCGGAATAATTTTATTTAGTCTCTAGCTTGGCGACAAGGTCACATCCCATGGGTAAAATATTAGAACAATTTGTGAAGTTAAATTGAAAGAAATCTCTTGTAGGCATCTATGGATGGGGTTCATACATCAAGTTTGTGTTTGACATGAGGCAGAGCCAAAAGCAAGCATTATCCTTATATTTCATGTGTATAGATATAAAGCTATATAATATATATGTATATACGTGTGTGCACATGTATATGATACACACATACAGATATATATGTTTGTGCAATGCATGCATGCGAGTGTATATATCATGCATTTTAACCCACATACATACAGACAGACCACACACAAATTTGTGTATGTGTTTTTTGATATTCATGTTCCACCAATTTTGTGGGTTGGGGACTGCAGGAAACAGGAAAACTGTCTCTCATGGTCAATGGATGACACTCCTTTTTTAAGGAGTCAACAAGCGAAAAATATGGTAATTTTGAATCTATTATCATCTTACCTTTTCCAGAGTCACTGTATTATAGACGTAATATGGATAGAGTTGTATTGGTCTCAGCCGAGTCCCCTGATGAAAAGCAGGAACTCACAGTAGTGTGATGGAGGAGAATGTGGAAAGGGTGTTTGGAAGGTTTTAAAAAATTGCAGTGTGGGAACTTGGGAATAATAAGACGCAATGAGTCTTGTTATTTAATCCCTTTACCTAGAACTATACCGCCTACTAAATGGCATCAGTAACCCCCTTCAGTTTCCCTTCAAAATAGTAGGGGCTAGAATATAGGAAATTTCAAATATTCATATTAGAAGGCATTGACCATAAACATAACATAATCATATTATGAAACATCAGACCTGATTTGACAAATCAGGATTTGAGATGCAAAATAACAAAATTTCAATGCTTAATTAATTGAGTTTCCATTATTATTGTGCATGTACAATAATGTGAAAAGGTCAAAACTAGGCAACTACATAGTGTAAATGTAAACAACAGATCTGCTGCTATATTTCTGCCTCATCTTTACAAAATCAAAATCAGTCTTTGAATCTAATTCATAGGAGCTACTTTGATCACATACATTAATATATATTGATCACATAAGTACTTAAGTCAATTCATACATTAAGGACAATTAATACACTGACAGTAACTAATGTTTTCGAATACAATGATAGGTAGGCCACATCATAAACAGTTGTCTTCCAGGTGACAAGTATACATCAGGTAATATTCAGGAAGACTAATGCAAAGAGTATAGATAATGACTCGTACTGTGCAAACTTAAAGTAATAGTGTACTTGAAAAATAAAATGGTTGTCTAGGGGCAACAACCCTAGTGGGGTCAAGGGGAAGTGCCTCTAGTGGGGTCAAAGTGTTAATGTTTCATACCAGTAATGAAGATATATAGCAAACAAGATAAATGAACAATAAGACACAATCAGATACAACATCAGATACAATGAATTATCTTGGGAAAACTCTCCAACTTGAAGGAGAAAATCCCAGCCATGAAATATCATTTTTTTTATGAAACTGCAGAAAACTGATTTACAAATTGACCAATCACATTGCTAAGCTGATATGATGATTATAGCACCTAACACTAATGAAATTTCTTAACATCAATCTCCTTGAAACAAAAGATATCAAACTGCAGTCATATGAGTTTCTTGAAGAATATATAAAATTGTGTTGACCTTTCATTGTCTTGCTGTTGCAAATTGAAGACCCTTCGTTGTCTTGAACCTTCATTGCCTTGATGTCACAAAAAAGATGATGTTACAAAACAACGACGTTACGTGTTGAGTTGGCTTAAATAATATATTTACTTATTTTTTAACTAGGAGAGAGATAACTCCCACAGCTATAACATCAATGAAAGGGCAGTGCCCTTTGCGGGGTTTGGGAGCAAAGCCACCGAGGGGTTGAGGGTTGTGCCCCTCATGGGGTGTGGGGGTAGCACCTTCAGAAACACATAAAACTCCACAAGGTGCATCATTTCCTTGAATTTTTAAGATGCCAAAAAAGTACTGTTAAAGCCCTAAAATGCAATTTCCAAATATTTTCTTGCCATATTTCTTACTTGTTGAACAAAACATAAGAAACTCAAGAATTGCAACTGCCCTAGGGAATGATGGCATTCATGTAGTAGTATGACAGACAACTCGATAAAAACAACTTATACTATTCATTTTCTATGTTGAGGGTTGTGCCCCTAATGGTGTGCAGGGACAGCACCTTCAAAACCACTTAAAACTCCATAGGGTGCATCATTTTCTTGAATTTTTAAGATGCCAAAAAAGTATGGTTAAAGCCAAAAAATGCAATTTCCAAATCTTTTCTTGCCAAATTTCTTACTTGTTGAACAAAACACAAGAAACTCAAGGAATTGCAAATGCCTTAGGGAAGATGGCATTCATGTAGTAGTACAACGTACAACTCGATAAAAACAACTTAGGCTACTCATTTTCTATGTCTTTTTTTAGCAAAAATGAAGACTACCGCTGGTCAAGTCCTATAACCGGGACTTGGTGAGTTACATTGAGACTCATAACTTGCTATGACTCGTTCGAGTCTGAGTAAGAGTCCACGTGACTTGGCAGGGGTGACTCAACTCGTGATCCACCTAGACTCTCTGAGTCATGGCAATACAATAAATGGGGAAAATCTGGAGATGTAGGGATGCCACGTGTGAGAGGTTGCTCACAATTTATGAAGTCAAGGTGGATCTAGTAGCTGTGCTTTTAAAGTTTAAAACAAACAACTACGATGCTTCTTACCATAATTTTTTGAGTGGATGGTAAATTGGGTCATGGAGCTTCTGTTTTCCTGGGTTGAGAATGTAGGATTAGGTATTCTTCAAATCCATGCAGTTGTCAGGAAAACAATTTTGTATGATTTTTATAATTAAGTGCCAGTTACCATGATCAAATGTTTTTGGATGTTATATGTTTTGAGGATAAGGGTATGCTTTCTTTTGTTGGAATCTTGCTTGGCAACTGTTGAGCAATGATGATACTATCCTTGTTGATTTTGATGAATCTTATTCAGAATTCTTTTTTCCTGTTTTGGTATCATGGCCTTTTGTTGATGTCTGGTAGTCACCAAATAAATCACATGTACATAGATTCGAGGTTTTTGCAATCTAAAGAGATCAATCAAATGCTTTTAAAATCACACTCTTGGAAGTAGATATAAATATTTTCTCCTACTGATGCAACTGATCAGCATAACAGTGTCCACACTAGCAGCAAGCTTTTTACTACATTTTCTTCTATGCCACTGTCACTAAACTCTGCTCTGCTGATTGTTGAAGTAGTTTGCACATTTTAATAGGGAGGATGGTATACATGAACAGAGAAAATAATTGACAACATTAATCACCATAACCATTTGATGGGTTTTCTTTTAAGGTAAGTCTGTTTCTTTTAATTGAGTTGATGAAGCCATGGATGGACCAATTCTTATCTGCAGCCCATAGATAAACCAACACTCACTGCAGTTGTTTCAGCTCTGGTGTGTCCAAATGAAATTTCTACCATTTGATGGGTTTTCTTGTGCAATAGAGGCCCTATCTGTCCTAGCGTCCACTTTGCTGAATGTAGGATGCCAAAGATCAAAAAATTGAAGGCACTGTTCTTGAAACATTTAGCTAGGTCTAGGTACATACCACTCCGGATTAGGAGCACAGGCAGGCATATGAAGTGGGGTGTTCACTGTATTCCCACCTCTTTTTGACAATGGGCAACATTCTCCTCATAGAATTGCAATCTAGGATCCTTGTTATGTTCTTTTCTTTCATCTGATGAACCATTCTATCAAAAGACTCATAGACGTCTCTACTGCATAAATAGCCTGTATCTGTATATTGGATTACCCCCATATCAGGTGATATAATAGAGCAATTAAGCTTCCAAACAGCATTTAAAACCTCAAAAATTAGAAATTATGAAATCAACACTGTTAATATTTAAAATTTTAAGACTATCATTTTGAAATGCAAAAATGAAGAGTGCAAATTGAAACTGTTTTTCTTATCTAATATAATATCACCAATTGTCCTTAAGCACTCTCTCTCCACCTTCCCTTGATACAGCATGTAAAACCTCAAAAATTAGAAATTATGAAATCAACACTGTTAATATTTAATATTTTAAGACTATCATTTTAAATGCAAAAATGAAGAGTGCAAATTGAAACTGTTTTTCTTATCTAATATAATATCACCAATTGTCCTTGAGCACTCTCTCTCCACCTTCCCTTGATTTGTCTTTGATTGAGCCATCTTTTTTCCATCTCCACAAACAACCATGGATTGTAGAACATCTGGCACATCCAACATCCTCTCCAGAAAAATAAAATAGCTCGCATATCTAGTCTCAATTAGTTTGAAGAATTCTTTTTTTGAATTTTGCATAGCTAGCACATGCAAGTGAAGTGTGATGGTTATATACAAACATTTGCGTGTTTCTAGCCTCTGGCACTCTATCTTCACCCAATTTATTTTGTCAATGTCTTTCAAACTTAAAGCATTGTTCAAAGAATGTACACATATTGTTCAAAGAATGTACATGGTGCGGAGTCCAAATAATATGTTTCTAAGTATTTTCAATGCATGGCCTATGTTGACTATAATTCCTCCATGACAAGAACCATCAGTTGTGACATATGTTGGTCTTATCTGCTACATCAATATGCTCACTTTTGAGTACTGTTTGTCAAGGAGGGAGTCACACAATCTATTTATGCCAGAGGTGACATAAGAGGGTCCAATTGCCGATGCATCACTTAAAGTAGCTTTGAAATAAGATAGCCCTGTCAAATGAAAGAGAATATGGGGGTTTGGAAAGGGACATCGGCTAACATCTTGTTGTTCTCGAAAAGGCATGGAGGGTGGGGATGCAGGCTCTTGGTGCGGAATGTCTACCTATGAAAATTTACTAGATACAAACATAGTCTGAGCTGGCTTTTTGGATTGTTCATCAGTTGTAGTAAATATATGTTACTGTTTCTTTGTGATTAAACTTGAGTTTACGTACTGAACTGGATATTATTTCAAGTCTGATTTTTTATTTTTTATGGTGACAGGGGAGACTCCAAGCCTTCAGTGAAAGCTTCTGGATCTCTAGGTTTGGTCACCGTACCTTTGCTCAAGGCAAAGGAAAATTCACAAACTATCAATAAAGGATCAGATGGTGAGTCATCAGCCCCAAGTACTAAAATATAAGGCTTCTTCCACTTTGGATTTCAATCAGTATATCTGAGGAATTCTTTTTATTGTGATCAGAAGCAGGAGAATGTACCATGGAAAATGTAAGCAGTAATCCTGCAGTGAAGCCTTCACAAGGTTCTGCATTTCAACGGAAAGAAAATTTACAAGTAGCTAGTCTTCAGAAAAGTCCGTCTTCGAATGATATAGAAATGAGGAATGAAGGTGAAAAGTCCTTTTTAAACACATTGAAAAGCACTAAGAAACTGGAACAAGACAGAGATAGGAATAAAGATGATTACTTTTCTGCATTAGATTCAGATGGCCAAGGATTAAAAGGCATGAAAAAGAAAGGAAAGAAAGGAAGGCAGATAGACCCTTCTTTGCTTGGTTTCAAGGTTACAAGTAATCGCATTATGATGGGGGAAATTCATCGTTTGGATGACTGACTTTCTCATTTTATCTCTGTTGCTTTTACTCTTCTTCTGAAGCTGAGGTAAATATTCTCTTGCAGATTGTTTAACAAGCCATTGTTTTTCGGTGTTCATGACCTTCAAACATGAATGCAGCCCCTTTATCATTCTTTTATTTGTTGTAAAAGTTGTTTCAAAAGATAAGAAATTGTACAAATTGAGCTGTCATGTGTTCCGTCTTCCAGTTGCCTTTTTAATTTAGTATCTGTCATTTTGATTTCATGAGAATAGCAATTGCTTGTTTTTCAGAGGTTGTAAGCTAATGCAATTTTTATATCTAGTTGCAAAGCAAAGAAATTTCCATGATAACAAGTTGCATTCAAGCAGGTTGGGGTGTTTTCTGTTGTCTAATCAAATAATTCTTGACAGAATAGTACCTCTCAAGTGTTTTCAAATATAGATCGATTCCCTCCAAATATGACTGCAACTATAGGTGTGAGCTTTACCAATATGCTCGAGAAATGAGTCTTTTAGTTTTTACCTTTTCAGAGCCTTGTAAGCTGCTTGGTTGGGGAATTTTCATCTGGTGAATGTGTTTGTTTGAAATTCCTAACAGCCAGCCATATTATGAAATTCTATGGGAAAGCATGGTAGGGGGCCGGGCCTGTCCTCGAGGTTTTGGCACTTCCATGGTGGGAGCTGTTGGGGGAATTATCTCATTACCTTCTAGTGGAAATTTTTGCAGCTTCTCTATGAATACCATTTCTGATTTCCACCACAAATATCACGCTTGTTGGCCCCACAAATATCTGAGACATTTCCTCAATTAATTGCTCACCTATAAGTAAATTATGTTTTTGATGTTAAAAGTAGCTGAGGTAGGGTGCTGTCGTGTTACACAGCAGCCTAGTGGGTGTAAGTAAAGGAAGATAGACATTAACATAACCCCAGGAATATTAAAAACATCAACCTTATAGGGCTACTCTCCTTCGTAATGGTTTATTCCTCGGCCTCATCCTCAGAGAAAACTTCGTGGATGGTGAATTTAGCCTTTTTCACTGAAGGGGCCATTTTCTTCCCTTTTCTTGGCTAGGAGTTGAGGCTTTTTGTTTGTGGTCTCCGGACTCATTTTCAGTAACACTGGAAGTGAGGTTTTCAAGAGTTCCTTCTTTGAAGACAATTTTAACCCCTGGATACCTAATGCACTTTTTCTTGTTAGGGCCAGGGGTGTCTATTATGCTGGCAGAAGGTGGGGCAAGGTGGGGGGGCGTAGCTGTAGGGGCTTTGTGCACCATTATTTGTTTGGGCGGAGATATAGCAAGATTGAAGTGATAAAGACGAAATTCAGACCTTGATAGAGGGGCATAGGATTTTTTTGCCTTTATTCTGACATTTCAAAAGGGAAGACATAAGACTACAATTACATTTATGGTTTAGCAACATGTGATAGAAGTACTGCACTCTAAACCTAAGTTGCGCGGGTACCTCCCCCCCTGCAGACCTGCAGAAGTTTGAACCGGTTCGAACTTGGTTTGACCAGGGTTCCAATTTTTGCCTGCTGGTTCGATCTGGCTCGAACCTGGCCAAAAAATTGAACAACTTCAAACCACATGCTTCGGGTTTGGTTCGAAGTTCGAGAACCAGGTAAGAAAACACTGACAACCCAAAATGGTTTTAATTTTATTCTATAAGTCTTCTTTCATATTGAAAAAATACAGACTACTTTTCTCATAGTAAAGGTTCTAGCTTGAAACAATTGCATGATCAGTAAGAAAGGCCCTCCATTCCCTTGCCTGAACAAGCAAAGCTTTTCCAAAGAGGATCCTGTCATCAACAAATTGTGCTGAACAAGGGGGATTAGTGGTGCCATCCTTAAACCCCTTGGATTCTTAGCAGATCCACCAGATTCAATAAGTTTTTTTTTTTTCCTAAAACAACAAGCCTCCTTGTCTTATGCCCTTATCAGCTCCAATGAAACCCCAGGGACCTTATGCCCTTATCAACTCCATAGAAACTACTAGCGACCTTGTCAACTCCAAAGAAACCCCTAGGGACTGCATTGATCATATCAGAGAATCTAACCATCTCCACACATTCTCTTATCAATTTGATCAATATTTCTTGAAACTCTATCATCATCTAGATGATTGAACAGGAACTTCCATCTAACCTTGTCATAGACTTTAGAAATATCAAGCTTGAGAACGAATCCCGGAATGTGACATTTATCTTTGTAGTGGATAATTTCACGAGTCAAAATCGCAAACTCAACAATTTCCCTAGAGCAAATCCTTCTTGGTAACAGTTTATAAAACCATCTAGGAAAGGTTTATATCTAATCGCTAAAACTTAGAGAAAATCTTATAAATAGTGTTGCATAGTTTGATAGGTTGGAAGCCTCACGATTACTTAGGTGGGTGCATTTTAGGGATTAATGCAATGATTGTTTTGTTTAGCTTCTTAAACAGCTTACAGTTTCTAAAAAAATCTTTATTTGTTGCCAAAGTCACATTATATCCAACAATGTCCCAAGCTCTTGGAAAAAAGAAAGTGGGCAACTGTCTGGGCCTCGAGCTTTTTAAACACCCATGGAAAACATCCCTTCTTCCTCTTCAGTTATTGGAGCTAGGATCTGATCATCATTAACAATATTTAAAGCATGTGGGAGACAGTGTTGGAGCTGTTCTTCACAGGCATGATGTCTACTTCCACCATTATCATTGTAAGCACTTTCAAGATAATCCATTGCCATTTCACCAATTGAGAGTTCATGGTGATTCCTTAGTTCAGTAACATTTTGGAACATCTGAACAGTATGCCTTTTTCGAAGTCTACTTGCTGATCTGTGGAAAAAGGTTGAGTTCCTATCGCCTTCTTTCAACAGTTGCACTGTAGATCTATGCTTGTAATTAATTTCTTCCATTTGTAGGTTCTCTTTCCATTTTCTTTTGGTTTTCTTCTCTGCAATGTGATGTTTGTGAATAACCCCCCTTAGCTATTTAGTCCTGTATAGCTTCAAGCTTAGAACTAATGTCCTGCTTGGATATGTCCATGAAAGTAGATCTATTCTAGCTGTTCTCCTTTCTTTGATTACATGCAATTTTTGTGACACATGGTACCTTGCTGAGCCTTGCACATGTGTGTTCCATCAATTTTAATCACACCCATTGAAGTTAATATGAAATAATTTCATAGTGGAAGGGGAGGTGTCCTCTCGAGGGTAGGTCAATCCAATGCAGTTGTACTCGATTATGATTAGAAATGGTCCTTGGGAGAGCTTTAAGAGTGGCAGTACAACCAATGTCCCATCTGGCAGGGACAAGGGGCTATCCAACTTAACCTGAATTAAGTCATTCCCTTTCCAATTGTTTGAACCGGTGAGTGGTTGACCCATGCATAGTTGGAGAATTCTCACTCGGCAACAACTTGTCAAGCCCCAAAAAGTTTATTTGGGAAAAAATGGGCCAGTTTTTCAAAAAAACTCCGCAACCTAAAAACCCTCTTAAATTTAATTTAAAATACATTTTATTTTGCAAAATTCAATGAGAAGGCGTATGTAATGAATTAATTAAAGAGAACACAAAAGAAACAAACAGAGTTTATATATATATATATATATAAATGCATAGTGAGTACAAAATCGCATTCTCATGCGGAATGCTGATGGCGGGATGCAAACTAGTAAATAGTTTCTGTCAAACTAGAAGTAGATACTAAATACATCACTACAATACATCTTCCTCTTCCCAGCTCTACTAGCAGACAAAAGAGGGGGTGTAGGCCTCAAAGAGGTGCCCTGCATTGGGAGTGGGCGTGACCGTGAAGTCTGTGGCAAGCCTTTAAACGCTGAATACGAACTGGTGAACAAAAAAAAAAAGTTTTTTTTTTGCCCTTCAACTTGCTGTCTGTCATGTAGATGAGTCAGGCATTAACACTTGCCGAGTTTTTGAAAAAAGCTTGGCGATTAAGTGGCAGTTAGTTGAAAAAAACAGTTGATTGTTCCACCCAGTCGAGTGGCAATTAAAACAATCAAAAACTCGCCTGAGTCTAAAACTCGGCGACCAAGTATTCGGCAATTATGGCAACTATGGTCCCATGAGCTCAATGTCAAAATGCTTCATCTTGCTAATGAAGATTGTTAAATCCGATATGCTATTAAAGAATCTGTCGCTTCTCCATTTTTCTCTGAAGGGAAAAAGGGTGAATTAAAATCTCCAGCAACCATCCATAGGGAGTCCAAATCATGCAAGCTAAGAGTAGATATCTCCTCACAAACCTCCTTGTGCCCAAAGTAGGTATCAGGAGCATAAATGTTGAAAAAATGCCTTGAGTAGTTAGCTTAGGTGAAAGCAATTGCTAGGTAATTAGGAGAAAAAGAGTGAATATCCCCCTATAGTTTATTGGGGTCCCACATGGTTACCACTCCGCAGGAGGCTCAATTGGCATCACTTATGAAAAATGAAGAGCCCGACCATATTTTGTCAACAATACTGGTAAAAGTGTGTATAGTCATTTTCTGATTTTCTTTGTAAGAAAACAATCTTCGCTTTTTTCTTCAAAAATACAGTTTCGCAGCACACATTGCCTCTTAAGTACCATTCAAACCCCTTATTTTTCATGATAGGAATTTCATTCGTTAAATTTGGTATTTTGTGTCAAGGGCACTCTACCTTACATTTGCAATATTCCTTGTTACTTTTTTTCTTTCATGAGAGACTTTGTGAAGGGTGGCTAGTTTTATTCTCCAAAACCATGTCCATTTTCTTAGCAGGCAAAGAATTGCTAGTGGTTGCACCTGGGGAGAGTTAAGGCTTCTTAGACTCACGGGTCTTGTGCTTCAATGCTGAAGTTTCAGTCCTGTGTACAACACAACCATTCTCAGGAGCCTTTAGTATCTCCTCTTGACTTCTATCAACTGTTGGAATAGAAAAAAATTCCCTTTACTCCAAAGGTTATTAACTCTAAGAGGCTGCTCACGTTCTGGAAGCTTTGGTACACTCTGTTTGGGAATTGACTCCATTTCAGGGCAGCTATAATTGTTTGGAGTTTCCATCAATTTGAGAATCTTGTCCTTGAAAAGATAATCCTATGGTCCATTCTCAGAGGTTCCCCTTGAACATTTTTATTTTTCTCAAACAGAGAGCGGGAAGAGCATTTATGCTTAAATTTTAGTTTCTTCATCAGGGGGCTCTGCATTTAGATATAACATGCCCTGGATTGGAGCATCTTTGGCAATAAATTATGGCATTCTCATAGACCAAGTCTTGAGTTCACTTCCCCAATTTCAATTGCAAAATAATGAAAATAGGAAGAGTTTTATTGACAACAATATTAACACAGACGTGGGTGAATATTATCCTAGTCTTCGCCTTGGTCACATCATCTGTAGACTTCACCTTGTTATCCCAGAATTCCAGTGGGAGCCTTGACATCCTAACCCAAATAGGAGCTACTTTTCTGAGATCAGCAGAAGGATCATAACCTGGCTTTCATCTACAGAGTGACAAGTAATGCTTTCTATATGATCATGACGTTGCTAGAACCCTAATCAGGTCCTCTTCAGCCGTAAATTTGAATAAGAACAGACCTCCAGACATGCACTTGAAGTTACGCTTCCTTTCAATCTACAAGAAGCTGTCACCCATCTTTTGACCATGTCAATCCTTGGTTTAAAGGAGAAAACTATTCAATCCATTATGCAGTCTGGAAGTGGAATCTCTGTCCCTAAATCTGTTTGAAACTTTGAATGCACTTCAGGATGAATTTGTAATGTGTCCTTGGGTCCCATTGACTAGTGCACCTTTCCAATTGGTTTTTGGAGTTCCACCTTTGTCTGTTCTACCTTTAGTTTAATTATTACTAGTATCCAAAGAACTCATGTGGATCCTATTTGGAGCACCATGTAGTCCGTAGAGTGTTACTCCAAAGTTCGACAGCAGGAAATTCTGTGGAAGGCCCCCCCACAGGAATGACAGAAATTTCAGGAGGGTTCGCAGGTGGAGGGGCAGGGTCCCCTCCATTGTCAGCTACCATGTGCAGTCCAGGAATTTGAATATTTTTGAGCGTGAAGTGGCATAACTCTTTTTCCAGACTTATGTTATTCATTTGTTTAAGTAGATTGTGTTGTAAATTAGGAACATGCTAAATATATGTTATTCATTTGTTTAAGTAGATTGTGTTGTAAATTAGGAACATGCTAAATATATGAAATGGACTTCTAACCTTAACTTTGTCTTGATCACGATAATACCTCTAACCGTCTATGAGCGTAATTATCATTTCAAAGTCACTTGGCTCTTTATTGGTTCAAGTTATTGGGGGAAATTCCTCTGATTCATTTAATTGGGTGAATAACTTCTTGTTCATTGTCTTTGCTGTTGCCAACCTCTATTTAAAAGACAATTATCCTTTAAGATTGCCTTGGCCATTTTACAACTAGAACTATTGATTTAGTTTTCCATTTTTTTCTTTTAGTAAAATATTAATTCTCCACTTTTCCATATAGTTTACAATAATGACATTGAATATTTGATTTATCTAAGTTTTGTTTTTTCTTCACATTTATATTACTTCTCGATCTGCCTCCAGTACTTTTAGGAATTCTTTCACTACCTCTAGATCTTCCTCTTCCTCTTCCTCAGCCTGTTTATTCATCAAATACTTTCTTTGAAAACTATTTTTGTCCCTTGTTCTTTGAATTTCCACAATTTTTTACTTTTGACAAAGTCTTTACACGAGAAGTATCTCACGAGCTATTCAATGGAAAACATTGCCAAATCTTTGGGATTCCAATGAATCGCATTTTGGTGATAGGTGTCTTATACGTGTTTCAGGATTTATCTCAATAGTTAAGGTTTCACTCCTCATTAAGTATTTTGCAGTCTCTTGATTTGTCAATTATTCTTCACAGGGCTTCACTTGATTGATGCATTCCACAACACGCGAGATGTTTTTCATAGATTTTGATTATTTTATTAAGAAATTTCTGAAGCCTGTTCTTAACTTGGAGTTTTGATGACCTAGTTCTTCTATCTACATTTTTAAAATTGTGTACAAGGCTTGTTTTTACTTGGCTGTCACTGCAATTTTCAAGGGAAAAAGGAGCTATTTATGGCTAATTGAATGAAGAGTGCCTTAAAAGTAGGCGTCTTGTTTCCTCTTAGCTGGTACTTCTATTCAGTTCCCATGTGATGATATTTTTATTAGCTCAGGGTATTCATCTATAACTAGATTCTACAAATGTTGAGAGTGAAATAGTGTGCCTTAACGTGTCTTAACTTGAAATTATTATTGTTGATTAAAAAAGGGATTCTTGAATCAGTGTTCTTGCATCTTTTAAGATGCTCATCAATGAATATCTTAAAATGTTAAAAAAACAAGATGATACACATGCACACACAATATTGTTCAAAGACCCAAGAACGTGTGATCGGGGGAGTCTTTTCTTAGCATTTGAAGTTTCACAGATTTTACATTGTCTTTTTCTTGTATCTGTATTTTTTTTTGTATTATATATTGAGCTTCTCTTTTGACGTGGTTGTTGCTGTATGACTAATTAATGAAGATTGCCTTCAAGTCCGGTTTGTTGTGTTCTTTCAGCTGGCACTCTTGAAGCAGTGTCCATCTGTTGTAAATTTTTAGTTAGACAAGGGTATTCCGTCATAAGTAGATTCTGTAAATGTTGAGCAAAATGTGGCATCTTCACCATAATACCTCAAACGTATTTCTCTCCCTTAAAATGGATGACTTTGGGCTTGCAAACATGGAGTGCTATGTTAGTGGCTATAAGAATTGTAAATTCCTCAACTGAAACTGGTTCAATTTTTGAGATTTTTTTCAATTATTTAGACTTCCATCTTCATACAGATCTTTAAATTTGTAGTTATGAAGAAAATCAAGTGGAATATAACTATAAAATATTGTGCAAAGACCGACAGAAACAATTTTCTACTGTCACTCTTGGACGATCTCATAAGTATTTATATTGATAGGTGGATTTAAAATTAAAAGGCTTTAGAATGCAATGACATTTAAATGATAAGCTGACCAACTCTATAATGGATTGGTATTCAAATGTTTGCATTTCTGTAATTCAATGTAGGCCTAATCTTAGAACTATTTTTAATGTTCATAGCATATCGCATGCATCTCTGCCTATTCTTAGATTTTACTTATGTTCAGCATTCACATGCTTATAATTTGGATCATTATTTTATTACGATCTCCATTCTTAAGCATGCATTTTTTAAGCTGTGCAAGGAAAAATTATTTTATAAAAGTTCTCTCCACGGTTTGTTCGTTCTAGTTTAATACGTGATGTGATTTAGGCTAGTAAATACTGTTAAGTGAATAAATGAAAGCTGTAGAATACAATTTATGGTTGTTTTGAATGTCATCTTTATAGATGAAAGCCATGGTTGGAAGCTTTTTGTATTTGGTTGAAGAACAACAGGATGAATAGGAAAAAATAAATTGTTTGAATGTCCATGAGGTAGTAGCGTATGTAAGTGCATCTAAAAAAAAGTCATTCTTTTCATGCTTCTTTTGGTCTTTTCCAAAGACCGGCTTGACAATAAAACTGATGAGGTTTAGTTCTGAACCGATCTATAAGAATTTTGGATGACCAAGAAGTTGGATAAACTGTTCAGCATGATGATATTTCTGCTTAGACCATTATAGTGCCATTATAGTAGGAAGGCTTATGCAACTTATCCCTAACAAAGGCCTTCATCTCTTTACTATTAGCGGGACATGTGTTCAGGTGAATAATCCCATTCACTAAACCATTTGTTGTTTTGTCACATCCAAGGCATGTTTATCTTGCACATTGTGTCATTGAAGACAATTTTAGGCCATCTTCTATTTGCTTAATTCATTTAGCTACCAGTCCCACCATAGCAATTAGCTCGATAGGAGCAACCCCAACATCAGTTATTATGATATTACACGGGTCAGAACTTATAATTTTTAGCTTGTTTGTAATCAAGCATTTTTAGGTCTATTGATGAAGTTGAGTCCACCAGGGATCAAGTCTTGCTGAGTGCAATGGTCCGACATCATAAGAGATGAGGCTGGGATTGTGCCCCGAGCAAATTTGGCAGCATGAGTGCTCCTAAGTCCTGGCTCTAAGCTGAAGAGGGTACATGTGGGCCCATATCAGGTTCTCAAAATGTTTCTGTGGTTGCCTTTGCTGGTTGGTAGTTGGCAGGCTTTGTGCCTCTGCTGAGATTGCTTCGCAGTTCTGAACCCTCCATCAAGGAAAAAGAAATTCCTCCATTTTTTTTTTGCAGTGTAGGGCAGAGGTATCTCTGGCTAATAATTTCCTAACATAAATCATAATAGAAAATACTAAAAGATCAAACAGTCTTCAGGTAGTTTTTCCAATCCCAACTTAAATTTTATTTTCCGAGTCAGTTTTGAGGTAAAATCTAGGCTGGCTATATTTTCTTTTGTTATAGCTATATTTTCATTTGTTATAATCTGCAACCCCCATCGTTATAATAAAACTACTCAAGGGAAACTAAGTGCTCTTGCAAGCCACGAGCAGATTTAGATGCCAGAACAAGGTCATTTGCAAACAAAAGAAGCCATACTACAAAAATGCCCAAATGGATACCTATCTCCACTTGTCAAGTTCCAAGAGCAGATTTAAAAATTATAATGTGGTCATTTACATACAAAAGAAGTCGTATACATGGACAGATTTGTCGCAATATGTGATTTGATAATATTTAATGTGAATGATCTGTTAGAACCATAATATCCACTTCTGTTTGTTTTTTGCACTAATGAAGCATAATTGGGAAAGACTGGAAATGTATGCATGTTCTAAGCTGTCTTCCAACATTTTGATGATTAGCTTGTGATAGATGACTGCATGTTTATAACTTACAGGCTCGTGGAACCGAGCTGTATTGACAGTTCGTTTAAGATGCCTTAAAGCAATTCACAAATTGCAAGAATGAATACAATTAATTTTAATGTACGATGGCACTAGTAATTGAGATTAGCAATTGATTTATTTCTTCAAAAAAGTTCCCGAGTTATATGAAGCTCGGTGTTAAGAGATTGCACTTTAGATATGTTTTTGAATTGTAGTCGTAGTACACCTGCATATTTTTCATTATATTGGAGCACAGCAGAACAAGAAAATATTTATGCAGAGTTGTAAGACGTAAAATTTGGGTTTCTTTGTTTTAAATATAACGATTGTGAAGCTTTCAGTTGTTGAGCATTTTTCTCTCTCATCATAAAAAGGGAGTTACAATGGGTAGAATTTGTATTTCCCCAATAGCATAGCGTATCATTTGTTCTGTGAAATTGAAATGAGTTAGATGCACGCTTCAATTTATTGAACACAAAACCAGACATATGTGAAATGTACGTCATTTTATTGTCAAAGCAAACGCAATCACAATTTGTTTTTCTGTTGCATGTCAAGTTGGCTACAATGAACTTGCAAATTAATTTAGTGTATCGTTTGTTTTATATAATAAAATTACATTAACGCAATCACAATTTTTTTTTCTGTTAATGTCAATTTCGCTACAATGAAATTGCAAATTAATCTAGTGTATCCTTTTTTTTATATAATGAATTACATGCATTGAGGGAAATACCTGAGCTCGCGCAATGCTAATGCTTAACCCGAAAAAAAAGCATAACAAATTGTTGGTTGAATTGGCAATGATTGCACGTGAAAAGTAAATTTGTTTGACCATGGCGATGAGGATCACGCTAATATTCTAAAATAAAAGTAAAAATAAAAATGCTCACTACATCGTATGAAAGTTGCTTGATTCAACATTCATTTATGGCGTAAAAGAGAGAATAAATGTAACCTTGTTAGATTCTAGGATTTTCTTTAATTGAGTAGTCAAATTTTTGAAATGCTGTCTTTCGAGTGCCGACTTGAGAGGGTGGGTTGGTTGTGGATCACCCTCTTGCTTGTGCCGGTGGTTGGTTGTGGCCAATCTTTTCGAGGGTCTCACCTTGTGTTGGTGATCGTGTTGATAGTATTGCTTGAGCGATTATTTACTAATGAACGAAAAGTCACTTTTCAGTCTCTCACCCTTCTTTGAATGCCATGGGCAAGTTGTCTACCCATACTTGATGCGCGTCAGTAGTTGTGTTGCTACTAGTTTGCTGTCATTGGTTTGCATTTTCGTTTGACCTTGTTGCAACTATCCTTTGGTTTTATACAATTGGGTTGTAGTTTTGTAAGGACAATCACCTTTGTTTTGCTTCAGTTATTAATAAATGAAAGAGAATAAGAAAAGTATAGGAAATAACTTGCTTTTCATTTTTCGAAGAACTGAAAATTCACAGTTCTTTTATTTTAATAAAATGAACAATTTCTTTAATTATCTTTAATTATACAATACCCACTTTAGTAGATGGAGGGACAACTATTTAGACTTTGCGACTCGTGGGTATCCGGGCTGTCTTTTGTTTTACAAAATGAGTATCCATAGAAGGAACACGTGCCAGGATAGATTTTCAACGATTTGAAGAGGTCACCTAAAACGATCCTTTTGCATTTTCTCAAGTGGGTTACTAAAAAGGATTATTTGTTCAATAAACATAAATGCATGATTCTTCCCTTTGTTCCTAAGTGTGAGAAAAGTATTTTTAAGATTCTAGGATGATAAACTGAGATGTTTTGCATGAAATTTATAATCTCCATTGTACATAGGCAACAAATATTAAATAATTTTCACACACTCTCCTTGGGCACTTTCTTAGAAATATGGAGGCTTATATACACCTTACCATAATAGGGAATGAAAGCTTCAAGATGGAATGTCGACCTATGTATTAGAGTGTATAACTTGTGATAAAAATAGAAGATGGAAAAGTTTATATATTTTGGATTATAAATTTTACGAAACATACTCTTCAAGTAATTTAGTGTTTAACTTCAGTCTTTGTTGTTGATACTGTCTACTTGGATGTTGTGGTTCCTTTGGTGAATGATGGTCCTGTCTTTTTCTTTGCTTGGTGTGCTCCCAAAGTCGGGTTCTCCGAGTTGGACTCTTTGGATTGGTGAAGTGCAGTTCCTATGATGGAAGAGGGTCATATTATAGTGGAAGGTTAAAATTCTAAGAGGTCTTCGCCTTCTTTTGACATGATACTTAGATCCCACTAGAGATGGGGTAATTAATCCTTATTGGAGGCATGTTATTATTTTCACGCTATGTTACTCCTATGTTTGGGGGGCATGGTTTCAAAACCCTCTATTTGTTCTTTTGATTTGTTGATTTTAGGACCCTCTCAAAACTTACTGTTCACTAAATCAAGAATTTAGTGTCAACTTCTCTTCAATGTTTTTTTGGTTGGTAATATTAATTTTATTAATAAATTAAAGAATTTACATTAAAGTTCTAAAGGCCACATCTATTAGGTCTTAGCAAAAAAAAATCCCTACCCCAAAATATATTTGCTTTGATAAACTACTAAACCACCCTTTACAAGTATCACTATGTACAACCTTACTCGAGACACATTACTAGATTACATTTTAGGCATATTTAATTTTCCAAAAAACATTACAATTGAGTCTGTCATTTATAACACTTCATTCGACTATGTGTTGTGTCCATGCACTAGAGAAAACACACTACTATCGCCTAGAATCCCTCGTGAGAAGCAAATAATTTCCAAAAATTCTCTACATCCAACATTCACCATTGTGCAAAATAACAAATTGGGTAGTGCACTGTACTACCACCCTTAATCTTCTTAGATGAACAAACCGCTATTGCTTCAAAGTCTTTGTGGGAAAGGCAAAAACCTTCATTGCATTTGCATCCTAGAGTCCTAATCTCATCCAATAAATTACGCCATTTCATTGCAATTTGCTCCTTATAAGCACGTTGATCAACTCTTTTCAGCCACAACATAAATGAATAACATCCTACCTCGTAACCTATGCCTTCGTCTTTGAAACATTCACTGTAATCAAAGTCATAGCCTAAAAATGTTCATGCCATTTTGAACTCCAATCCCACTATCATATCAGTAGGGAACAAAGATTTCATTACCCACCTAACCATTGAAATCTCCTCGTTTAGCTCTAACCTCATGCCATAGATTATGGAGCAATGTCCACACTAATCTTAATTGATGCGTTGCCTCTAAAAATAGGCTCCTCAAAGTATGTTGCACTGCCCTCACCACACCCTGCAATGGATGTTTTAACAATAGTAGACGTAGATATATCATTAGTCCATACACGGTCTTCTATTGACGATTCATCTTAAAAGTGAAGGTTGCTTTCATGGCTCTATTGCAATAAAACTACCCTTTACTTCTCTTAAAACTCTCGTTGATTAACAACATAAGAGACCTTTTCGAAGGACCAAGACTCCTCAATGGGGCAATTTTACTTGTGTAGATTCACAACAAAAGAGATAGGCTAGAGAAATTACATTAGACAGACTAGGAGTTTTTGTGGGTCTGTTAGGCTTATGGCCTCGTGGACGTCATTAAAAATCTTTTGTTCATTCAACATGCCTAAGAATGATATTGCTACACTATTAATCACATTGCTCTACCCAAAAAAAACACACGCTAGGCTATGAAATCACATCGTCTCACACACGTCCTCCAAATGAAATCATAAATACTTTCTACCATCATTTCCCATTCTTATCATGTCATGATTTGATCGGTAATTCATGCTCACCAATCTTTATTACTTTTCCTTTCTTGCCTTGAGCATTATGGAGGGCTTATAATAAGTATTAAAGCCCATTCTAAATCCAAAGGTTTGACATCCCAAATGCTTATAAAATCTCAAACTTCAGTGCAAACACAACTACATATTTCAATAACTCATCAACTTCCTTATTACCTTCATGTCTAATGTGACTAACCTTGTAATCTACCAATTCTTCTAGCATTTTCCTAACCTTCCAAATCTAATTTTCCAAATGCCAGGCATAAATCTTCATTTGTTTAATTGCTTCTATGATAATCAAAGAGTACCCTTTTAAATGTAATTTCCCAACTCGCAACTTATGTGCACAATCAACTTCCATTAAAGTTGCTTCACCTCTGCAATATTATTAGTTCCATTATCAAATTTCCTCTTGTAGCTCCATCAAAATTGTTCTTCACACCATCCACTTTAGGTGCGACCAATTCACTTCATTTCTATCCATGCCCCGTCTTTGCTTCTTTTAGTTTCCAGTAGAATATCTAACTTTCACTCCCGCCCATTACGTTTGGATCTTGCTATCCTCCTTTGTGAAAGAGACATTTTAAGAACTACATCTAAAGATAATTGCATTTAGAACCTCTTCTATGAAACTATTTGTTTGCCATATCAACTTATCCAATGGTTCTTATTTTTCCTAGAAGATTCACCTATTTCTCCCTTTCCAAAATTTCTCAGATTACAATATAAGGGGTAATCCTCCATACACATGATAAAGTGGATATGTTATTTAACTTAGGCTAGTTGCCAAAAAAACCTTAATAGTGTTCTCCAATGGACCTTGCCATCCAAGTTTATTCCTCAAATCATTCTAGCAATGCATTGCAACCTCACAATTAAGGTGGTGGCCCACAATTTCTTCTTATTCCCCACACATCACACATTTTCTAGGACCACAAAAACCCATTTTTTTCTTTTATACTAGTCATGACTCTTCCTTGTATAGTCAACGACATAAAGGTTCCAACATTCATTAAACAATTTTTATTCCAACACAAATCTCTAGCCTCAAACCCATTCTCCTCAAGCACAACATTTTATACCCCAATATTACTAAATATTGCCTTGAAGAGGATACACACCAAATGATTCTATCCTCTTCATTTTAATATTTATACCTCCCTTTGCTTGAAAATATCTTCTAAAATATCTCCTTGCTATTGTGAAAGAAAAGCTAGTCTACTATCTTTCCAACTCTAAGTTCTCCCTAAGGTTCCATCTTGTCCTCATAATCCACAACTCCTTCTCCCATCTTGTACACATCACACCTTTCAGTTCATTTAATGGTTGATTTGCTTCAGATTGGATAGCCATTCCATGAGTCATTCACAAATTTTTGATTTCTTCCCATTTCCAATCCTCCACGAGATATGGACCGTAAGGAGATGTCTACATGACAACATAAAGTTTCATATAGCAAACCCTTTTAGTGGATTCGTAATTGTGTAAATCCTCTTCATCTCCTCAGAATCTAAATATGTAGCTTTCCATATTTGCATCCACAATTGATTTGGGCTATTATACATACTCCAAACCAACTTAGCCCCCATTGCTTCATTCATCAAATTCTACTCTCTTAGCCTAACACCATCTCCATCTTTAAATTTACAAATCTTATTTGACGCTAATAAAGAAATTCTCCCCTCTTGGCTAGTCCCATTCCAAAAAAATGATCATTTTTTTCTCTATTAGTTTATTCACCTTTTTAGGAATTCCCATGCACATTATTACCCATTTATTTTTCTTTAGAAAAAATAAGATGACTTGGTGTCTTTCAATGTATTTTAAAGTCATTGAGCCTTTATGTTTAACCTCTTGTAGTTCAAAGTCTGATACGAGTACTAATTAGAGTCGTGTCGTTATTCACTTGTCAGGTCACACAATCTCTTAGAGCACCTATCGTTGAACTTGAATCTTGAATTGCAAGGTTTGAGGTCTTGAGGTTCAAGGTTCAAAGTTTATTAAGCTAACTTGAGCCTTTGTTTCCAATGCTTAGAAGCTCCTTGGTCACTTTTGAAAGTGTATGCATTGAACTTGTGAACCTATTTTTTCAAGTTTCAAAGTTTAAAGTTCATCAGAAAGAAAAGTCAACAACTATTTTCATGGAAATTGTTGCTCATTAGTTAAGGTGTACATAAAGCAGAGGAATCAACATTTAATGATTTTTGAAAGTAATGATGAAATGATTGTCTGTGTGCCAAGATGACTCACATTTAAAACTGTTAGTATGCTATCAAATCAGTAGTACTTTACATGATGGAGTTAGTTGTGTCGAGTGTGTATAATCTTGAAGCAAATCTTTCCCTCTCCATTTCATAAATACTAATAATAATTATATTTAATCATGACATTGGTATATTGAACCAATGAAGGAAGGCAAGGTAACCTAGTTTTGCTCTTAGAAAATCACAAGTGTTGGGTGAATTTATCTAGTGAGTCCTAAAGCTCTTTCTATGCAGCATTCATTCTTTTCATTGACTGAATTTGTAAAGTAGGGACTGTATTATTTTATTCATATACTATTTTGTGGTCTTAGGAGTTTTTTTTTGTAAAAATGTCCATATCTAGACCTAAGCTCTCGAAAGTAGAAAAAGCCACTTGTCTAGTTAGCCCCCCCTTGGATATTGGGGATACAATGTTGCTAAATGTAGACCTAGATGAGATTGTAAAGAGGATTAGAAATTCTGAGCAAGGTTCAATGACTAGTAAGGTATAGCTAGAATTGGTCTAATTGAAGCCACTAGTTCTCCAATGTATGAATGGGTATGACGCTAAGGATAGATGTATCTATACCCTCATTGGTGAGACATTATTTAGAATAATGCAAGATGCACTAATGACATCCACGATTATTCCTTTAATGGAGATGTATAAGGATTGGACTATAGGTGTGGTCTACAACTATTTATCTATGAAGAAAATAGATTGCATAGTGCAATTGCAAGGCATTGGGTGTTGAAACTTGAAAATGATAGTTCGTGTTTGCCTAGACTTTTAACTAGAGAGCACCTAATCAAAGACATCATAGATATGATATTATCGTAGAGCAAGGTATAAGAGAACTTGCATTATTTTCTTTGGGAAGAATGGATATATTTCTTCATCCAAGTGATAATCGGGGAGAACAAATTCATAGACTAGGCAAGGTCATTCCAGACAAGTTACATGAAGAACTAACCCATGTTGTTGGTATGGCTAGTTTTTTGACTTGCTACTTATTTTATGTTCTAGCCTGTTGTAAAGAATGGGAGGGTCTTCTACATAAACCTTGGAGAGATGACATGAAGATTTACGAATATCATGCACACTTGCAATAATAAAAGAACCTTGAGAATTTCAAACTAGTAAATGATGTATTTTCAGCACGCCTAATCTTTTACAAGGGAAAGAAAACTAATGACTTTAAAAAGAAGTCATGCAATGGATCATTGTATACATAATTTATTTTATTTAGTTCCCAATGTTCACCTATCTTAGCAGTTAGATTTGATGGAGAACCACTAAAACTACCTTGGCATTGCCTTGACAAGATTGTGTTCATCAAAATTTGTAGATAGCCTATGTGGATGAAAAGTTTAAAGAAAAGAAAAGCTCAAGTGTTATTTTTCTGGTTGATTTGGGACACTACCGTTGCAAGTCAATACTTGATGCATTGAACCTTGAGTCAGAATTGAAGAAATTGAACCTTAAGTTTGATAATAAATTTGTATATTCTTAGAGCAAAATCGTTACCCCTTCTTTTCTTTTTCTTCTCCGTGACAAGTTCTTGCATGTAGGTATTCTTTGGGCTTTGTGGATTTGTATTGCTCAAATCTTTCATGGTATCAAGGTTGCATCTGTTGTAGCTTGTTTAGTATTTGGATAAAAAGAAGAACGAGGGTTTGACAGAACAAATATGACATTTTAAGATATTTTTTGAGAAAATAGGGGGGTCTCTAATTTTTGGAGCACTTTGAGGCCAAATATACCTCACGGTTGGATTTAGAAGGCAGCAAAACCCCCATTTTCATATTGAATTTGTTGATATTGGACAACGTTGATTGGCAGGCACAAAAAATTGTAAAACGTGGCCGTACAGTCTTTACACGCACTCCAAGGCAAAAAATTACAATTTTTTTTTTAAAATGACATTTTTTGATTATCGTGGTCATGCTAACTACAACGACCACTACTGTAGTTTGCAAATCATAGTGGAATCACTTACGGTCAGTGCTAACCGCAACGGCCTCCACGCTCCGCGACTACTACTGCCGTGTCGCCATGTCACCACCGTGGCTCCGCCACGCTGCCACTGCCATCGGAGCCCTCCTCCCCATTGCTGCTCAGCTCGTACTTGGTCAGAATGCTGCCTGGGATCTACAACTGCCAGGGTGCGTTGCCCGAGCTCCGCTTGGAGCAATTTTTACAAAGTATATCTTTTTCTTGCCTTCTGGAGGCCCTGGCGGTCTTTTTGCTCTAACTTGAGCATATAAGTGTATTTTTTTTATCCGAAAAAAGCACTGAAAAGATGATTCAGAGATAGAGACAATGGTGCATAAATTTTTTAGATTTTTTTGTAGTTTGGTACTTGTTTTTGCATTTGAAGTCTGATGATGTCTTCAATCTTCTGGGGGGCGTAACTCGTTTGTTATAACTCTGTTTTTCGATTCGAAAAAAGTGTCGGAATAGACTATGGAAAAAGCGTTATAGTTTAATAAAAAATGAACTAGAACTAGACACTATTGTGACATTTAATAATGTAGGGAAAACCTTTTCTTACAATGATACAATCTTCTATCCAAATTCAATATTTGTTTTGTAATTACATTTGAAATACAAAAATCATCTTAAAATCTTTGCATTTTATCCTTTCTTATAAAAGGGAGGACTGAAGCTCTCAAGCTCTTATTTTATATGATTTTCTTATTTAAAAAAAATCAATTATTTGTAAGATAATGTTTTGTTAATGAAATTATTTATTCAATTAATTTAATTATTTTAATTTTCCATATAATTTTCTCTTTTAATTATAATCTTTCATCCTTCAATTAAAGATGAGAGTTTCACAAGGAAAAAAAACGAGAACCTCATTTTTTTTATTTTGGAGGTTTTTGAGAGGAAAAAGTTGGTGTACATAATAGTAGTCTCTTGGTAGATTTTCTTTGGATGGATGAGGGAGGAGACTCACAAGGCCCCTGATAAATTAATCCGCTCATATATAAAGAGGTTTTTCTAATGGTAATAATGTATTTTTCCCAATTGAAAACAATCATGGAGCTAGAGAGCCGTTGATTAAACCAAAAACCAAAAAGTAGATAATCGATCCAACAAAAGAAAAACAAAGCACAAATTGACTAAACCAAAGAATAAAAAGTGCACAAATGACTTAAAAAAAAGATAAAGCACATAGCCGATTAGGCCTAGAATTCGGTCACCAACTCACCCCTGCCTGTCATACGATTTTTTATGACGATTTAGTCAGTTTATTACCTTTCATTTTACATTTTAAAAATAATACTAGCACTTGTACCTCATAGGTCCAAGAGTCACGCCAATTTCTAATACCACATTCTTGATTTTGATTATTCTTTTTTATTCGCTTCTAATCTACAACTTTTTGGAAATCAACTAAACTTTTCATCCTCGTTTGCTATAGGAGTGTAACTTGTTTGTCCTACGTTATCTCATCATCTACTCCATTTCTAACTTTTATGTAAACTTTTTATTTCTCCATCTTTACTATTTTTTGATACTCAACATTACTGTTGCTTGGTCTGTATTGTGCTCGACACACGCTATGTAACTTGACACTTGTATGCTTGAAACTTGCTTGGTCGCTATTGAGCTTGCCTCATATAGAAAATACTTGGTGACCATAAACTTATTCGGCTCCCACAGAGCTCAGTACATACTTGCTTATGTACATGACTCAACCTATATGGAGTAGCTCGGTCGCAATGATGACCATCTGAATCTATCTTGTAAATGTCTAAGTGGTTGACACTAATAGACAACAATGGTTAGAGATACCAACAATCTCGCCCTTTGACATTAGTGGAAAAAACACTTTGTCATATTTACATCTTTACAATACAATATGATAATAAACAATGTAAAAATGAATAACGACTTCATTTCCCCTTCATTCAACTCTATTTCCCCTTTTTCAAATCTATTAATGAATAAAAAATCCATTTCCCCTTTATTCAAATCTATTTCCCTTTTTTCAAATCTTTTCCCCCTTGTTTTTGAACACTTTATGTGACTTTTGCTAGTGTTGAACGGGTGGAAGTAATCCATATTTATCAATGAATGTCTTGTGAACTTGGGTTATCATGGATAGTGCATGATCCCATGTAGTTATGGCTGCTTCCAAAATGTGATTCTGCAATTGTAGTCATGTAGCTAAATCAATTAAACTTTTAGCCACTGAAAGATTATGATCTTCTTGGATAAGATCCTGGGCTGATTTCATATTACTGTCAGTTGGCTGTAGCTCGGTCAATGTGCCTTGAGCATTTAGTGAATTATTGTAATGATCAATACTTGATCCTATTGACTCTGAAATAATACTGTTGGATCTTTTCATCTCAGCCTGAATTTGATTTATTTATGCTTGGATGTCATTTATGAATCTTGGCACATCTGACAGAATGTTGTACTTTGTGTATTAATTCTAACATAACCTGTACTTGCTCTTGTAATTGTACTTTCTTCTTGACAATGGTTATGTAAACTTTGTCCATAACCTTCTTTTCAAATCTTCTTGCATACCACTTTATCAATTTCTCATTTGATTCCATATTTCCAACATTGACTTGATCAACTATATTTACAATCTGGTTGATGATTGGAGTTTCTTCATCAAAATTTTGAATGTCAAAAGCATCAACAAAAATGTTCTTCACATCATATAATACTTGCTTTTGCTTCAACTCTCTTTTTAGCTCTTCTTGCCTTTTCTTCTTTGCCAAAACTTCTTGTAGCAAAATTGTTTGCTCCAAGGTGAGATTTTCTAGGTCTAATTGCGACATCTCAGTTATTTCATCCAGACTAACTTCAATATTTAGTGAAACATCTTTTATTGCTTTCCTCTTGCTTGGTGAAGGTGTGCTACTGCTCGGCACTGCTTTGAGAGTTGGTGAAGGAGTTTCACCACTCGGTCGTGCTTGTGCATCTGTGCTTGAGACAATAATAGTCACACTCTGTTCAACTTTACTTGACTCTTTGTTTTCCTCAATATGAGGTGCTGAAATAATCTTATTATCTAAACTTGTTTCTTTCTCTTCACCTTCTTCCTTTGTACCTATGAGTCTTGATTGATTGACCTCTAGAGTATCATGGGTGTCGACATGTATTGGTGACATGCTGCCTTGTGGACTCAGTACACTTGAACTTTCTCCACTGCTGTAATCATCTTTGATGTTTACAGTGTCTATCTCTGCTACCTTAGTTGATAACCTATAAATGCTTTTCCAAAGCAACTCATCTTGTTTTTTTACACCTTCCATTTTATTTTGTAATATCAAAAACATTATGTACTTAGGAACAAATATGCTCCTATACTATTCCAAAAATGTGTCATGTTGATCCTGTGATAGATCAAGCATAACTCTGACTAATGTGTCAGTTCTTATTTTTTTCTCTACTTCCTCTACCTGTTGCCATCTTATCTTTAGTTTATCATATAGATCTTGAGGTATCTTCTTCTCAATTTCACTAGGAGCTAATTTATGATTTGCAATCATGTCTACCATGGCCCCCTCAATCTTATTTCTATCAAAATTATCTAATGTATCATACTTTACAAATCTAAAGCTAGATAATCCTGGAGATCTTCTTAGATCTGCACATACCTCATCTATAGACTTAGATTGCCTTATGGGTGGTCCTCTGACCAATGTCCTTTTAGTTTTGGGGGCACTAGGCTTTGTAGCTTTTCCTACTCTTTTTTTTGTAGTTTGCTCGACACTAGAAGATGCCATGGTCCTTGGCTTGTTCGATGGTGGAGGAGAGAGGGGTGTCACTGCTGGCTTCTTCTTGGTTCCTTGAGCCTTTTTTCTTAGTAGAGTGACAATAGGTAGGGCTTTACCCTTGTCTCCTTCTTCTTCTTCCTCTTCCTCATCACCACTATCTTTTTCCTCCTCTTCTCCAAGACCTTGTGTCAATTGTAACGGTTCCTTTCCCTTGCCTAGGGTGCCCAATTTTGCTTCTTGGTATTAAATCATTCTTTTTATTTTCTTTTCCTTAAAAGCTATCTTAATATTTAGAGTTATTCTTGCCTTAGCTTCCTCATATCTCCCAAAATGTTTAGCCTCATCATCTATCTCTTCTTTCAACAATGTTTCAATGTTTGCACTTACTACATCGCTATCAATTTCATTGTCATAACTTTGTAACCGAGCCTTCCTTGACTTTATTGCCTGCACAAAAGTGTTGCCTATATCTACAAGAAAACATATGCCACTGTAATACTTTGTGACCAGTTCTTTAGGTATCCTTATCCTCATTTTCATCGTTTTCTTAAATTCATCAAAATAAGCATCGATTATATTCTCAAAATTGTCTCCCAATTTATTAATGTACTCGTTAATCTATCTTGTCACTAGTTTGTATACCAGGAAAATACTTCTGGATATAAAATAAAATGCATACAATGAGGGATCCAAGCTTACACATTGAATTCTTTGATTTCCTTATAGATGATAGGTTCTCTACAAGTTGTAGTCTTTACAGCATGATCTTCCAACACTATCTTCCATGCTTGATCCACAACCATAAATGGCACACTGCTCAATCTGTTTACTTGGTAGAATTTGCGAGCTATGACTCTCACTGAAAATTCAATTAGTGGATCTGACATGTTTGCAATGGGCAGACCATGTCCATTCCACTTAGCTCCTATGTTTTCCTCAATTTCCTCTCAGCTCAGATATCGCATCGTTTTCTTTTTGTCTATGGTTGGATAACCTGTAAATCTATGAATCATTTTCTTTGATATCTTCACTGGTCCATTCTGTAACCAATACTTCATATTATGGATTCTTCTCAGAACAATTTTAATCCATTCAACCTTGAAATTCTTTGGGAATTCTAGGGCTTGAGTTAACCCTTTCCTTTCAACAACTTTAAATTCATCCTTCAATATTCCTTCATTACATAACTTCTCATATGCTTCTCTGATCTCGTAGTCTCATACTTCTCCAATTTTACACATGTAACAATTTCTAACATCATGGATCATAATAACTTTAGGTGGTATCAAGGATACTGCACCCATTGAATCTCCTTGTATCACAATTTATGGAATAGCATGAAACTTTTGTGGAGGACAAGCGTCACTCTTCACCAATTGAATTCTACCAACCTCTTCACTTATTCTAGCAGTTGATGAAGCTACCATTGTCGTTGTTAGGGTTTGAAGTTCTTTCCTTCTTTAGATCACTCGACACGTTTAAGATATCCACTTGTTCAAGCTTCTCTTCCAAATCGCTCTTGAAATCTTTTACTTGTCGCTTAAATTGCCAAATCGCTTTGTGCTCTCAAAAATATGTGTGCAAGGTATGAGATAATGCCTTTGAAATTCAATATATACCTTCTTTTGATCAATTTAGGGTCTCCATTAATGTTGTGTACTCAGGTAGGTGGTAGCTACCTGTCTTAGTCAATATTGATGCTTTTTAAACCAAGTCTTTACTTTAAAGCTCCGTCTCTTCCATGTCACTCGATTTCTACCATTTCGTTGGGTCTCTGTCATTCCTCTTCTAAAGTTCTCAGTCTATGTTATAATGCTCAATCAGCATAGACAATTTTACTGACACTCGACAACCTTTCACAAATTTGTTCTTATGCATTTTTATATATGTAAATATGAACTTTTGGAACATTTACATGTAAGGAATTGATGTATTATATATCAATTTCATACATACCTTTCTTGCTTAGTTTGAGATGACATGATCACCTTCTCCATTGGATTGAGTGATGTCAGCTCCATTTGCTCCACTAGTTCCATCTTCTGCTCTCTTTTTCCATTTATGATTCATTTCTTTCCTAATTTTCTCAATGTCCACTTTGCCTTTTTCTTTATCTTTTGTCTGATTTGCTGAATGTACTTGAGTCCTATAATTCTTGCATAGATGTCCAAACTTGTGACATTTGGAGCATGCATTGTTAGGTACATAATTTTTCCTCTGATTTATCTAGTAGGGTTTTGTCTATGATTTGTGTTCATGTTCTCTATGCCCATACTTTTGATAGTTATAGCAATATCCTTCAAATCTAGGTGTAGTAGATGCATTCCTCATTCCTGATCGGGAATCATGTATTTGATGTCCTTATTTCTTGCAATAAAAACAATAACCAATAAACTTAGGTTTAGGGTTTTGCATACCATGTTTTCTTCGACAGATATTTGTAGTATGACCAAGTTTTCCATAGTGATAACATGTTGGTTTGAATTTTGATTTTATATTCCCCAGTTCTCCATTCCTGGATGATTCTCCGTTCTCAGTGCATGAATCTCTTGACCCATTAGAATAGCTAGATGGCTTCATAAGTTCTTCAAAATACTTCATTACCTCTTTTAGTTTGTTGAATCTCTCCATAGATTCTTTCTCATTTTTTAGTTCATTCTTTAGTATGTCCTTTTGTGATTTGAGATTTGCAATTTCCACATCCTTGAGATTCAATTCCCAATTTGCAAGCATCAGTTGATTCATCATGTCCAGTTGGGTCTTTTTCGAGCTTCTACACATCTAATATCCTTTCTTCAAGTTTGGTATCCATTACCCTTTTGTCTTCTTCATCCATACTTCTGTCTTCTTCATCTTGTTTCTTTTGTTCAGTCACTTCACATAGTCTTGCTGATTGGATTTCATGTTCTCTTTTCAGTTCTCTTATTTCTTCATTCAATACTTTTCTCTTTTCAAGTAGATCTGCAGATGATTTGTCATTTGGATTGACTGATTCAAAAAATCCTCCAGTCTCAACTTCTTCATAGGAAACTTATTTTATCTAGATGAAAATTTCCTTTCTCCTCTTTAGGGAATCCTTCAGATCTTGTCTTGCTTTCTTAAGTTTTTATAGTATGAGTTGGATGTCAATCACTTTATTGTCAATAACCTTTTCTAGTTTGAAAGCTTCCATCTCCAAGCTATTAAGCTTCTTTGATACCAATTGTTGACTTATGGAGGTATAAATAGGATAAACAAGATACTGAGAGGTAGGGGTTGAATCAAAATCTTAAACACTGTAAACTTTTCACCAATTCATTCACATCTATCAGTAAACTTGTGCATGTAAAACTTGTAATATAAATATAATCTATCACATGCATGAAAATAAACACATAACACAATATTTGTTACCCAGAAACCCTCCAAGGTGAAGGTACAATTGGGGTATAGATAACACCCACAAATATTCACTGCTACATTAATAAATTTAACATTTTATGATTATAATGTTTGATCATAAAATATGATCTACCCTATGAGGGTCTTCCATGTTAAAAGCTTAAGAGATTGCTAGGTCTCACCTTGTTATAATATTTACCACTTACAACAAAGTAATGACTCTGTTAGGAGATTTACAAAGATTTGTTAAGACCACACTATTAAGAGATTTGCCTTGATTCAAGTTGGTTAAAATTGATTTAGTACCCAACTCTCAATCTGCTCCATAAGATGATTTTGAGTCTTCTCCTTACTAATTGATCCTCTTCTCTAATTTGATCAAACTTGTCTTCGCGTCACTTCACTACCTTGAATAGGTCACTTTCTCTATTAAGTGATAATAGAACCCTTTCATTGACTTTTGATCTGATCTCTGTCCTTCACTTTACTCTTTGTTAGCACGCATGCACTTCTCTATTCTTGCTTTCCCTCTTTCGCACATGCATACTGATCTAGGTTAAAATCTTCAACATTTAAAGAGTTTTCTAGATTCTTCCATAATAGTCTTTCCATCTGAATTGTTGATCACACAACATAGGGATATGTAATCCACATCATTTATATGTAAAACAACCTTTAAATGTTCTATAACAACCTCTAAAAACATTAAATTTTCCTTCCATGTCGGCTTGAAAAATATTTTACCTCATAATCTGTTCCATTTCATACTTTTATGTAAACTCTATGTTGCTCGACCTTTATTGTTTTTTGATGCTTGACATTGTTGTTGCTCGATTTGTATTATGCTTGAAACACACTATGTAACTTTGCACTTGCTCGATCATTGTTGAGCTCGACTTGCATAAAAATACTTGGTGACCATAAACTTACTTGGCTCCTATAGAGCTCAGTACATACTTGCTTATGTACATGAATCAACCTATATATAGTAGCTCGGTCATAGTGATGATCGTCTGACTCTACCTTGTAAATGACTAAGTGGTTGACACTAATAGACAACAATGGTTAGAGATACCAACAAGTTCCTCAAATTATTGTTTGAAAGACATATGAGCATTTCTTACTCAATGATGGGAAATCAAACACAATTTTGCCAACAACTAGGATTCACACTTAATGATCAAACACTCTTCTCTTTAGGCTTTGTTGACCTAGGTGGGTATACCCTATTAAAATTATTTAATCTTACTTATGCAGATTTATTTAGCTCTTGAGATAAAAACTTATTCTGAAGGAGAAATCAAAGTTTTGAATGGTTGGGGTACCTAAATGAATACTTTATAGTAAATGTAAATATTATATGGAAATTGTGATAATAACTTAATGTAGTGTAGGTGAATAGGTAAAGAACTTCATCAATTATAAATGTTAAACAACTTAATCATAACTAGATCAATCCTTTGCTATTGGGTAAATAAAGTCTAACTCATAACAAAATTATCATCAAACTTCAAAGACAGTGTGCACACTATCATTTTTTGGATTAACAACTTAAAGAATACAAACCTGATGAATTTAACCCCAGTAATGGAGATCAATTAGACAAACATCACATAGCCTGTAATATTTGATAATCAAAGATGCATATAAAGTTCAATCTATCAACAATAATATGAATTCACAAGGAAAATATTGAAAAATGAGCTATTGAACATTCAGATATCTGAATTGAGTAACAAAGGAAAGTATAGTTATATTGATATTTGAAATAAGGATAAACAACAAAACAATGTAGATTGCATATACCTTGATTTGCATCAACCATTAAAGTTCAATTTGCCTTATAATATTTCATAAAAAAGGAAAATATATCCAAGATCAAAGATTGTATTTCTATCATTGATAACTTGTATCTTATCATTTAAAGTGAGATCTTGGCACCCCTTCTTATAAAAAATGAAGGGGCGTAATAGTGCTTCAGATCTCTTTAGAACATGACTATTCATAATGAGCTAATTATGCATATAAACTAAAAACTATTTAATAAAACTCCATGTTTATCACTCTCCAATCATAACTTCTTCCTCCTCATTGGTTGTTTCTTTCACTTGCACTGGTTTTGGGACAAACATGTACTTGCTGATCCATTTTAAAATCTAGTCATATTTTTTCCATATGAATTGGGAAACTTTGGGAATGAAACTTTTTATATCTTGCCATTTTTTTCTTATTGCAATATGTACGTCAGTTTGGAACTTGACAAATTTACTTTCTAGAATGACGATTTTATCTAGTAAGGGGTGGAAATCATTCATCTGATTTTTTTAAAATTTTCCTTGAAAGGGGTCATAGCTCTCTAAGGTAGAGTCATCATTTCATTTCTCCACTCCTCAAGGTTCCTCATATATCTCTTAGTGTTCCTTAAAGTAGGTATGACACAATGCTTAATAGAAGTAATGTGAAATAGCTACGGTTCAACTTTTTATGCTCTTGTTCCATATATGCCAAGTTTCTTGATATGGATTCCATCATATCAACTGTAGCCTTAATTTTTTTAGGAGCATCAGGATCTCTTTTGGTTCTTTCATAGAGTCTTCCCAATTTAAAATAGGAGGGCTTCCATTTTTTCTCCAACTCTGATAATACAGTTTTGTTTTTCTTGAAGAAATCAAGCATGTTACTTATATTTTGGAAACCTTTAAGTAATTTGTTGTATTTTCCAAAAATAGTTTTCATCCTAAATGTTAGGATATCTTCAATGTTTCTATAAGTACATTATTTGTGTAAGTCTTCTTCTTTTATCTCTTCAAGTTTTTTTTCCCGGATTGCAATAATAGGGGTTACTTGATGAAAAATAATGGAATTGGGTGCAGTATGGGCTTTCAAGCTATGGCACTCTAGTTTTTGTATGCATTTTTTGATTATTGAATTCATATCTATCTCCCGTATCTACAACACTTAAAGACTCTCTTTCATATGCTTCATCTGAGCCATATTAAAAATTTCTATATGCATCAATTCAATAGAAAAAACTAGAGGGTTAGTGTTATCTATAGTTTGAACCACTATCATCCCTTGTGCTTCCCTAGAAATAGAAATCATCTTGGGCTTAGCACCCTTAAATGTGACCTAGGTAGCCACAAAGGTCCATTTTTGGATAAAAACCAAACCCCTCTATCTTCTCCAATGTGTCAATCTCAGTGGAAAATGTTGCATCTTCTTGTTTTCTCACCTGGTCTAACGAGAATAACTCTTTGAGTGTCAAGCCCAAAACAATAAGGATATCACTATTACACACAATTTCCTTACCATGTTCTTCTATATAGTTTATGCCATCTAGATGTAATTCATAAATCATATATTTCACTATAGCAACATGTTGTGATTCATCAACTCTCTCCAACCTTGTCTTTTTTCTTTCATCAAAATATTTCATTCTATATTTGATCTAGAAGTCTTTAAAATAATGTGTCTTAGTAAATTCTTCCTACTCAATAATTCTCTAAGAGATGGCCTATCTTTCATCTTAAGTATCAATTGGCTCATCATTTTCCATTGTCCATACATGATAACCATGTACCTGCTCCTGGAACACTAGTGTAGGTTGTGGCTCTTTAGCCGCAATACCTTCCTTCAAGATTCTTAAAATATGTTAAACTTCCTATGACCATTCTTCTTCATTTGAATCATCATAAGTGACCAATGGGTGTAGCCTTCTTTAGACACACTAGCTTTTAGTTCAAAGGCAAAATTACCTGTTGGCAATTTTCTTTTCTTATGGGTGAGTAAAAGTTGAGTTCACTCAATTTCTTTTCCGAAAGCCTAAATGCACTTTTATACCCTAATTGCCTCCAAGTATATTTCATCATAGAAATATAGGAGCCTCTTACTCAGCCTTTGATTTTCATAATTCAACAAAATTCCCCACTTTTTCACCCTTTGCATTATCTCATAATTATCATCACATTTTATGATGATGTCCTCTTTAATGTTAAATTGGTGATCATATCTTGTAATAAAAGACTTTATGTGACCCTCAGGATTAGCTTGTCTGGCTTTGTCACTTTGTAATCCAATATTATGTTGATCCTTAAGTCATGTTGTCTATTAGTGTCAAACACTTAGTCACATATTTGTTAGAGTTGTTCGGTCATCACTACAACCAAGCCATCCTATATATGTCAAGCCTTGTAATTAGACTTGTATGTATTTCATGTATGAACCAAGAAGTAGTGACTACTGAGTAAGTCTATGGTCACCGAGTACTCCAATACATGTTGAGTCATCAAGAAGACACTTCATGTCGAGCATATAGATGCTGAGTCAAATACTATAAGCTGACCATGTAAATACCCAGTGTCAGCATGCAAAATAGTTATGATTGAGTGTTAGAACGTTCAAGTGTCAAGTAAACCAGTTTAGACATAATTGTTTGGAATGAAACAAACACCAAGATAAACCATTTTTGTTGATACAAAGATCTATGTTTTTGTTCAAGGAGTCAATTATAGAGATGATGACATGTTATATTATGGATCATTAATCCCTATGCAAGGTGATTAGCCAATCAAAAAAATGGAAGGACTAAGAAACAAAAGAGAGAGATCTAGATTGTTGAGTTTTTACTTGGAAACTTCTATAGATGGTTATAACAAGAGGAACCAAACCTTAATTTTGTATATATGGATGTGTGAGAGAGAGGTTGCAAGTTTGGATGCTAGAGGTGAAGTGTGAAGGGAAACAAGAAATAGTGATTGAGCAAAGCAGTGAAGGAAAAAATACATATATATTAGATTAGAGATTGTAAAGAGGAGATCTGTAATCATCATTTGAAGTGAAAATTGAAGGATTAAGTACTAATAAATTCTAGCAAGTATTTTAGGGTAAATCTTCTGAACAAAGTAGTCCTAACAGACCTTTGTATATCTCTTAATAGAGTGCTTACTTAGTTATAATTTTTAAATCCTTTAATTAAGGTAGACTGTATAAGTATTTTAAGCTTTTAACAAGGAAGACCCCTCATAGGGTAGATCATCAACAATGATCAAATTTGTCACCCTAACATGTGAACTTTATTATTGTAGTAGTGAAGATCTGTGGGTACCATCTCCACCCTAGTTTTACCCTCTTTGTCCTAACTAGATGATCTTGCTTTGTGTGTTGTATTAGACTGAGCACTACCCTCTTCCCCTAGACACTACTCTCCCCTAAAGATGTAGGTGTTGCCCTAGTACTAGATGCCATAATGTATGATGTAAAGATGTATGTCTATAAATCTCTAAGATACAAGTATGATAAAGATATATGCATATGCATATATACACACATACATGCAATGTAAACATAAATAATCGAGTTTTTGTAATGCCCCGCTAAAGGATCCAAAGAATTAACCTAAAATTTCACTAAGTTTGGTAGCATTTTTTTTTTTTTACACGTGAAAGTAAATACCACATATAACTTATACACAATAATGGAAGCAATAGCAATAACCATCTAAAAGTAAACAGATTACATTCTTTTAAGGATCCCTTAATGTTGAACTACATCTAAATCATCTAACATTATTGAATCCATCTAATACAACAACCACATGAAATAATAATGATAAGTCCAATATTCATAAATTACATTTCTAAATGCACAATCATCCTTTATACATGTCACAGGGTATGAAAGGCTTAAGAGAATATACATACGTGGAATAAGGTACATCATCCTATTCTAATCCATGATACATGAAGTAAAGATAACTATATAATACACATGATACATCATCATAGAAGATATATACATCCATCATAAAGATCAAACATAATAAACTAAATGCACGGTTCCTCCGAACCATAAATAGCATCATTAGACCATCGTGGATCCTAGCCATCCCTCCATGTGTAACATTCCAAATCATCGAGGAGATCATCAATATTAACATAGTAGGAATGTCACTTCTAACACATACTACATAATATGCATAAAGTAATCTAACATACAAATATAAGCATAAGATAACATCATCTAACATATACTAATCATCAATGAAAGGATACATATCCACCATCATGAAGGACGCATGCCACGATGTCTCAAACAGATCTCAAATGATAAGAGTGGAAAAACACTACCACCTGACCGCGTGAAACCTAAGTGGTCCACTCCCACCGTGCTGAGGAGATAATCTCAAGTCCCAAACAGGCTATCCAAAACACATAGCATAAATCTCTATAAGTCCAGGAATCCTAAAAGTATACTAACTCAAAGGTTCCAATCACAAAATCGACATCTAATTTCCAGAGGCACACAATTGACATGTAGGAAACCTACTATGCAAGCGGGAAAGTGTCATCGCATATATCATGTAGAAGTTACCCTAGTGGTTAGCTATACTCCATGGGTCTCTACTGATCCTCATGCAGCCACCAGTATCCTCTCATACTGACAAGGCATACTATGGAATGCAAGGTTGCAACCATGCGTTCTCTTTACTCCCATCCTAGTTTGTACTAGCACTCGAGGCATGGGCGAGAACAAAACAATTATCTTTTTAAGTTCATTTAGTTAGTATTAGGTGTGAATGTTTTCACTTATTGAACAACTTACAATGAGTTACCCTCGCAGCCTCTTAGGGCCCCGGTCCCCATTGCAAGCCACTTCCCGACACTACAAGCAGATAACCTACCCTAAGCTCATGGAATCTTAAATCTCAAAATCACAAAAGATAATCCACAATATAAACATCAAATCTCCATGAGTCAAATGAAAAGCATCCATAGAAAATCATGACCACAACAGCTCTCTATTGGCAATTAAAGCATCACTGATAGTCAAAAGTATCCATTGGTTCTCAATAACCAAAATATATCTCAAAGCATACTGATCGAAGACTCCAAAATGGTTGAGTCCAAACATGTCACAACATGACATCATAAATCAACATTCAGTCCCATCATGGCGACTGAAAAATATCCCAAGGATAACTAATCGATGACTCAAAAATGGTTACGTGTCTCATACATAAGCATCTCAGCTATAACAATCAGTAATTACAAGCATTACATAGAGCATTCCATCACATAACCATGGTTGGTTTAATAAAGATTGAAAATAAGACATCATCACGACATCACAATCA